>BMAW01073942.1:0-18247 GCA_019974015.1 Nephila pilipes
TACACGGAGAAAAAAGAAATACTCAAAAATGAATACCTAGACGTACTCATTTTGAAATGAGTATGTTTGTATCAGATTTGAGCGTATACCTTTATCGAATGTGAACATTACAAGTATTCAAAACCAAAAAAAAATGGGAAATCAGCATTCTCAAAAAATTATTACAGATATAAGGACTATAAAAGTTACTTTTATATACTGACTACGTATTTTACAAAGTGGGTTTCAAAAACAAATATGGTTTGCTTTAATATTTCGAACTATATTTCGTATTTACCACGCTACACGCGGTAGAATACAGGAATACTAAAATGAGTATGTACGGATACTCATTTTCGCGTCTGTGTTTGTTTACATTTTTTTTCCCAGTGACTCGCTCACAACTACAGAAAGATTCTTTTAAATAAGATATAAAAATGTTGTTGAAATGTTATTGATCATGATTTTCTGATTTATGATTTGAAAATGATTTTCTGTGAGTAGTTATTTGTGCTTTGCAGTTGTTTTTTTGTCTGTATTCATATTACATCGTAATCGTAGCTTAGAGACTTCTTACTTTAATTTGCATTAAAATTATTTTCGGTAAAATCGAACTTTGATGGATCCCCTTGGCGATTTTTTTGAGATGGCGCCAAAGCGGGTGTTTCAAACTCGGAGCTTCCGAAAGAGAGAAAAAAAAGATTGCGTCGTGCTTGGAAGGCAAATGAAGTACCAGAATGACACCAAGGCGGGTATTTCAAATGAGAAGCAAGAAAAGATGACGTTGACGTCGAATCTTCTTTTACAGATTTTATAGGGTTACCATAAACAAACCTGCTTGGTAACCACATTAGCGATTTATCGCCAAAAGAAAGTTAAAGTTCGTCAGGCCCCCTCCAACTTCGATTCAACCGAATTGAATCGGAAGTTTTGTAACAAAAACTTCATAAAGTGTAAAATAATATATAAGATGAAGAAAATGATACTTGCAAATAAAGGAGCGCTTATTTATTTCCCTGAAAATTTTAATTGATATATATTTTTCTGTTTAAAATTCATTTTCGATACAACAACAGTATCGGAAAATAAATTCAAAACATACTCACTGGATTGTTTGATTCTCATATTTGATGCAGTAACAGATTCACAAATAAATACATGACACTCATTTTTCTATTCCACACTCATAATTGATACAAGATTATATTCAGAAATGAGTATGTGAAGTTTCCATTTTGAGTACGTACAAAAATGAGTATGTGCGAGACTCAAATATGAGTATGTTGGGATAGGAACTATTTTAAGTATGTGACGTATTCAAAAGTGAGTACGTGAAGTTGCCATTCTGAGTATGTGCTTGTTACTAAAAATGAGTATGTGCGAATCTCAAATTTGAATACGTTGGGATCGGAGCCATTTTGAGTATGTGAAGTATTCAAAAGTGAGCACTTTCTACTCGATTTTGCATACCCGTTTTTCGCAGTGTATGAAACTGGTGAGGGAGTATGCAGCAGCTTTATTCAACAACAACGCCGGAAGTTTAAGCACCTTATTAATTTGCCCGACGGGAAAGTCTTTTTTTTTTTTGCCAAGAGGTGAAGTAAAAAGCGATCGGTCAACTTTTATTCGGACCAGAGGTCAAAAGCTAGAAATGCCTCTGGTACCTCAAGGACAACTCCCTCCACTTCCACGGGATCAAAAACCATCTAATGCCGATAAATAAAGATCTAAAAAGACATCTTTCGCGACGAGACGATTGATATTCAAGCAGCATCGGCGGGGTGCCTGAACATCCTTGTGGTTGCCGACTTCCAGAGAATGTATGAAAACTGGAAAATTCGCTGAAATCGGTGTATTGAAGCAAGATGGTCATATTTTGCAAATTATTACCTCGCTGTACATATATCTTCAAAAAAATTCGTTTTATGACTTCAGTCCCAAAACTTATTGAGCAACTTCTTTGTTAAGGAAAAAAAATGCGTATTTAGAAATATTTCTAAACATTACAGACGTAGTATAATAAAAAGATGTACACTTTTTCTTTGATATTTTGGACTTCCTTCTTTCTCCTCTAGCACATACAGCGATAAAAACTGGTTGAGTGAAATAATGTTTGGTATGTATGATTTTAAGAAAATATTTACTTTTCACAACATAGGTATAAAAGGAGAAACAGGAAGAACTTTTTTCTTAAAAATAACTTTGCTTGCTAATGGCTGTACCATATACGAAGAATTTCATTATTTACTTTTTTCACCACGCAATTTCAAGCTCTATTTTTCTTTCATAATTCGTGAAATACAATTCTTATGTGTTTTCACATTATGTAAATAATTATACATGCACAGATTGAAAATTCAGTTCAGTAACAAGACCTGTTAGTCAGAATGCACTCAATTACAGGAAATCTTGTATGGGTATAAACGTACGAATTTACATGAAAATCTAGACATTTTTCAGCCTGAAAATATGTTGTAACGTCGTGATCCCTGAATGCGTAGAATGAAGTGGTAAACAAGGGATCACACAGCTTAAGAGGCGATAATTCTTTATTTAACAAAGTTAAGATTAACTAATGTTTAATCGTTTCCGCCTGGAATCTTTTTACAACACTGATAACACATATAATTACACATCACCGAGGCAAATCGCATATATCTAAACAGCACAAGTCCTAACATATATAGTTGAAAAAAACACCAATATCTCAGTATTCGATGTAGTTCGATTAAGTTCTCAATTCGAAGCGAAGACAATCGCCTCCCACTTAAAGCAGTAACGCTTTCTCGCTCCTTAGCAGGAATCCCCCTCCTCTTCTCTTCTTCACCTTTTTTAAGACCTCGGGTAGGTCTGTCCCCCGCCTTCCTTTTGAGTTATTTTCCTTTTTTTCAAAGAACAACCCAATCAAAGAGAAACTCCGTTTTGTCCCCTGCAACACTAATCGCTCAGGTCGGACATTGTCCGTCTTCCCCCCGTGCAAGTCGGTGTCGGCCGTCACACAGCTAGGCCATAAATTCCCAAAATATCCATGACATGGATCAACAATACCTCACAAAGAGGATTCAACTTTGCCGCACCTGATTTTGTTCTTTATTGCTTTTAAGCTATATATTTTCAATGAATGGGAAGCTGGGAACAAAACGGGGTTCAAAACAAGTCTGTGGAGGGATTATTTATAGCCTATGCTACAATGTTCAGAGTTTGATTCAAACTCTTTGGTTTTAAGCCAAAACATCCTCAATGAATAATCACACTTAATATATTGAGGTAATGTGTCATAAATTTAAATGTATTTCTATCATTTCAGGGATCGGCGTTATTTTGGCACAATGTGAAATCTAATGGTGTAGGTGATATTTTAACACTTCATGGAGCCTGTCCTGTTGTCACCGGATCCAAATGGGGTAAATATTCAATGCGTTCTCCAACTTGTAAAAATTTATATTAAAGTAATTGATAACTTTTCAGGGTGTAAAAATGTCAAACTTTAAGTTTAACTAAACTTGAGTTTAGTTTAAAGAAAAAAATTTAATAATTTTAAGTAAGCATTTTTCTGAGTAGGACTTTAATAAAAATCTTTACTTTTATAATGCTTTTCTTGGCATTCATCAACCTCATTTTTTTAAATTTTCAGTGACAAATGTTTGGTTTCATGAAAGAGGTCAAGAATTTCGGCTCAGATGTGGACTGTATCCAGAATCAGCACTCAAATTAACGCACGGTTTTAAGAATTCATGAATAAATCTAGTCATGATCTGTAAAACAAATAAAAAAAATTCGTACAGAAAGTTTTGCTTAATGAAAATATTTTCAATTGACTCTAAACAAGAAGACGAGGAAACAGATTCCAAGCAAAAGATGTCTTTTATTCTGACCAAATCCATTTATGATACAGTTGCTTAAAACATAACAAATAAAAAAAAAATACATGAGTACATCGAAAGAATACTTACTCTCTCAAACTTCAATAATTCTTAAAATTTCCATGTGAAAATTAAAACACCCAAAAAGGAGAGATATAAAACCGCTCATTTTTGGGCAGTCGTTAAAATTATTTTAAAGTATTTTTAACAAGGTGACAAATGGTATGAGTTTTATAGGAACATACCTTAATAACTTGAAGTTGTTTTAAATGCTGCTCGAAGTATTTTTTAAAAGGCAAATAAATGGTTCAATTAAAGTAGTGTAAAATTCTACAAAAATTTATAAAATGGAGCATACGCAATTATAGCCCTCTTCTAGAAATATAAAACTTCAGAGCATACAGGAAACGTTGTAATGTTATAGAACATCATAAAATATAGAACATTATGTGAAATATGTACAGAACATTACAATCTCTTTCAATTCTATTCATTTTCAGAGGTTCTCCTGCAAGTTGCTTTGCTTCTTCACATTCGAATGCAGCCTCGAAAACAGTCTTGGAAAAAATCTCGCACTCGGCTTGTTTTACTTCTCTTTCGTGTAGGCTTCGGCGATGTCTTATAATACATTTTAACTGCATTAAAAAGAATCAAAATACAACTAAAAATGAGTTCAATACAAGATTACACAACACATAAAGCTTTGAAAAAGGTATTATATAATGCATTACATTTGTTTATTATGCGAGTTAAAGAGTACAATATTAAGAACTTTTTTCATATATTAGAAAGTGGTCTTTCGTATGTCTATTTTTAAAGCCTGATAGTTAGTTTGGGGGCATTGTACCTGAAGACTTTACCTTCTAAATGTTAAAGATCATTAATTTTTAACCAGCACTGCATGATAATTTCATTTTATATCTCTGATAATTTTTAGCTATTAAATTTAAATAACAAAGAGCAGGAGTCTCTCCTAGAGATTAGTTCAGATACTATATTAAAAACTAATTTTCAGTAACGTCTAGAGACAAATTTTGGACCAAGATGAAAAATGAATATCCATCTCTAAACGAGGAAGCAATGAAATTGTTAGTTCCTTGCGCTTCAGCATATTTATGTGAAGTGAGATTTTCATCTACGACGGATGAAAAGTAAATTTAGATATCGGGGCTTTCAGTTGCTTAATCACTCCGACTTAGCTTGACTAATTTAGAGCCCATAATTGAAAGGTTAATTTCAGAAGAGCGGCAGCAATTTTCTCATTAACATTTAGGACAAATAAACAAAAATAGAGATACTTAATTTTGTAGTAATCAAAGGACTGATTTCGTTTTGTTTTGTTTCTATATGTGATAATTTTGTTTATAATTTTCCGTGATTTTTCTCAAAGGTTTATTTGTTCATGCATAATAATTACAATACTTACTTGTCTTCACATTTAAATATTATTGTAAGAAATTAATAATAAAAATATTACAATTAACTTGAGTAATAGCACATTAATATCTAGAAAAAGTTTTTGTTAAAAATGACACTGATCCACGAAATGTGTTCACAAATTTTACTGACTAAGAAAAGATCAGAAACGCTCTTCTAAACTAACAAACAATATTACGATGCCTCTGAGAAATGTTATAAAGCCAAAGGGTATATAAACTAATCAATGCTTATTACATTAAAAATGAAGGGGTATAAAAATCTCCCTTAGAATATACGAAAGTAATCTTTTCCTGCCCATTATGAATTTATGAGGAAATAATAAGCATAAAAGACAGTTCAGCTGATTCCGTGCTAAAATTATATTAATAGGCCTTACATTCATTTTCTCAATATATTTTCTATATCAGTATATTCATAAAATTCATAACTATAAAAATCTTTAGGGCTACATAAAGAGTCTTTTTTCCTCTTCAGACAGTTTCAACTTTTTCTTATCGACTCTTTCAGTTGTTCGAAGAAAAACCATTGTAATAATATCGATTACTTTCGGGTCAATACATCATGTTTCATATTACCATGGTAAAACCATTAATATTATTTGAGAATGAATTTATAGCAACTTTTGTTGGCTCATACTAAATAAAAAGGCTTTTCTGCGCTATTATTTGGAATAGGAAAGGCTTTCGTATCTTTTCATATCCTTATTTTTTGTACATTTTTAAGAAACGTAAGAATTTTCTTTTTATATTTCTATGATTATATATAGTGCAGAAACTACCACTATTTCTTATAACTTTTTGAGTACCACATTTCATCCAGGATTTTCTTGGCATCAGTAAATAAATTTTGAAAACACTGTTAATTGAATTTTGTTTTTGAAATCCTCCGTGAATGCACTAAAATGGCACAAAATTAAGGATAGGCTATGCTATGAAAATTGTATAGCACTGTGCCTCATTTACGCGCATGTAAGGATGGTGAGGTAATAGCATATATAACTAATACAGCGGTTGTTGTTAATCAGTCGTTTCAAATGCCGAAACACTTCTGATTTAGATGCCTTCGATCACGGACAAATAGTAGGCATTCAACGAATGAATCATTCAATATCGAAATCGTCAAAGAAATATTTTCAAGATTCAATGAACTAAGATTTAGACAGTATCAAGAGTATACAGAGAATACGCGGATGATGGGAGGGGAAAAAACTATCGATCGGGCAAACTACAATATACAATTAAACGAGCGGGCTGTGAAACAGCTCAGCCGTCTAGTACATAGTTAGAAAAACCAAACGTTAGCTCAAATTACCCCCCTCCAGCTGAATCAGGGCATCAATCGTACAGTAAGTAGACTCACAATAATATCATTGCTCAATACACGCCATCGGACTGCACGTCTTGCCTGAGCAAGAGATCACAGATAATGGACTCTAGAGGAATGGAAATGAGTAGCATGGGGTGAAAGTCATGATTCCAACAACTTAACGCCAATGGAAGGCTAAGAATATGACACCAGATTCATGAAGTCATGGATTCTAAATGCCGAATTGGAACAGTGCAAGGTCATGGTGGCTTAATCATGGTCTGGAGTGGTTTCCCTTGCCAATTTTTGGGATTGTTGGTACTTGTGTAAACCTCTCTCAATGCGATTTGGTTCCTAGAGTTGCTGGGGGATCATCTCCATCCATTTACGTTGTACTGTCATCTACATGGAAAAGAGTCCAGCAAGTATTTCATCAAGGCAACTGCACCTCTTAAAGTTCCTGGTAGACTGAGCATTCCTCTGACTTCTCTGGTATAAATTGGCCATCGACTTAAATCCTAATTTGTCTCGTCGTGCGGCAACTGTTATCAAAGGAAGCCTAACTTGTTATTAACTTGCTATCCCTAATTCAAAGGCACTTTAGTGTATATTCATCCATTCAGTATAAAAAGCACGTCTTACTTTAAATGATCTCTATCTATAAATTACTCTTTTTGATTACCAATGAAATGCGGTGTTATTAACATTATAACGATG
The DNA here is from genome assembly GCA_019974015.1 of Nephila pilipes. Classification (NCBI taxonomy): domain Eukaryota; kingdom Metazoa; phylum Arthropoda; class Arachnida; order Araneae; family Nephilidae; genus Nephila; species Nephila pilipes. Next base: position 7,305 of record BMAW01073942.1, read on the forward strand.
CAACATTCTTCATGTATGTATATATATATATATATATATATATATATATATTCGTTATGATAATTCACATTAAACAATGCAACGTTAAATTTCTCAAAAAACTCTGCGAATAAGTATTATTAAGGTTATTCTAAAAGTTGAAAAAAAAAATTCAAAAGTTGTTTGACATTTATCGAACTTGGGCTTCCAAATTTTTAAGAAAATTTAAGCAGAAAATTTTTTGTGAAAATTGAGATTAATTAAAAATGCTTTTTTCTAGTTAAAATTTTGAAGTACTTCTCATTCTCTGCTTAAAAGGTTTAAGAATAATTATCGGGAGTAAATTGGCGATTTTGGTGAATTTTCATAAAAGACCGCAAAACTATTTATATTTTGCGTGTTAGTTTTCATAAATATTCCGAATTCGACGTGTTAGGAATGCTATTGTAATATGATTTTCTCCTGTTGTCGTATTTTTAGCAGATTTTATAGCTCTATTTAATTCAGAAATATAGAATGGCTTATTAAGGAGGTTGCTTTCTATGTAGAGAAAATAGAAGGGAGCAGGTCGTTTGAGTCATTATTGAATGCGAAATAGCTTGCAAAAATTTGAGTTAGTTTTTGTGGTCGAGTTATGTATCTGTTATTATATTGAAGAAGGTTAAACGTTGATTCTACAGTCTTATCAGTTGAAATTTTTTTAAGCATACTATGAAAGATTCTTTGGAATTAGTCGAGCAGAAATGTCGGCTAGCACTACCATTGGCAGTTCTCCTCTTACTCTGTTAGGTCTATCTTAACAAAAAAAAAAAAAAAAAAAATCTGAAATGTGTCATTTATAGCCAGGTTTCAAAAACGTTTCCAAAAAAAACGTATATGTCAATTTGGGTATATGTCAATTTGGGTATATATCAATTTGGGTAAAAATTTGGTGAGAGATATGGAACCAAACTGATTCATTTTTATGTTTGCACAATTCCTTTGCAGAAAAACATAAATGTATGGAAAAAGGAAAAAGCTAAATACGAGATTATCTCCTGAAGATAAGTGGGAAACTTTGATCAGAAGTAAAATGAAAAAAAAAAAAACATTTATATAAACAATTTGTGTTATGATGATCCGATGTCTATCTTATTAGATGCACTTTAAGGTTATTAGATGCACCAAGTATGGGGACACAAATGTTCTGAAGCAGGAATTCATTGTATTTTTTCGGATAGTGCAGTTTGTGTTTCCCCATTTCAAAAATATTATATAACTGTAAAAACGTATTTTCATTCAATCATTTTTGCACGTTTTCCATAATTATTAATGTTTGTTTCTCCAATGTGGTCCAAAAAGTCGTTACCATACTTTTTTTTTTTTTTTTGAAATCTTGTATATTGGGACCTGGTGAATTTGCTTTCAATAAAGTAGAATAACTATCCGAAGATATATTATGAAATTTTCTTCTTGCTTCTCCTAAAGCTATACAGTGTGTACATTTATATCACATTATTTGTTTTTCTTTAAGAAATACATGACATTGATGAGAATTGGTGGATTGGTCTCTTTTGCAATTAATGCAGATTATAGAGCTGGAACACTGCCCGGTGTGAGTGATACCGCAATTAACACATATTACAAGTTTTTGGCAGAATGGGGAGAGATGATAAAGTATTTTTTGCATTGTCTGGGTTTGTATATAAATTGTACGCGATGGTTAATGAATTAAAGCTTAATAATTTCTACCAGGGTGGTGCCAAGAATAGTAATTAACACAGGGGAAATCTGATTGGTTCTTGTTTTCATAAAGCGTCAGATTTCTATTATTTCAATATCAATTGTATTCTCTAATTCTGTTGCCATATCTGTCAGAGGAACACCAGTTGGCATTTCGTGGGTACGAAAACGGGATATAAAACTTTCCCATACGATTTTTGCGTTAACCTATACATTTAAAATTTGTTCGATAGCGAGGGTTTGTGTTGCACACACCCGGGAATCAGATGTGCAGAACTTCATTTTACCATTAGGTGTAAATGATATATTGGAAATATATTATCATGTCTAGATATCTTAGCTTTTATTTCGGAATGCAAAAGTTACGGATTATATATAGGAGAAGGCTTTTGTTTGTTTTCCAAGAAAAAAAGGTAATTTCTGTTATTTTACTACTTCCCACTCTCAGTATGAGCTCTTAATCGTTTTCAGGGCTTCTAAAGTACTTAAATATGTCTGGGTTCATCATAGTTTATTCATTGTGGGAATTTGATAATCTCAAAAACCTTTATCATGGAGTGACTCAGATTGATTCTTCACCAGATATTCGAAATAACTAAAAGTAATTAAAACTGGTGATCTTACCAAAATCCAACGGAGGAAAAAAAATTATTATTTTGTTTCTTCTTAATCAGATAGTAAGGAAAGAGAAAAAAAATCATGAAAACATTACAGCCAGGCAATAAATGAACTGTCAGAGCCCCATTTCGTACTTCTAGCACCATTTCAAAAAGTAAACAGCTTTGAAAATTCATGAAACACTATCTCTTCGTTGGAAGAGATTTCGACCTAAGAAACCTAATCGTCTGCTGTTTCAAAATTAAGAGGGAAAAAAGCTCCGGTAAAGACATAGATGGTTTTCTCCTACGAGATCAATTCGCTAAATGGAAAATGAGAATTGGAACTGTTTGATCAATTAGAATACGGAAAGCTCCGGAGGCAGTTGGAGTTGTAAAATTGCTGCAAGATGTCAGCAATTTTTGTATTCCTTAGGTAGTATTTCTATGCACAAGTCGGTTCTAAAATACTCGTCATATTATGTTTACGAAATTCTATAAAATCTGAATATACAGCCCACTGTGTTTGCCTCTTTGGGTAACTGATTACATTTTTCTATACGTCTTATAGTTATATAAAGTTCTTTTTAAGGGTTGCAAAATTTCTTAAGATGTTCATGATTTATCCTTGAAAGTATCTTTCTGCATTTAGGAATTAATAAAAAAAATTTATTGTTCTAGATATGAAATTTAAAACTTTAAACGGACACTTACAAAACTCGGAATCCGTATATTTCGGTTCTTCACGCACTTTGAAAGGCTCCTGAAAGTAAAATTAATGTATGTCGGTTAGTGTTAAGATACGATGTATGAATTATTGAATCGAAGTGTGATGAATATATCCATACGATGTAAAATGATTAAATAAACGTTTTAGCTATTTAACAAGAAATAACCTTTGTAAAGGATGGGACTGTTTATCAAACGATAGAAAGGCCACATATTTATTCGAAAAGAGGACATTTTTAATGAAAATAATGTTCTTAAAACAGGATAAAATTCACAAATGGTAATCCAAAATATTAATACAATCAAGATAATTATGATACTCAAAAGTATTTTAGTCACATTTTTATTGATTGATTATTAACATTGTATTTAGAGGTCCATTGGCAAATCTCTTAATTTTGAGTCTCGGTTAAAGTGACGAGGATGTCATCTGAGCTGGGCCCACTTGTGTACCAATTCTACAACACGGTTTAGTGGCATGAGGACTCGAACCCACGACCCGACAGACTCGAATCGTGGGCTGGAGTCTTGTAAGTGCAGACCGTAAGTTCACGAGCATGACAACTGGAATGCCGTGGTCACGTATTTTAGTCATTAAGTAAACCAAAAGTGCATTTAAACATTCATGTAAATGTGAAAAAAATTAATAACTTAGAAATTGTAATTGATATAAATAACTATCTATAAAGAATCAATCAAGTCCATGAAGAATATTCAGAAAATATGAGTATAAAATAAAACATGCTATGGCGTTTAGATCAAAACTCGATAAAAGTTAATTAACAAACAAAATCGAAATTTGGAAAAAAGTTCATTAGCTTAACGCTTAATTATTAAAATTTCATTTTCCTGACTCAGTATCGATAGTTGCCTTTATAGAAAATATTTGGAGATTTTCTTAAATTTTGTTTCAAATTAATATTTCATCGAACCTTATTTTTATAATACTTAAAATGATGCTTCAATGTATTGAATTACGGGATTTAAAGTGGACTTTCACAGCAATACTGAATGAACATTATATTTAATGAATATTAGTAAATATATACTACTTATACTTTACAGGCTTATTACGTTTATTTTTCTTAAGTTTTATTCAATTTTTTTTAGTAATAAATATGCCAATTTCTCTCCAATCTAATGATCTTTCCAGAAAGTTTTTTCCAAATATGAAGCAAAAAGGGCTTAGAGAAAATAATGTCAATATGAAACCAAATATATGGCAAAAGAAATGTTCCAAATGCATCAGTTTAGCGTAGAAAATGCTTGGTATATACAATGAAGTACTGTTAAAAATTTTGGCTCTCATCACCTATATTGAGGTGTAAAGGGTTAAAAAATAATATTAAAGCAGGAAACAGTTGCGATAATCTGGCTTATTAGGAAGATTTTAGGGATGGCGCCCAAATGAGAATTGGAAACTTACTTCTCAAGTGACTTCTTAAACCCAGCAATATTGGTAGAAAGATATACGTGGTTATCAATAAAAGCATCACAAAAGAATGCAAAACTATTCATTAATAAGATATAGGGTCCCTTTAGTATGTAAAATGAGCCAAATACATCTGGGAATAGTATTATGCATGCCTTGATAGTTTTTAATGAAATATTAAACAATTCTTCGTGGAAGTATCGTAAAGATGTCGTACAGAGCTTAGCTGTGGTTGTAAGCAAACCACTGTTCTCCAAAATAAATCAGAGTCGTTCAATAATATTAATTTCGTTTGCATACGCAACAAATCGCGTTTGAATTGGTCTAGTTGTTTGGATTTGAGCGTCATCGTTTTGGGAAAGGATCTTTCCTGAAAGAAAAATATTTGCGCCATAGAGAGAGTTTGTTGGCTAAAATGTCCACATATCTCCTCAAAGTTTCTTTAACTTCTAAGATGATGATAAGTCATGCAGAAAATCAAGAAATCGCTTTCAAATCATGACAGAACCACTTCCATGTTTCAGAGTTGGATTCATCGAACAATATCACTTTCTCACAAATATTGTCCGACCAGACTTTATGGTCGTGGAACCACTGAAGAAAATTTAGCATTCACATAAGTTAGAAATGACCTTGGGATGTTGTTGTCCCATATATTTTTTATTTATGTAGTTCTCTTAAAAAAGGTATTTGTTTGCATGGGAGCCCGCAGATGCTGGTTGAGCTCTGTAGTCATTTTGAGTGCAGTCGTCGACTTTTTTGCGCCATATTTCGCTTCAAAATCAATCGGCTTTTTTAAATCAGCTTTTGCTTTCGTACACTATTCTGCTTCACGTTCTATTTTCTTTACTTTCTCTTGCATGCAGTTATACTTTGATACCGTACATCGAAAAACGCACATAACATTAGCAACTACGGTTACAGATGCTCCAACTAGACGCACTCCTACAGTTTTCCCTCTCTCAATGTCCGTAAAGTCAGACGTTCTGTATCATACAAAGAAACACGCCCACTCTTTCATACCATGTAGCTAAAGCTATGATATATAACTTATTTGCACTAAACAAATTCGGGAAGTAACATTTGAGGGCGCGTCATTAATACGAAATTTCTCCTCTAACATCACACTTATAGATAGCTTGTTTGCATTATTTTGATAACTACCTACATTTTCATTCCAATCAAAACAAGCCAAATAAAAAAAAGTCGCCAATGGAAACATTTGTTGCACAATGCAATAAATGTATTAATATTTATTTGGCACCCCATGAGGCCAAACTATGCTATTATTGTAAATAAATGTGTAAAAAAATACAGATAAATTTCTTCGTAAATTTTCTATTATGTTGTTAAAATGTTATACTTTCGAAGAAAGGATCAAGGTGCATTATAATTCTAATTGGCTATTGCTGCATGACCTTTTTATTTAAAGTGTTTAAAAATAAAGGTAACAACCATAGTGCTAGACTTTTGAATTTATAAAGCCTCGCTTTTATAAGAAGATGAGAATTCCTTAAGATTTGCTACATAAAATCGGCAGTATTAATGCATCTCGTAAAATATGACACTGATATGAAAAAACACATTTTATGTGTGTCTTGTTTATGCATTTGGTAAGACTTATGAATCCTGATATTATTGCCAATTTTATTATTTTTAGGAGTATATTTGTTGCTTCGCTTTTTTCTTTACATTTTCTTCATTTATTTTAAGGCCCCGTGTTTACTGCTTCGCCAACCTTACAAAGCGACGAAAATTAAAATCGCCTATATTTGGAAAAATTTAGGCTCGATTTTCTTAAATCTTACCGGTAATTTTAGTACATGTTCATTTTTTTCTATTTTTTTTTTTTTTTTAATTTTATATTAACAAAATAATCATTTTGTTCCCCTGAAACTTTAAATAGTGTTAATTTTAGTCTTTTGGCTCCTTGTTAGGATTTGTATCAACATTTACGTTTGATTCAATGTGTTTTCTATTCGGCAAAAAACATCGTTGAATATTTTGTTTCGAATACTGAATCGCTTGTTTCAAATTTTTTTTCAATTTGTTTATCAATAAAATAAAAAAATTAAGATATTTTTGTTAATGAGAACATAAAAAAATTCTTATCAAAATTAACCAATCAAAAAAAATTACTTTTCAGTGAAATATTCATAAATAAGTGATAGTTATAATTGCTAATGGTTAAAAAAAGAAAAAAGCGTCCTTTCAAGAATAAAAATTTCTGTTCAAATACATACCAACACAAAACCATCATTAGAAATCATGTTATCAGACATTGAACAACACTTTATGTCAATAAATAAACTTATTATCGATAAAGTTACAACGGCTTATATTAACTTAATTTCAAACTTTGTTTCAAGTTAATACGTAAACATATAAAAAAGTTGAACTTATTTTTATTCACGAAATTTGCATGTAGCACATGCATTTGTATTGTTAAGAAAGCAAAATTAGTCTTCGAGACGCCGTGCTTACAACTGCACTACATAATATGTTACAATTGCATTGTAGCAAATATGTTTCATATATTATAGTATGAACTACTTTACAAAAATAAATAAAATGTTATTTTAGATAAATGCATGTAGCCTCAAAAATTAAATGACTTAAATAATTGTAATTGCATCACATCGTCATTTTAAAATTAGATTATAACATTTGCAGTGTAAATTATGTTTTGTGTAAGTAATTATAAAGAAATTCTGTGTGTGAGAACAAATAGTTCGACAATCGATGAATAAAATTAGCAGAATAATTGAAATCTTGATGAAATATAGCTGATTCTTTTCTAATCTGATGAATTACTAATATCATCAAAATGGCACAAATCATTCTGCAGACATTTTATTCTCAAGTAATATTTAAAAGTATTAACTACGTGCCATCTGAGTAGAAAGTTTCACATCGAACACTAATAATTCTTTAATTACAAACATTTTCAAGTACAAAAACGATATCAACTTTTTACTATTAAAAAGATTGAAGCAAGAGATTATATCATAAAATCAATTATTAAATTAAACATTAAAACAGATGCAAACGCTCAATTATTAAAACAGACAATAATATTCTGTTCAGATATCAGAATTAAAGCAAACATTAAACTATTAAATTAAATACATTTTAGGTTAATTGTAATTATTGTTGTCGTGGAAAAAAATTTAACTTATTAATCTATTCTCGACACTAATATTTTTTAATTAACGAAACTAAAGCACTTTATTCCAATCTTTCTCCCAAAGCAGAATATAGTCGAAAAGTTGAGATCAATGTTTTTACAGTCTAGGCCTACCGCCAACGGCATAAAGTTACGGGGTTCCTATTTAAGAGGAATTAAATTTACCCTTTCATCTTAATTTAGAGAAGAGAGTACTTAATCTAATGGAAAAGTTTCTTGAGATTGATTTTCTGTTCTAAAAAGAACGAGCACAAAAATGCTCTGTAAAGATGGTGATGGTAAGTAAACGCCACTCTAAAGAGTTGATTCTCCGAGAAATACCAACGCGATTGAATGAAAAGGAGGCAGGCCTCGATTTGTGCCATCACGCAATTTGTCTCCCTGGAGAAACGAGAGAGGTGGGTGTGGTTTCAGAAGCGCATCTCACACTCGAAGTGGCATCAGCTGAAGACCACATAGGTTTTAAAAGGTGAGCCACTGAAGGTCAATCGTGAAGTGGGGCTGATGAATGATAAATCCAGCAGGACGCAATGGACTAAATTCATGTGACGTCACAGTCGCATGATAACTTGACCACGTGATACTCGACGGTGTAAACAAGTCTTGCATTCACTTGTTTTACAAACGTTTGTGAAGTGTGCTATGCTTTAAAAGCTTAAATAATTTCCAAATATACTACTTCTTAATTGAATGAGAAATTATCACAAAACTTTGTTTTATATATTTTTCGCCCTAAATAAATATAAACATCGAAATTTTGGATTGTATCAGTATCAGTTATTGAATCGTTCTTCAATCAACAAGCTGAAATAATGGCTGCAAATTTATTTCGTTTACTCATAGATAATTTGTTTTAATTATCAAAGCATCCTAATTTAACTGTTATTTTCTAGCATTTTAAAAAAAAAGTATTTTTACTGCTTTTCTTTAACATTTAGCTTAATAACATTATTTGAGAAAAGTTTGTAGATTTTTAATATGTTAATACTCTTTCTCCTGTTTTTAACATTCGTTTAAATTTGCGGTATTGGGAAGCACACATATTGTATGGAATTTCATTTTATGGTATGCTTGTATTTTTAATGAAATACTGAAGAGAATTATTTAACATAAAACTGGATACTTGCATATCCTTTCTTTCAGTGAAAATGTCATTTTGTTTCAAAATTTGTCTTCCACAGATTCGCCATCTTTTTTCCGCTTCTGGAAGCGTAGGGTTTGAAATACTCGCTTTTAGCACCATCTTGGCACGATTTCAAAAATTTCGCCAAGTGGTTCCGGTTAAATAGGACTTTACCAATATCTTAAAAAAATATAATTCAAGATAGCAGGTCAATTGAAAAGTCCCCGGCCTGACACATAGATAGCGCTACTAGAATTAAATCTATATGTTATTTAGTTAGTCCTAAACCTCAAAAGATGCGTGTATAAATTTGACAGCTGTAGGATCATTAGTTTGTGAATTATAGCATTTTGAGTGAAGCAACTTTTGTTATTGTGAAAAAAATGGACAAAAAGGAAATTCGCGTGTTGATAAAATATTGCTTTTTGAAGGGAAAAAATACAGTTGAAGCAAAAGCTTGGCTTGATGCCGAGTTTCCGGACACTGCCCCAGGAAAATCAACCATCAAGGATTGGTATGCTAAGTTTAGACGTGGTGAAATGAGCACCGAAGACGGTGAACGCAGTGGACGCCCAAAACAAATTGTTACCGACGAAAACATTAAAAAAATCCACAAAATGATTTTGAATGACCATAAATTGAAATTGAATGAAATAGCAGACACTCTAAAGATATCAACTGAACGTGTACATCAAATCATTCACGAATATTTGGGTATGAGAAAGCTCTGTGCAAAGTGGGTGCCGCGAGAGCTCACTTTTGACCAAAAACAACGACGAGTTGATGATTCGGAGCAGTGTTTGAAGATGATCAAGTGTAATAAACCCGAGTTTTTGCGTCGATATGTGACAATGGATGAAACATGGCTCCATCATTTCACTCCGAAGTCCAATCGACAGTCATCCGAGTGGACTGCACACGATGAACCCGCTCCAAAGAGTGGGAAAACGCAACAGTCGGCTGGCAAGGTTATGGCGTCTGTATTTTGGGATGCGATGGAATAATTTTCATTGACTACCTTGAAAAAGGAAGGACCATCAACAGCGACTATTACATTGGACCGTTTGAAGGACGAAATCGCCGAAAAACGGTCGCATTTGAAGAAAAAGAAAGTGCTGCTTCACCGAGACAATGCACCGTGTCACAAGTCAGTGAAAACGATGGCAAAAATCCATGAATCGGGCTTCGAATTGCTTCCTTATTCACCGTATTCTCCAGATCTGGCCCCCAGCGACTATTTCCTGTTCTCAGATATCAAAAGAATGCTCGCTGGGAAGAAATTTTCGTCGAATGAAGAGGTGATCGCCGAAAGTGAGGCCTATTTTGAAGCAAAGGACAAATCGTACTACAAAAAGGGTATCGAAAAATTGGGCGGTCGCTATAATGAATGTATCACCTTTGAAGGGAATTATGTTGAATAAAGAAAACTAATTTTGCCAAAAAAATGTGTTTTACTATGGTAGGCCGGGGACTTTTCAATTGACCTGTTACATAATTCGAGATAAAAAAATAAACCAACTTTTTTTAAAACAACGTTTTTAAATGGTGGCAAAGTTTATTAAAATATTAGTTAAAACTTTGAAAAACCTGATATCTCTCTCGTCTTTAAGATCATTCTCTCTGAGATCACACTCTCTCTCAATTTATCTTCCATAGATGGCGCCAGGTTTCTACAAAAATTATGTTACAAAAAAATTACTGAAATATTTGTTAAAACTTATCGCAAATGTCTAAATATTGCATTGTTAGGCGAGTAAGAACGGTTCCCAAAGTTTCAGAACTCCAGCTTAATGGGAAGTTGGTTAAATTAATGATAGAAAATTTGATGACACACACACACACCAAGTGAAATTCAGAAAAACGTTGTAAAAAATACTCCTGTTTATATCATACATCATTATACAACTGTTACAGCTTAATTATGTAACTTAATTAAAATAAAAATAGTTTAATCCAAACTTAAATCCAATGTTGCTTTATTTTTTTAATATAACCAGCCTGATAAATAAAATATCTCTATCACATGAAAGATACTATAATTCAGGAAGAGCTCAATTACATTTCAACAATTCACATTTATTATTCAGACAGCTTAGAGTAATTGCAAAACTAAAATAACTATCGGAGGCCTTTATTTTAAAACGTTTTTCTGAATTTCACTTGGTGTGTGTGTGT
>BMAW01073948.1:0-49117 GCA_019974015.1 Nephila pilipes
CCAGAAACAGCTGAGTTATCGAGGTTGGAGTAAAGTCGTTTTGTAGTTTGTTTAAAAAATGGAAAAAACCGAGTTTCGTGTTTTGATAAAACATTGTTTTTTAATGGGTAAAAACACCGTGCAAGCGAAACAATGGATTGAAAAATGTTACCCGGACTCTTGTCCATCAAAAGCAACGATTTGTCGGTGGTTTGCCGAGTTTAAACGTGGTCGTACCGACACAAATGACGCGGAACGCTCGGGTAGACCTGTGGAAGCCGTTACACCGGAAAATGTGAGTGAAGTGACAAAAATTATAATGAAAGATCGTAAAGTGAAGCTCCGTGAGATTACTGAGATGACACAGATATCATATGAAAGTGTATTTACTGAAAAAGGTTTTTTGAAGTGAAGTGAAAAAGGTTTTTTCCAAGTGGGTGCCGCGATTGCTTTCGATGGAACAAAAACAGCAACGAGTCGATGATTCAGAAAGCTGTTTATAGCTATTTACTCGCAACAAAAAAGATTTCTTGCAAAAAAAAAAAAAAATTTGGAAAAGCGTTGGAACGATTGTATCACCCTAAAAGGTGATTAACAAAAGGTGTTATGTTGATGAATAAAAAAAAAATTTGCAAAAAAAATGTTGTTTTCAATGTTAGTCTCGGGAGTTATTGATTGATGTGTTATGTATATATATATATATATATCAGGAATTAAACTTCTCACACAAAGAGTAACTGAAGTTCGTATAAAATGGTTTAATGTTTCTAATAACTGGATACGCACTGATGTATTACATGTACTGCATCACAGGTAGATGTTACTGCCTTCACGTAGTAACAGCATAAATGTTAGCATTAGTCTCGGGAGTTATTGATTGATGTGTTTTTTTTATTTCTATATTTAGGAATATTACCTTTCATTATATTGTACGTATTGTAAACTTTGTATCAAAATCTTTATTAAAAAGATAATTATAAGAAATTTTACTTTGGCTACATCAAAAAAAATTATCCCATTAATTTTTTAAAAAATTGTTTAAAAATTATAAGTATAAATTTAAAAAAAATATGTATACATTTTTTGCACAAATAATTAAATTAAATTAGTTCTTCATGATTAATTAGAAATATTTATTTGTTTCGATTTTCGGCCAAAAGATAGCGATACGAGTTCTAGATTTGTAATTTTCGAGTTAATTTTATTATCTTAATTAAATTTAAAGATTAAATTTAATCATAATTTTTGAATTTTTATAATTATTAATTTTGGTTTTATCAGATCAATAATATTCTCCAATTTTAAGTCGATTTAGTGAGGAGACAGTATTTTTTTACTGTATATCCCATAAATCCAACCAATCCAGATGAATTGGTGTCAAATTAAATGTATACTGTATCATTTAAAGAGATACACATATACAAGAGAACAGTTGTATGATGAAATTAATAGTTACAACAAATAAGTTAAAGTTTCTTGAGTTTAAAACGTGCATATTTGAATTTTAATGGATTATTTTAAATTAACTAAAACGATTAATGATTTGTTTTGAATATACTCTTTCTATTTAATATTTTTGTTTTATTATATCTTCTGGAACTTTGATTTTTGAATTTTTCACGGTTTTTGTTACAATTTATTAAAAAGAAATTATCTGAGTAGGGAAGTTTGGATCTTCTAAAACTATTTTAACTACAAATTTCTGTTTTATTCCAGAAACAGCATTTTAAATTATTTTATCTCCATCTCCTTTCATGATTTCTGTCTTTTTTTTGTTTTTCTTCTTCCTTTTCTTAGCAATGGTTTATTTTTATTAAGCCCATGGTAATCATTAAATTGAATTTTTAACAGTAATTTTAGTTATTAGTTTAATTTTATAAATTCTATAATTAAGTTATGCATATATATATATATATATATATATATATATATATATATATGCAATGCAATTCCTAACTACGTTCGGATTACGTAGCGGAGTAGGTGTGAAATTGTCCCCTTTGGCAAAACCAAGCATTTATTCCAGATGATATTGTCATTCTTTTTACACTTATTGCAGTAGGTATTGTCATCTTATTTTGCACATGGAGGCAAGAGATGCATACTACAAGGCAAGAAGCAGACAGGAAAAAAAAAGAGTGCATATCACATGGCAAGGCGGTGGGGGAAAATAATGAAAAGAGAAAAGAACGGCCAATGGCTCGTCAGCTTTTGAACCACAGAAAATGGGAAAATTTCGAAATTCTACTAAGGTTGAAAGTAGTAGGAGCTGGGATCCTAGCACCACAGTCGTGGTTTTGCATAGAGAAAGTGACGGTTACAGTTAAAGTGCACGAAAGTTGGTTGGTAAATTTGTTTAGGTGTTAAAATAGAGAATGTGTCGAAAATGAGAAAGAAAGTTAAAAATAAGAAAAGATGATTATGAAGGACGGTTCATCGCACACACAAACGTGTTCACACAAATATTTTTGTACTTTGAAATACCAAATTACGAAATGCTTTATGACAATAAAATATGTTTACCGATGATTGTGTTGCTTCTTTTGACAATTTAAAATAAATAGAGTGAAATATAATTTGACTATTACAAATTTCTTAAAATAACGTATGTCGATTTGCTTACTAATAAGAATATGGCATCTGTAAACATATACATAAAATGAAGAGGGAAAAAATGAATAAGCAGTAATATAATTCTCTTTTCAAACCATACTCGAAAGACAACGAATTACCTTATTTTATCGGATTTAATTAGTTTAATTTATTTTTAAAAACCTTATCAGTCAAATAATTTTTTAAATGATACATAAAGAATATATCGTTTTATTACTAGTACTGAATTTTATATTACATGGCCCAAATTCCATACAAATTCCGGAACTAAATTCTTCGAATATTTACTTATAATAGAACCAACTCACGATACTTATTACAGGCATCATAAGAAATTTTTTTTTTATCTAGTAGCTGTTCCCATTATTTTCTTTTCTATATATAGAAGAAAAAATAGTAGAAAAAAAAATGGCATATTACCCTAATGGCCAGTTACGCATCGCAAATGGTCTAGAGGAATGGTCAGATTTCTGCCCTTCAAACTGTGACCGTCACCGAGTCCGTTTTCTTCGCTCGAATGCCAATGGCATGGGGTCGAAATTTTAATCTGGCCGAGTACATTTTATCGATATACGCGCGACGCAGGGACATTCACGCCGATCAACTAACTGCAAGTGATCCGAAACGAAAGCGAAGCGAAGTGAAATGAGTAGAAAGATGAAAGTTAGCGCTTTCCGTAGCAAAAATTTGATTTCGAAGCTTTTTGCCGTAAGATGATGTGTAAAGATTTTTTTTTTTCATTCTCAAATTTTGTTGAAAGGGCTTTCTAAATTACTGTTTCGGCTAAAAGTTTTTAGAACGCTGTTTTTCAATTCCCTTGAAATTTTAGAATGCAACTTAAAAACTGAGTAATTTGGTTGTTGAACTTTTGAAGAGATTTTTTTTTTCCCTACAAACTTTTACAACACCGATATTTTCTCTCATGACAAAGTTTTCTTGAACAATTTTTTAAAGAATATTATTGACATTTATCTTTTATTCAACTAACTTTAAAAATAGCACTTTCTCTTCCAGCGGTGCTCATAAATATAATGATATTATTCATACACAGAATTTTACTTTTATAACTATATTCATATATATATCATATATTTGTAACGACATTCATGTACATTACTTTCTCTACAACAATATTCATTCTCGAGATTTGTTAGAAAAGTTATGAGATTTAATTAGCCACCCAGGGAGCTATTGTTTTAGGTAAGGCATTTTAGCGTACCAGATCACTTTTCACTTTTTTTACCGTTTTATTCAATTTTAATTACATTTTACTTACATATATTCAATTTAATAATTTATAGTTTTCTTTTATTTTAATTATATTTAGTTTAAATATATTCAATTTAATAATTTATCGTTTTGCTTAAATTTTAATTACATGTAGCTGATATAATATTGAATTTAAAAATTTAGCTTTTGCTTTAATTTTAATTACGTTTAGCTTAAATACATTCAAATTAATAATTTATATCGTTTTCTTTAATTTTAGCACCAGAAAAATTTACCGTTGTCCATTCCTCGATATTTTATCGTTTACTTTAGTTCTTATATTTAGTTGATTAATTTAATAACAATTATTAAAAAAAGCGCACTTTGATCGGCTGAATTTGTTCTTTGCAAACAAAAACTTTGGATAGAACTTTTTTGACTTATTAAAATATTTCCTTCGTTTTTATTTTGGGTTTCTTTCTTTTCCAAACATAACTGAAAGAAATTTTGTTAAAATATGTTAGAACATAGAATTGAATCATTCAGAACTTCGAAACATATACATTTGTTCCTACATATTTCTTAATATTTAGAGGGAAAAAATCATTGTTATAACTTTAGAATTTAATAAAAACAACAAAAACGTTCTATTTTTTGTCACGATATTACAGTTGTCGCTCCACATATCTTAAAAACACAAAAACGATGATAGTAGTAACAAATTCTTAACGTATAATTTAAAATGCAACCTACGCATGCCGCGGAAAATGATGATGAAAATTATATCTTCTGAAAAGAATTTTTTTTCTTTATTCGTATTTTTGCAGCTTTCATTTAGTCAGGTTCCTTTTTCAGCTAAAATTAATCTTCCTGTATGATTAGCTTTGTCTTTTGCGCAAGAACAAAAGAAATTTAAAATTGTTTGCTATTCTTAAAAAAATTGGTTTTCCCCCCCCCCCCCTTTTTTTTAGGTTCTGATTTTTTTTTAGAATTCAGATTTTGTCTTCTCTATACAAAAACAGCAAACGATTAATTAAGCTATCTGTCATTACTGTTGGGTAAAAACACAATTTGGCTTTTCAAACCAAGATTTTTTTTTATTTTCCAAATTGGAAGACTACATATTTATTGTAAATAAATTGTTCCGTTTTAAATTGACTTGCAAATAAAAAAAAAAGTAAGTAAAATGAATTGAAATAAATACCAACTGATTTTTTTTTCTCTTTAAATAGTTTTTTGTAGTACACAGATTAAAAGAAAGAAATAGTATAATTCAAGATGTGTTTAAAAAGGAAAATAATTCGATAAAAACACATTTTATACATAAAAAAAATTGGGTAACTAGAAATAAATGTAGGGTAATGTTGTTTTGAACAAAATAAATGATTATAATTAAAGTTTATTGTAATAGAAAATTATTAAGTTGTGAATTCAAGCATATCGTTTTAAAACAAAACAAAAAAAAGGGGGAAGGGGGAGGAGATCATTAAAATAAATATTGCCCTTGAAGGATTTTTATGTTATTTTAAAAAATTGTTACTCCATAATATAGGATAAATTATATTTTAAGTCTGAGATAGAATTAAGCAATTATGGTTGTGTATTGTATGGTTTTCTAAATGTAGTGTTGATTTACCCTTCTAATTTTTATATCTAATACTTTTATGGAACTTTAGCGTGTTTTTCTCGTATATAATGCTGATATAAAAGTCTATAAGTTATTTTAATAATTATATAAAAAAAATCCTGATTGCCTTAAATTTTTTTTCGTGAATAAAATAATATTTCAAAATATGTGACATCGAATTTCGTGTGCACATTTAAAAGTTGAAATAAAAATTATTACATTTTAAATTTTTTTAAACACTGATAGAATATTTGCCCTCACACGAAAGGGTTAACTTCATCACCAACACTTTTGATCAAGTATTTATTTAGAGTTAATGTAACTTTTAAAAATTTATTATTTAGAGTGTATTATTTATAGAAAAGGAAATTCAAAATAGCAGCCTCAAATACTATATATAAATAAGTAATTATAAATTTGGCCTTTATTCAGTAGTTTCATGTTTTCAAGATAGAATAACTAAATAACAATTAGATTACCAATAAATATTTTTGCACACAAAGATATTGTTAAGTATATCTTTTTGTTAAAAAAGGAAAATTATAACAAAAGAACTACCATTTTATCAACGGAAAGTTATATTCTAAATTTAAATTAACCTTGAAATTAAAAGTTAACGTATTTCGACTAAACACAAAACTATTTGGAAATTTATTTGTCGATATAAGATCAATAATATATTTTGTTTAGAATTTTCTTCCATTAATGGTTTCATAAGGATCAGTAAACCTCACTGTTAAAATCATCAAAATTCTATTTTAAAACTTCAAAATTATTTATTACGCTTTGTCATTATTATAAAGAATAGTATTGAAATTTTGTTTAGAAAAAATATTTTGTGCGTCATAACCATCCGTAAGAACTTCAGTCCTTTTCGCTTTTTTTAATTAATTTAAACTTTTATTCTTTGCATTTCCCAGTTAATTGTTCGATTTATGTTTTCATTTCTTGCTTTCAGCTTTTACCTTGTATTATCATTATCTTAAGTAATGATAATATCATCTTATCATATATTATCATTATCTTAATCTGTATTATTATTATCACTATCTTACTTTTGTTAAATTCGCTTATAAAATTTCGCTTTGTTTTTTTATTCACATTTCTTTCGAAAATGCAATTATTTTTACATTTTCCTTTAAATATGGAATATTATTTAATTTATTCCTGTAAATTTTGTAGAAACAAAAATATTTGAAACTCTTTCTAAATGAAAAATTTTTAGTTTAATTTTTAAATATAAACTTATTTAAAAAAAAATTGAAGGTCACGTGATAATTGTCAACTTTTCAATTACGATGTTCTTCAAACAGCAAACGAGAAATTCTACCTTGTTCCGAAACTTAAGTAAAACTAATTTAATGGATTAAAAAAAGGTAGCTGGAGTATGGGTGGTGGAAAAGTTTTTGAGACAAAATACATGAAATGAAAATAAATTCGATTCATTTATCAAACGAATTAATTCCTGGAACTAAACTTGTCTGTAGATTGGCCACTTGCCAAAGTACCGTAATCAATTAATCAATCGTTCCAAAATGATAAAAAAATTTCGCAGAAACATATGCAGTTGTCTGGTTATATTTTTTTCGACTAAGAACAGTAACTTTAAGCTTAACACATGACCATTTGTTGTTCTAAAATTTTATTTCAACCACGTTATCCGAATTGATTCTTAGAAAAGCACAGAGCGCCGCAGCTCTTGGAAAATAAATTTTTTGAATTGTTGGTGTATGAAGTCGATATGGTTCTAGGAAATTTGTGCAGACATTTCTGATCGATCATTTCATTTTATGCCTCAATATGCGAGTAGTTGGACCCAAATGTTTATCTAAATAAATCTAGTTTTTCTTTATCATTTCGAATCCTTTCCGAGGTTTTCAAAAGGTATTCAAACATCCTGCTGGGATGGAACGAATTTCGAAAAAGAAACTAACCGGAAGTCTGGTTTCAAAAGATTGAGATCGAATATTCTAAAAAGGCTCTTTTAAGAGAATATTTTTCGGTCAATCATGGGATTCCTAGTTATATTCAAAGATCCATATTCGAATTGAATTATGATACCAATGTTAAAGCTCACTTGCAAAAATTTAGCAAACATTTTATATATGTATGAGTTTGAGAACTATTTTTTGAATAATTATTCGAGTCTTATGGAATTTTTCTTAAATTTAATTTAAATAAATTATCATGGGGATCTAAAATACAGCCAGTATATTAATCTGACTTGAAAAAAAAGTTTGTTTCTATTGAATTTAAAACATAAATTTTAATGACGTGGAAAGGTAAGAAAGTTTAAGCACAAATCGCTTTAATGTATGCTGAAAAAATAAAGTATATAATTAGAAATAAATGAATTATGTTTTAGAACACACACACACACACACACACACACACAGATATATATATATATTGAAAATTTACTTAAAAGTTATTAAAAAATCAAAGCTTCAAAATATTAAAAAAGCGACCAAATAAAATTATAAAAAAAACCCCTATTTATTAAATTTGAACTTTTAAATGGAAAAGTCTTTTTGATTAAGCAAGTTTTATCCTTTCAATACGAAATTTTGCTTTGAAGAATTTTTTGTGTGATTGAAATTCGGGAATGGCTACCGTACTATATATGTTGAAAAAGAATTAAATCCAAAAATATTTTAAAAAAACATATATTTATTTATAAAAAATTCTGAATTCAACATATTTAAATGCAATAAGTGGTATTTTTTTCGAAATTAAAGTGTTTCAAAATGTACCATACTTTTTTTGAAACAAATTTAGAAAAATTTATTCTTTTTAGAAAATATTAACAACTACTGCCCAAAGTTGAAACACGAAAATATTTTAACTGAGAAAGTTCTTAAAAATGTATTCTGCAATTCTATTAAGTTAAACCTGAAATTCGAGATATTTTCCTGAAACCTGAAATTGCACTATATTTCGAGAATGGAAATTTTTTTTTAAGTAATTATTTGTTTTTAAATTAAAGGTAACAACTTAAAAAAGAACTTAAGTTCATTTAAATTCTTTTTTTAAAATTTTTGTCTTTCATGAAAGAAAATTCATTTCTTTAAGTTAATTGTGTTTTAATTTTTTAACAAGAAGCATTTTTTTTTTTTTTCTTATGAACTTCAATATTCGAAATTAAAGCCAGGAAACAAATTGATAAATTTTCAGGTTATTCGCGTGAAACAATTTTGAGGTAGAGCTAATGAATTTTTTTTACTTTTAATTTCTTAAAACTTTTAATTAATTAAAAGAAAAGTTTTGTAAGAAATAATTATCGAAAAATAAAAGAAAATACTCGTTTGCTTTTGAAAGTTATAATGATACATTTTTGACAGTTTTTTCAACAAATAATTATATTTTGTGTAAGGGAAACTATATACAATTCCTTGTGTTGAGATAAAAAAATTTTTGAAAAC
The DNA here is from genome assembly GCA_019974015.1 of Nephila pilipes. Lineage (NCBI taxonomy): Eukaryota > Metazoa > Arthropoda > Arachnida > Araneae > Nephilidae > Nephila > Nephila pilipes. The sequence goes on from BMAW01073948.1 coordinate 8,851, forward strand.
AATACACTATGCCATCAGTGATTCTCTGAGTTAAAAATAAGTTATATCGATATTTTATGGTATGGATATATAGTAGGTACAGTAGTAAAGAATACGGAAGTACATTTGTAAACAAAATGGTTCACCATTTATAATTTTTTCAATTAGTATAAATGTTAATAGCTTAAAGGGAACTAAATTGAGGAGCAAATGGATTTGTTAGTAAATTTAATTAGCTGATTTTGTTAATTTCTATAACAACATCTTTTCGTAATGGAATCCGAGTTTTTCACGTACTTTTTTTTTAAAATCAAAATTAGCTTTAAATCCTCCAAATTTCGTAAAAATCTGCTAATAAGTGCTAAGATAAGGAGGGGGGAGTTAAAAAATGGGTCATTTAATGTTGTATAAGTGTCTTAAACAATTGAAAACACAATTTTTTTTATTTAGATTTCAGATTTTTCAAAGATTTTTCAGTTAAGTGATAGATAATTATATTCTACATAATTCTGAAAACATAAAAAAAAATTGGAAATTAATATTATTAAGGAAAATATAAATTTTTAAGTAAAGTTACGAGAAGATTTTTTTTTACATTTACGATTCCTCACATCACTAAACCCCTAAATTCTAAATTTCTCGCAATGGTTTCCATTAGCCCTGGAAGTATTCAATTTTGGAATAACGATTGGACGTAGTAGAATTTTAAGAAACAGTAAACCGGCTTATAAATTTGAATTATCTACCCAATCCCCACGTGGTGTTGGAAAACGAGTGAAATTTGAGTCGTTTGCGTGGAATAATACAGTTCCTCGCCACCGCAACAGTTTCCCCATACGATTTCCAAAACTAGTGATAGGATTTGAGTGAAATTTTAAAAATAGGCTGTGACGTATTTCCTCCATTGTTTAACTCTACAGTAATTTTAAAGTCTTATTAAATAGTCAATAAATTCAAAACTTTTAACAGATGGTATGTAAGGGCAGGGCAAAACAATTTATTAACTAGCAACTTAGAACTAGCGACCTCAATTGATCTTAGTTTATATTCTAATAATAAAGTTTAAGCTTTTACCAATCATTCATTCCGACTCAAACACTTCTAGATTACAGAAGATTCACTTCCAACATAAGCAATTAATTACGATGATTCATTTCAATCTATACATCCATCAACTTGTAGTTAACCTCCAGCCTTCTTCTCTTTTCTTTCAATTATGTTTCATTTATATATCATTATCTCTGTTTCAATTCACAACGCTTTTAATCCTCATCTAGTTTACCTAATTACATTTCATTTTGGTTGGGAACAAATTATAATTTTTGCAATTCCAATCATCAAAATTCTCGAGGTTGATGAAGAGAAAATCGCAAATTGTTCAATGTCGCAAGGCTACATGGAACATTCTCTGTCTAATTATGTAAGAAACGGATTTCATTATAGAGAAATTTTATTTTATAAGATAATTTAGCAAGTTAATTGAGTTAGTTAATTAATCAGTTTGCATCATGATATTGTTCCCTATGAACAATTAATATCGATGCTAATTTTTATTCAGATGAGATGATTAATGTGAAAGTCATTAAGAGGGATCAATTTTTTACAACCGTAAAAATCCAAATTAAGTTATTCGAAATACTTAATTTGTTACTGTAAGGTAACATTAACCGTATAACAAAATTCTGAATGAAATCTAATTAATAAATAAGGAAATAAAAATACAAATATTACGATTTTTTGTTAGTGATGCTATCTGCTAAGATTTTCTTTCCATTTTCTCGAAAATTTGTTTATTGTATATAATACTTATGTGCTTTCAGGTTTTAATGTATTCTTATCTTTTTAACGATACCGCATAGAATCACACAACAGCTTCAATGACTACGCAAGTTATGAACAAAACAATGCAGGATCATAATTTTTTCTGTTATTTTATTTTAAGAAGATTTCAGTTAGATTCCAAAAACAGAATTGATTTGATGATTTCTAAATATTGTTATACTAGCCATATTTTCCAGTGATTAAATGAACAGATATACTCAGCGTTATATACTGTTTTACTGTGGAGTACTTTTAAGCATAATTAAATTGTGTAATTAAACAAATATAATTTAATTTATGAATTATTTTCAAGTTATGATGGATCTATTCATCATATTTTAGGAAATAGAAAAATATTTTTAAATTTTTTTACCTGTTAGTTGTAAATGAAAGTTCTTAAATAAAGGCTATAATTCTTCTTTCAAGTTTTAGCAAACATTAATACAGTTTTAAAAAACTATTTCAAATTCTAATATATATATATATAAGAAAGAGATATATATATAAAGAGATATATATATATATATATATATATAAGAGCAGGGAGTATATAGTTATAGAAAGAGAGAGAGCAGTGGAGAGAGCAGGAGTATATATATATATATATGAGAAAGAGAGAGAGTGAGAAAGGAGAGATACATATATATATATATAGAAAGATATATATATATACAATATACAGCATATATATATTATAAAATGTAGTTTCAGTTACTTCATGTGTTTGACATTTAATTTGTTATTTAAACAACAAAAGTTATATATTATTATGTAAAATTTTAATAAAGTACATACAAATTAAATGTCAAACACATGAAGTAACTGAAACTACAAAAAAATTTATTATTTGCTTTGATAACTTACATTATTCTATTGAATTAGAAGGAATAAAATAATTTTCTGCGTAATAGTTTTTTGGTGTACTAATTTTCTATGTAAAACCACCGGATAAGCCAAGTGCCGGATTATACAGTGATTACTGTCTTTAAAATTTCGAAACTTTTCTCGAAACAAAATTAAGATGCAGGTTATTGAAAACTTTCCATTGAAAATGTTCGGGACAAAATTCTAAGATGACCCTCAAAATATGAAATAAATAATCCCAGTTTTACTTTCTTTTTGTTCATTTTATAACAGTTTTCATTCTTAAAATATTCGTAGTAGTTTTTTAAATAATCTGTTTCGTTCTTGAAATAATCGCTTCCGTTGTTAAATTTTATTCTTTTAGTAAACAGAATAAGATAAATTTCTGGGTCCGAAAGAAAAAAAAAACTAACTAGGACAAGAAAAAAATTGTTTGATATAAAAAAAAATTATTTTTAAAATGATTATACATAGAGAGATAGTTTAAGCTTTTGACATCAAAATAATAATAACCATTCTGTCACCGTAAGAGATGAGAAATGAAATAAATATCGCAAACATTTAACTCTTATAAGTTATCATAAAAACTTCTTTAGAAACCAATACTAATTTTTTTTTTTACCGTTTGCTCAAAGGTTGAATATTTTTGTTGACTTCAATACATAAATTATGTAAGTTAAAAAGTCTTCCATCATTTGTCTTCATGCATTATATATAAATGATTGTATAAAAGTTCGCCATAAAAATATATTTGTATGTCAGTGGCGCCTTTGAAATAAATTCGTGTCAGTGGCGCAATTAGATACACTTGTGCCAGTGCCAAAAACCTCCTGTCTTGTGACCAAAAGGTCGATATTAGTGTATTTCTTACTGACGAAATTTTCAGCGGAAGCTTGATAGATATAAGATCGATAAAAACTATATAAATCGATATAAACGATAGAAAAATACATTCTCGTATGAATTACAGCCCGATATGTCTGAAAATTAACTTTAAATTCCAGGGAATATTTTGCAGATAAAATGACAGATATCTTATCATTGAGTTGCTTATTTATCATTTTATAATAAAATGAAAAATTGTATATATAAATATAATTTTTAGTAACACTGGAATTATTTAATTAATAGCTTTCCCATTAATAGCTTCACATTCATTAATAACTTTTACATTTTTCATTGTATATTTATTTATTTCTCTCTCTCTCTCTTTTGTAAGAAAATTTAAGAAATTGTATTTAAGTTATCCATTACTTCCCCTTTATTCTAACTTATAAGACACCGTTTAAAAACTGATATCATTAGAAAAAAAATGGTTTATTACAGAACAAAAATATGCACCAGAACACATGAATATTTTTAGGAATAAGAAATCTCATAAAATATCGAATATGTCTTCCGATAAAATTATTTTCATACAATATCAAAATGAAATTTAAAAAGTTTGAAAAAATCATGAATTAAATATTGTTATATTTTCTACAAGGCTCACGCTCTTATTTTAAATATTGAATCAATGTTACTTTTTATAGTCATTTTCTGATTCTTTATATTTAAATAACTAAAAACAAATACCGTTACATTTGCAAAACTAGATAAAGCAGAATTTTAATTGCAAAATATGCAGTTTGGAAATTTTTGATATAAAATTGTATTCTTCACAAAAGAGCATTAATGAAAGACTTTTCTTCGAACAATAATATACATAAAAAGGTAATTTTCATTAAATTTCTTTCATATATATACCATTAGCGTTAAGGAAAAAAAATTGCGATAAAGACTATTAACATAACATTTTACTAAAATGAAAAAAGAAGCTATTAAAATATGAGCAGGAAATTAAATTTATCTAATTTTAATGTAATTTTTCAAATGTGCATTGAAATATACAATTTTTACCTTGCTCTATATTTTATCATATTATATATGATATTACAATAAAAATTGTTTCACATTTATTTAATTCAAAGCTCGTGTGTAAACTTCTAAAATTCAATTTTTTAGTATATTTTAATTTAATCGTTTAACTGAGTAACTCATTTTAGATGGATTATAGTAGTAAATCGAATATTCAGATATAGTGTTGGCAGTAAGCAGGAAATAAAAACTATTCAGTATAATACATGAACAAAATGTCACAAGAGTAAGGAAAATAAACAAGATTTTTCAGCAATGGAAATATTTACACTTCTTAACTGAAATCTTAAGGACAATGGTAAAAAAAAAATGATTTCAGCACATTTAATAGGACATTTCTTTTAAATGTTCGAATTCTTTTCACATGTATGACAAAAAAAATTCTAGACAAGTACTAAAATGGAATAATTATATATTCCACTCCATGTAAGAAACAATAATCGTTTGCATATATATAATTTTATGAAAGAAAAAAAATAATATTTGTTAATTAAACACAATTAAAAAAGTTAATAAGATTAATTTCTATCTCTTAGAATCAAATTAAACGCTTTCAATTTCAACTTTTACTCCAATACTAAAATTTAGATAATTTCAGTCCACATAAATTCCCCCACTGTGATACCCAAACTCCAGCACCTCGCACGAGAGAACCAACCAAACCACCTCCTCACAAAATAAACCCCTCTAGAAGCCAAGAATGGTGTATCTCTTTTCAACTTACAGTTGGTCATTTCCTCGAGTTCCTCCAACTCCTCCCGCGTGAGTTTGCTGTTGTGCTTCCCCATTCCTTCAGCAGGACATTTTTTTGGCACCCTCAGGACACCCCGGATGAATTCCACGGTGACGATTGGCGACGGATTCCGTCTCTGCTTGGCGCTTGAGGAACTGGTTCTCCTTTCGACGGAGATCCCAGGAATGTCCCGAGTAGGGGAACGGGACGATCCTCAAACAGCGTCAACACAGAGGTCGTCATGGAGATGACCTTGAAATCGGAGCATGCGTGGCCCGCAGCGCCCCGCATCGGTAGGAAATCAAAGCCTTCCCATTCTCGATGCGACGGTGATATTTTTTTCCTTTTCTTCCTCCTGGCTTCGATTTTGGCGCGTGTTGATGGGGGTAAAAGGCTGGCTCCTTAACAATTTTTTTCAAAGTTTAATTTTCGATTCTTCATATTTTGTATTACAATTTTCATCATGAAATGTTAAGTTGATTTCTCGTAGCTGCATGAATCGAACGATGTAAGAAATATTTTGGCAACTCTGCCATACTAAGATTCTTTGAAGTAGTGATAGGCTGTTTCTCTAATGAAATTAGGGACAAATTCTCTTCCTGATTTTAACGGAAACTTTTAACAATTTCAGTAATCAAAATATCAATCGAGTAGGTTTCTGCTTGTGAAATTGAAAATTTTAATCTAAAGAAACATTTTTTATGGTAATTGAATTAACTACAAGAGTGCAAATGAAACAGAATGTGTCGTAATCATTGCTGAAGATAACATTTAAAATTATGTACTATGGATTATATCCATTACTGCAATAATTAGTTCAAATGGATTAATCCATACACTCAATGTTTCTAATTATTTCTTTGAGAAATGAAACAATAGAGAGACAAATTATGATGAATCGGCGACCTAATTTGCATAATAGACCCGCTACAACCGAGCAAAAATAAATAAATAAAAAAATAAAAACTTTCTTGATGAAATTTACATAATTCTACTCATACAATACAGATATACCTAGATTGTAACATAAAATTATTATATACTTCTAAATGTTGTTAATTATTGTTCTATAATATTATATTATCATTTTTGGTCTAAATAATAATAAATATGTTTTATTAATTGTTATAGTAAAATAAAAAAAAATGATCCCAGTATTCTTCCAAAAAGTTACATTCTAACTGTAAATATGTCTGGTTGTTGAATTGAAATGACGTCTCTCTAGATGGTTGTTGAAGGAGTACCTTATAATTCTGAACCTCGCGACAAGGATGACACCCGTGTCAGTACATCTTTCTTGAAACTACCATTCCACATCAAGGGGGGGGGGGGGTTGAAACTCACAACTACTTAATTCTCTGTTATTTCCAACGAATAAAGTGGGTGAATTTAACATGCCTCTTTGTTATTCTTCACAATGGACCCGTAGTGAAAGGAGGGTTCGAACCAGCTGACAGACTGGAGCATCGCGGCCACAAAGCTGACTAACATATTTTCTCCATTTTGATCGCATTAAACAGTCAAAGAACTTGGGCTGTGGGTTCCTATTGGCAAACTTCTATATGGATTATGTCGCATGAAATTATATTTTAAAGCAGTAAATGGATATTTTAATAATATACTTCTTTCTATTGTCTTAAAAATAGATACTTTTTTCTAATTATTAATAACTTATCCGAAGGATTTATTTTACATATTCCTCTTAACATTTATTTCTAAATTATAATAAAAAAAAAGATAATTATTGTTCATTTATTTCAGCACATCCATTGTAAAAATAGATATAATTTTTTATCGGATTTATTCTTGAGTAAGTTTTGAATTTAACTTTCCAAAAGTTTAAATAAAAACTTTTGAGATCACAACTTTTACCCTCATTACAGTAATCTATTTCATAACATCATAACATAAATTTGAAAATACATCTACGGGAATATATACAACATTCAAACAGAAATTTGGCCTCATGTAATTGAATTATATTCAGAATGAAAAAATCAATGTAAAATTAGATTTTTTTTGAATAAAAATTTTACTGTATGTCTTTCCAAGATTGAAAGTTAAATAATGCAACATTGTTTTTCCATTTGATTTCTTTTAAATAATATTCAATTGACAATAATAAATGCAATTCACAAAAATGTTTATAATATTCTTAATTTAATTTCCAGAATGATAAGATGAGTATAATTATGAATGCAAATTAATAGTTACACAGACACAAAAAGGGAATTAATTCAAGACAACAAAGTCGTATCGAATATCCTCTTTCACTTATTGGGTAAATATTTTTCAATTTATGTTTATTTTACCATTTTATAACATTGACTATTTTTGTAGAGCTATTTATGTCGAATCATACAGAATAAAGTTAAGGTTTTTTTTTTATATTAGTTGTGAATAAGTTTTAAATTTATTTCTGACATTTTAGATATTTCTTTTATTTCACATTTAGAAGAATTGTATAGAGTTGTATTTAAATTATTTAACTATCAGAAATTACCTTTAAAAATGTCCTAGACAATTGAGTTAGAAAGCGGCTAATTTTTGGTCAAACGATTTGATATTCTTTAAATTAAAAAAATTCTATTTTTTTTAAATATAGCAAAATAAAATATATTTAATATCATCTTAAATAAAAAAAAAATCCATTTAATTATAAAAAAATCATTTTCCTTCTGAAAATACGAAGTTAAAAAATTATTATTATTATTGAAGGAATTTTTTTTTTTATTCTTAAAAATTGTTTCGAAATAGTTTTGTTATTATAGGACGCTTTGCTATTAAAAAAAACTCTAGACTTGGACGAAAAACGTATCACAAATATGTTTAAGCCTTTATTTAATGTCAAGCAAATGTATTATAACGGAATGGAAAAATAATTTTTAAAACTGTAAAATAAATGCAAAGAAATTTCATTTCAGAGCAACTTACTTTTTTTAGAAAAAATTCTGGATGAACATCCAAGAAGAAAGCTAAAACCACGAGAAACAGCTAGAGATAGAAATGGTTTTTCAGAATTGTTTCCAAAAATTTGTGTAGTTTAATAAAGTGTTTTGTATTTTTGAAAAGGTGTAAACTATTCCTCGATAGGTTGAAGAAAACTTAGTTTTATGCATGTCTTAATAAAATATATTCAAATATTCAAAACTTTCAAAGACAAGTTCATAAAATATTTCATACTAAAAAAATAGATAATAATTACATGAAATTGCAACACATTTCATAATGTTTGTCTCTGCAAAAACTTGTTGAATGGGAAATGTACTTCTTACATTGTTTTGAAATCATATAATCTACAATACAAATAATGAAAAGGAATCGCAAAGAATTTCAATGTATCAAATTCTTTTTAATGGGTTTTCTTAAACTCACATTGTAACTGTGTCTGGTTCAAAACTTTAAAAGCTTTTTTCTAATATTTTAAATCGCTCTAATATTTAAAAATTCTCTAAAATTTTTCTAATATTTAAAAAAAATTAAAAATTGAGCTGAAATTTTTGTGCACGATTGTTTCGGATGACAATACGATAATTTAATTATAATTAATAGAAATTAATTGATTTAAAACTATTTAATTAAAGAATTAAATTTTACGCCAAGTTTCTCGCCAAGTTGCCAAATAGTTGCGAATTCCATCGTTTAATAATTTATCATTTGCTTTAGTTTTAATTACATTTCGACAATTATATTCAATTTAATTACATAATTTATCATTTGCTTAAATTTTAATTACATTCAGCTCAAATATATTCAATTTAATAATTTATCGTTTGCTTTAATTTTTATATCGGAAAAGTTTACTTTTGTCCATTTCTCGATATTTCATCGCTTACTTTAATTCTTATATTTAATTGAGTAATTTATTAATAATTATTAAAAAAAAAAGCGCTTCTTAAGTGGATAAATCTGTTCTTTGCAAAATTTTGCATAAAACCTTTTTAGAGTTTATATTTCTTTTTCTTGTTTTAAAAATTATGTTAGGCAAAGTGTGAAGTTTAAAAGAAACCCCATCTAAAAAAATTCGTTTCTTACCGGTGTTATTATCAAGGAATTAAGTATATAATGAAACGTTAATTAAAACTTTTTCATAGTATTTCATAATATTGATTGGTTTAAATAAATACAATTTCAATGAATCAGAATATAACGAAAGCTTTTAATGAGACTAGATTGTTAAAAATTTTCCGAAATGTGTAATTTACTTTCCATTATTTCTAAGAGATTTCATTTTCATTTATGCTAATGGTTTTTGAATTACTTTTCTTCTTGCTAGAAAAAAAGGCGTTATAAAAATAAATAAGTTGAATAACCTAGAATGCTTAAATATTAGTCAGATATTCTTTTTTTTTTTTTTAAAGGTAAGCAAGATAGCGCAAAAATAATTTTAAAAATCAAGCTATTTTTAAATAAAATACCAAATTAAATGCTTCTTTTCGCCATATTCATTCGACTAAAGCAAATTACTTTCAATAAACTTAGAATGTAAAAAAGCCATTTTTCGTTAAAATAATAATCGTTTGCTTCAGATGTAATTTTCAAAAGTTCAGCTATTTTTGTATTTTTGTTTCATTATTAATTCTGTATAAGCTTTTTTCTAAAAATAACCAGTTAGATAAATTCAATGAAACATACACACGCTCGCATACTCACACACACACACAATACGCCACACACACACACAATACTCACACACACAACACACACGTATACCAACATATTAAACCCAAATAAACATTTTACAAACAACATATAACAAGCCAAACTAAAACCTAAACCAAAACCTATTAAGAGAATAAAAACTAACAATATTTAAAGAAATCACGGATTAATTAGAGATTAATATTTATAAACACATGGATCACAAAGTTCGAGACTCAAACCAGAGATGCGCTCGTAGTAAACCAGTAAACCAGGATCTTCTTAGAGTATAACCTTTGGTTGAAACGTGTCAAAATTTAAGTCGATACGCAGAACAATGGCTATCGAGGTTGGAGTGCAAAGCTCGTAGGTATGTTTAAAAAGAAAAAAACGAGTTTCGTGTTCTGATAAAACATTGTTTTTTTTGGTAAAACACCGGGCGAACAATGGATTGAAAATGTTACCGACTCTTGTCCATCAAAAGCAACGATTTGTCGGTTTGCCGAGTTTAAACGTGGTAGTACTGACACAAATGAGCGGAACGCTCTGGGTAGACCTGTGGAAGCTTACACCGGAAAATGTGAGTGAAGGACAAAAATTATAATGAAAGATCTAAGTGAAGCCCGTGAGATCATTGAGAGTGACACAGATATCATGGAAGTAATACTTCCTTCATGAAAATTGAATGAAAAGGTTTTTTTCCAAGTGGTGCCGCGATTGCTTTCGATGGAACAAACAACGCATGTCGATGATTCAGAAAGCGTTTATCACATTTACACGCACGACAACAGTATTTTCCGTCAAGATATGGACGCGTGAATCGAAATATATACATCACTACACTCCAGAGTAGAAGCGTAGTCATCGGAGTGGCGCACACTGGTAGAAAGCCGTCCAAGCGTCCGAAAACGCAGCAGTCAGCTGGCAAAAGTCATGTCAGCTTTTGGGATACGCGGCGGATTTTCATTGATTCACCGAAAATCGATCAACAGTGATTATTATATTGACTTGCTGGTGCGTTTGAAGGAGGAAATCGCAAAAAAACGACCGCACAGTCTCGGGACTTATTGATCCATGTGTTACATAGAAAATAAATATTTACTTAAATACTTAACAATCTAAAATTTAAAACACAAAAATTCAAAACAAACCATTAAAGAACCGAATAATTAAAAATTTAGCTAATCGATTAAAAAATGGAAATAATGTAATTAATGTTATTCCATAATTTGGAATGGAATAATGTGTGTTTATACCGGTAATTACTGATCATACCATCATACTTCAGGGATTTACGTTATAAATTGATGATAACAAATCAAAAATCAGCAAATTAAGAAATTCAACCACAGAAAAAAAAAAAAAAAGAAGGTAAACATGGTAAACATCTTCGATTTCACTGCAAAATACCAATCTACACTTAACTAATCATCTAAAATATTGTAACACCAATTAAAAAGCCTTAACTAAAAAGAGTAATTTTAATCAAACCAAAAAATAATCACAAAGTCAATCAATCCAAAATATAATGAAATATGAAATATTTACCAATGACGAGTCATCATAATTAAAATGTTGAAAATTTTTAATGACAAAATCAAACTAACAAAAAGAAGTTAATTACCTAATTCTAAATAAACTTGAAAAAATTGCAATAAAAGAACACAAACATTACTATTAAAAACATTTACAGATATGAAAACACAACACATGTTCATACCAATACACGCGTACATTCTCTATTCCATGAAAGAATTCATCGCCAAAGTGAAATACTGATTGATTGATTTAAATGAAACCATACAAATAAATTGAATGAATTACAGAAACAAACAAACAAACAAAAAAAAAAAAAAAAAAACAAATTTCACTTAAAATTACTCAATAAAAATATCACAGAAAAGATATTGAAAAAACGATGTTTAACAAATTTAATAAGTCAAAAATCATTTTATAAGAAATTTCTTTAAAAAATGAAAAATAGATCAGAAACAATGTTAAAAATGCGTCACCATCTAGAGTGAACAAACATATTGATTAAAAAAAACATTTAAAACAATAAGAAAAATTTAATAAAAATAATAAAATTAAAAAATATAATGAGAGAAAAAGAGAAAGAGGAAAAAATATAGCGCGTTAGAAAATAAATAGAAAAAATAGAAAAACGAATACGCACGCATCCCTCCATATATATATATATATATATATATACAGCAGTAATATATACAGCACAAATTATGGAAAATCCCTTTTCCTATATTATAAAAACTCTGGAGTCCTTCTATTGACCCTGTCTTTTCACCCCTTTTTCCCCCTCCAATATCACTTGGTGCTTAAGATATGTTAATCGGTGAGGTGTTTCGTCATGGCCTTGTTAATATCTTACCAATATTCAATTGCTCCAACATTCCTTAATAAACATGCTTGAAAACATCTAGTAATGGCTGTCAATTATTTAAAATTATTAAAGTCTACAGCAAGTAACATCCATATTAATATATATTTCAAGTTAACAAGGAAAAAACTTCACTGCGCTAAAGTGTGATGAACAACCCGAACATTACAGAAACAGATATTCAAAATACACATAACGAAAACAATGTTTCCCAACAAATTTATTAATATAGTTATGCTTACTCAGATTTTATGTGTACATAATTCTGATTATTTTCTTCATACGTCTCGACATTTACAGAATCCATAATGGTTCTAAAATTTATTTGTGTATTTTTCTGCAGAACTCAAGTGTTATTGTTTTTTGGGAGTCTAGTAATCTCGATTTATTCTATTTAAATAATTCTGTTCGCTGAATTACATAACTTATCTCTGCAGTTTTCCAAGTATTTTTTAACTTATCACTGTGAAACGTGTTTTACTGCTGAGGGCATAACTTGGCAGAGAAAAAGAGAGAAGTAAGATATAGCAACTGTTTCTGTATAAAATCATTTATGTATTTCTGGTCTTTGTAAAATGGTTCTTTTTTTTTCACCGCTGATGATATAATTTTGGATAAGCAAAAGATAAAGCTGGATTTTTTTACATTTGAAGTTTTTCGGAATGAAATAATTCATCGCTGACTTCTCAGTAAAATGGGTTTCTGATAAGAAGACGTAGATTCATAGACAAAAATGTCTTAAGCTATTTTGGAACAAATTGTTCTCAAATCGATATTTTTTTATATATAAATTTGTAGTTTCGAAACCCTGGTAGATTTGAATTTAATATTCGTAAAGTCTTTCAGAATTTCGAATAATCTTATTTATTTATATATTTTCAAATTCAATTATTTGAAGCATTATTCATTATTCTTCGTAAGCATGAAAAATAAATCCAAATCACAACTGAATCCAGCGATTGCCATTTGATATCTCATAAATTTTAATATTTTAGGAATAATAAAAATGCAGTCTTTTTTGTCGTATTTTTACATTTATTACATATAAAATATGGGTTTTTAAAATAAAATTTTAACTGTTTATTTTTATTTCAACGAATCTTAGAAGAATTCTGATTTCAGTATTTTACCTTATTTTTAAATTACTCCTTTCTAAAATGACTCTATTTTTTATTTTACATTAATAAAGTATTACACATGGAAAGTAATTTTAAAACAATTTAGAATGTGAGGGAGTATCATAAAGTTTTAATTATTACCAAGAATTAACCGAGATATCTGGATAAAAGTTATTCTACACATTAATCGACTTTTATGCACATAATGTTGTACATGACAGACATTATTATTGATTGGCTTGGTTTCAGGAACCCATAAATTAACGCAACCCTCAGTATTCGAAAGTTTTAATTATTACTAAAAATAATCGAAGTTGAAACTTTATTTTTTATTCTTAAGAATTTTCTACATAGTCACCTTCCAGAATTATACATTTTCTCCAGAATTTCTTAATCTTTTTAGACCGTTATTATGTAACTCAGAAGATTGGATTCTATCTTCTGAATACTGAGGGTTACTTAAATCTGCATCTTCTTGGAAACAAACAAATCAACAATTATAGCTATAATTTAAAACATTATGCATCCAGAGGTTAAGTAATTTACAGAATAAATTTTATCCAGATATCTCAGTTATTTTTATTATAATTAAACCTTAATGATAAACCTAAGCTTTCTTTAATGTAAAACTGAAAAATGACATAAAATTTTTCCATTAATTCTTCACTAATTCTTCAACCCATACAATATTCTAAGGTTCTGCTTGTATCGTTCTTGACTGTATTGGGCTGCTCGTCGACTCATGACTGAAAGGTCGGAGACGAGCATAGGATAAAAAAAAAAAAGGGGGGGGGGTTGCCAGACTTAGTTATTTGCATTATCTTACAATGTTTTTGATATATTTCTTTTTTCATATCTATCTACAAATCAGAACACGTAGAAGACGTTATTTTTAACATAAAAAGGTAGTTTGCAATTTCGAAAAATTCCGTATGACGTTCACAATGTATGTCTGTTAAAATGATGCGTCATATAATTTTCTCTGGCATGAGGAGATTTACTCGTACTGGTAATAAAAACTGTATATACGTATGGCTGAGTTTTAATTTTGAGTAAGATCAATGTGTAGCGAATCAAAATTTGAATTTTGAAATAAAAGTTCAACAATTTAAGGAATGATTTTCGAAAATTTCCATTTAACTTTTGGATAAATTTAATTAGATTTTAAAATTAATTATTATTTGATTACAACCGTTATTTGATTAATAACGTTTTGATTTGCAACTTTACTCTTTAGTAACTTTGTGTTATTAATAAAAAAAAACTCTTTGAGTTATACGTAACGAATATGTAATAATATTCTTCCTCATGCTCATTAATCAAAAGTTATGAGTTAAGGAAACCCAACATATGAACATCCTATATATCACACAATTTAATAATTAATATTGATATATTTTGAAGTGTTAAGAGACAAATTTCTTTCTTGCGTGCCATTATTTATTCTAAAGAATTCGTGATTCCCATTTTTACAGCCTCGTTTCACAAGAGTTGAATTAATTGTCTGCTTTAATAATTTTTAATTCTTTTTCTCAAGAGCAAATATTACATGAAACTGTTAGCTGGCTGTGTTAAAATATAATTAGAATTCAACAGTTTCGTCACGTGCTATGAACAGAGAAGAAATGTTAATTTTATTCCAACTTTTGTTGCTAATGTGTTTAAATAATTCATTATATGCATTATGAAAAACATTTGAAATTCTAGGTTTAGACAAAGAAGTTTTAACATTTGAAATATTTATAGATTTTTCTAGACACAAATTTTTTTTGTTATGCTTTGTCATGGCTTTTTATAATTCTTTCTTTGTTAAATAATGGTTCTAAGGCAAACGATTTATTATTCATTTTTTTGTAATAAAACAAAACTGTTTTTCCCATTCGCGCTATAAATAAAATTCTAGCTAGAAAAAGAATTTTTTGTCATATGTAATACATTTAAAAATAGAAAATAAAAAAGGGCTCAACTAATGATAAAAATAGCATTACTTCCTGCCTTTTAGGTTTTAAATAATGGAATAGTTTTTATCTCTTTTAATTTTTTTCCGTAGCTGTAAATATTTCTCTCTCTCTCTCTCTCTCTCTGTGTGTGTGTGTGTGTGTGTGTGTGTATGAGAGAGAGAGAGAGAGAGAGAGAGAGAGAGAGAACGTTGAAAAAATTTTGTTCTTTTAATTCTGCAACAAAGTGATTATAAAATCATTTTTTCAGTATTAAAATTCCATACATATTTCCACAATTTATCAGTTTGAAGTCATGAAAGGAGTAGTAATAAATGCGAATAAAGAAATTAAATTATTTTGAAAAATAAAATAATAACCAAATAAATAAAATACACAAATAAATAAAAATAAAAAATAAAACAAAGTAAATGTAGATGATCAATAGAGATTATAAAGGGTAGTTATGACTGTGTGTGTTTGAAAATGTCTATTACTTATAACTTACAAACTAAAACATTCGGAGTTGCTTAAGATTGAATGTTTTTTAGTAAAAACTTGGTTTATGAATGAAATATAAAAACCGGAAGTTGTTTTTACCAAATTTATATTGATCTTTTGTTTTAAATTAAATAAACAAATTGAGGTAAAAATAAAATGATTTTAAATTGTGGTTAGTTGCTTATTAGTCAAAGAAGTGATTGAATTATTATTATTATTAAAGGATTATTAATATTGATTAGAATGGTTAAATTTTAGGCAAAATGAAGTATGCAACAATAAAATAAAAAAGACCGAATGGGAAAAGTTTCTGTGCTTCTCAGAAATAGTTAAAATAGAATAATGATTTAAATTTAATCTGAAATTTATCCAGAATGGAAAAAAAAAGATTCTAAACTATCAATAAACGTTCAACAAATAACATGTTCATTTCATCCATGAGTTTAATACTTTACAAAAATATTTTGCATTGAATGAAAATTATTATTAAATAAACTAAAGAAAAAAAATGACAAATTGCAACATTATTAAAATTATTTGGACTCAAAAAAATTAAATAAATTAATGAAATAAAAGAAATTATAATTAAATAAATTAAAGAAAAAAAGTAAACGCAAATGACTGCAATATCAAAATCGTTTGGACTTAAAACGTACAAAAAAATCCAAATTAAAAAGAAACAATTTGAAAGCCTCGATACAAAAACAGCTGCTTCTAAACTGTTTTAAAATTTTGAATGATTTAACCTCATATTCAGTCATTTTTGAATTCTTGATTATGTATAAATTATATTAACGCATCAACCTATATTTTAAAATAGGTAAAAATGAATAATTGTTTTAAAATAGATAAAAAAAAGTACTTAATTTTTGTGTGAGTTCTATTTTAATTCAATATGGATTTTAAAATAAAATTTTCATTGTCTAACCTATTTTGAAAATTGAATTAATTAGTGGTGAATGAGAAAGTGATTAAAGACACAAACAAAAATACATAAAAGCATATTTACTTTATGTATTAAATAACTAAATTAGTGTAATAAAAATGGTACGATATTCATTATGATACACTTTATGAAAATAAATGATATAAAACTGTGAATAAATAACATAGGTTTGTTTTTTGTGCATAAAAGGATGAGGGTATTAAGCATTTTATATATTTAAAAATAATGATGTTCAAAACTGCATATTAATGAACCTTTTTGTGGAATATAAATGTGAAAGGGAGATTCAAAATCAATTTCATAAGTTTTAGAACATATTTTACGTGTCAGATCTCTGAACAATAAATTTCGAATGCAAAGTGAAAGTAGTTTTTGAAAATGAGTATTTGTTAAACCACATTATGAGTGAATGCTGAAAAGCTAAAAGCGGGTGTAAATACATCTCATATTTCACACAAAACTGAAAATCGAAATATTGTTACATTATCGACACATATCTGTCTTGTAATAAAAAAAAAAGAGAGAAAGACGTTATCTTCAATAACATTGTTGTTATTGAATAAAATGACATATCAACAAGATACGAAAAAACATTTTTACGAATATTTTATATATTTCTATTAGCGAATTTTTAATTATTCTATATTCACTTTTTAAGGATTTAAAGTATTTTTGACGTGAGCGCAGTAACAAACACACACATATACATAAAAAAGAATTATAAATCCTCTTATCGTGTAGCAATTCAACAACAATTCATTCTTGGTTTATTGATGTGTTTGATAAATTAGAATTACAGCAAATCTAACAGTTCTTTATTTAAATTGTTGTTGTCTACTTATTAAGCAGAAGCAAGACTTAAAAAAAGTAGCAGAGACCTCCACGTATCACATGATAAGAACCCACAACAAAAATAGCAAAAGAGTAAGACAGTGAGCAATGGTTGAGCAAGCTTAAATACGTCGGAATACCCCCGGAATTCTAATGCCGTTTGAAAAGAAAAGGCGAAAGTTGCAGTTAAAAAGCACTGAAAGTTGGTTGGTAAATTTATTTAATTGTTATTATAGATTTTATAGAAAAAGTTAATTGGTTGATTGGTTTATATTAATTTCGCACAAGAAGCAACCCGAAGCGACGGTCCTCGTAATTTTGAACCTTAGTCAAGTGACGAGAATGATACCTGACCAAGTGAGTGTAGAGCTGGCACTCTCCTTTCCTGACGCCAAAGGGAAGACTTCGAGCCTCAACAAATTTAACGTGCATCAGCGCTACCTACTCGGCGGATCTAAAGTGGCATCAAATTCCTGACTCGACGAAACCATGAGTTTCCGAGTCACCACCGACCGCGAGTCAACAGCGGCTATTATAGAAAAAGTGAAAAACAGTTAAAATGAAGAAAAGAAAGTCATTATGTAGTCCCCTCCCATCTCATTTCTATTTACATTTACATAAAACTGTAAGAATGTTTTGCAAAATTTTCAACTGAGTCATATATATTTGTTTACATTTGTGGATTGTTCGAATTCTCAATTTTAACTTAATATCTTATGTGGAAAATTTTAAATAAATTATTTTGCTGATCAAAATTAATCTACTAAATGATTATTATTTAACGTGAGCGAAAAAGTAAATCTTACATGTACTTGCTATCTCTAAATTAATGGGAAAAAAATTCTTTATAGAAGGAAATTCTTTACGAATTCACACCTTAAATCTGTCTAACCAATTTTGAAAAAGACGGGAAAAAGTGTTGGTATCTAAGAATAAATATTCAAACATTAAAATTTAAAAATAATTCCTAAAGTTTCTTTTTCTTGCCCCGCGGCCTTAATTATAGTGGATATTACCAAATGTAATATAAATCAAAATTTTCTTGATTATCTTGACTAATTACCTTTTATTTTAATTTGCAAACATTCTCCTTTTTTGGCATTTATTAAAGCTACTTTAAAATAAAAATGTTAATGAAAATTTCTTGAATATAACTTATTAAAAAATATTTGTTAAAAAATGAATATCTTTTTCATACTTACATCTAGACAAGTGAGTTATAAAATTAAAAATAATTATGGTTAATTAAAGAATAAACTGTCGAGTTGCAATAGCATTCAAACAGCAAAAATGAGTAAATAAGAAACTTTTAATTCATACGTTTATTAAATATCATTCGAATTCTTTCAAAAATTTCAATTAAATCGCATTCAAATTTTTAAAGCTTATAAATGATCTCTTTGAATAGTTTAAATTAAAAAAATTAATGTGTAATATTTTTATAAGATTACTTTTCCATAAATAGAGAATTTAAAGTTAAATGTTTACATATTAATTAAAGTCTTTTAAGTATACTGTAATGTTTATTGAAATAAATTAAACATTACTTATATTTAAAATAAGATGAAAGAGCTTTAATTACAAAAAAATAGTTAATTTAATCATTAAAAGAATAATAAAAAAATTAAAAATTTAAGTAAAATTAATATATCTTAAAAATTGAATAAAGGAAAGAAGAGAAGAGGGATATATATATATATAAAAGAATGATAAATATTAATAGAACCCCAAATTAGTTCCACTACATAAAAAAAGTGCCGTTTTCTTTGAATAAAGCAAGAATGACACACAAATAGTTTTATAAAATTAAACCAAAATAGATCTTCAAAAAGCCTTTAAGCATGACAGGTTCCAGAGAGAAAGAAGCCATTGATAGAGAACAAAGGGGGAAAAAAGAAGGAAAACTCCTTCGACACTCCAAAGCTGACAACCAGACACTTAGAGTTCAAATAAGAGCGAAACACTTTTAAATTGTTGTGGAAGTTGCAAAAGCTCAGCCAGTCATCTGGTGCCACTCACAAGTGAAATCTAAAAAGCGTCCGTTCATTCAAACTGTTGCAGTCGATTGGATCTTAATGGGTTTGAAAGAATATTGCTCTTTTGGAACGATAAAAAAGTAATGCGCTTTTTATTTAAAGGTAAAATTGTGCATCGGAAATGTCACTTGGCTTATTTCTTTTAACGGCTTAAATTTGTATTTTTATTTCCTAAACCTTGCGCGTGAAAGGATTTTGAATGTATTCATCCACCCATGTTTGCAATTTTAGAGTGGTTTGACTTGACCCTGAAACAATTCTTTTGTGTTACGGTAGTGCTAACTAATGATTCAACACTATTATTTTCATGCCTTTCCTAGTCTTTTCAACTGTTATATTTTTCCAACTCACTATATTTAGGCTTTATCTTGTTTTACTGCAGGGCTGTGAATATTTAAATGAGAATGTATATCAACATATAGGTATAACGTTTGATATATGAATATAAAAATGAGTAGGATCATGTATGTTAATTAATAATAATTAAATTGCAAGATTATAACTGTAAAAATAAACAAAAGTATAGAAATAATAAAACTTATTGTATAAATACACATGAATTAGAAAATATATAAATACAAATATAAACTGAAAAAAAATCATAAATATAAACTAATCTAAAAACTTAATTTAAAAAAAAAAAAAATTCAAGCCATTACCAAGATAAAAGAGTTAAAAAGGAGATAAAAATTTAAAACGTTTTTTGTTTTGGACAGTAATGCGTGGTTAAACATGTTTTTAGGATCTAGACCCTCCCACTCAAACAATTATTTTATAAAAAAATTAGTATTGATTCATTGGTTTTATTAACGTCGCACAAGAGGCAACATGAAAGTTATTGGTGAAGGATCTCGTAATTTTGAAACTCGGTGAAGTGACGAGGAAAACTCCTGACCTCTCCTAACTTGCAAACTACGCCAGCGGGGAGGACTTTGATCCTTAACATTTTTTTTCGTTTATCAGCCTCTGCTACACGGGGAGTTTTGGGTCAACAAGGCTTGAACCCATGACTCGACGAAAATCGCCTGATAAAATTAACCAGAACCAATAATCAAAAGAACAAGGATGCTCAATCCTAAAATGTGGGAATCAAAATATATAAATAATTACTAAAATAAAATTACATATATATGTATAATATACGACAATAAAAAATAATAATAAGTGATCCATTTTTAAATCCACCGCATAATACTAGGTTTGTTAGTGGTCTAGTTGTGAAGAACTTAGTTACTTTTATCACAGCTTGCGCTTTTTACGCATTCTTTGGATCATTTTAGTCTCTTAACAACAAACTAAAAACCAACCAACAACTTGCATCATTTTTTTTTTAAATTTATAGAAGGATGACGTTTCGCGTTTTGGATTTTGAATTTTGGATAAATATATTTTGAAGCACTTTTTTGGAAGAATATTTTACTTATCTACTCACCTTTTTGAACCGCCATTTCTTTGAATTTTTTATAAATAATTTTTACATTATCGATTCCATGCTATTTTTTCAATTTTTAGAATGATAAATATTATTCTTGTAATTTTGTATCATCGAGCTCTTTTGTACTATGGATTTTTTCGATTCAGCCTACCAAGTCGCAAAGGAGGAAGATTGGTACCATCAAACTAGTTTAACCCTGTTTATTCGGTCCTACATGACTTGCTGGGTTCTATTTTTTCATTCATTTCACTCGATCCTTCATAAGGACTATAGGTCTTAAAGAATGCTTCGAAATAGCATGTCATGGCCGTCAAAGGTTTGCCTCTACGTTTTGCCTAGTGCGAACTAGGTAGCCACAATGAAATGCTTGTGCGAGTTACTGCCAATCGTTACCCCTTCATGTGGTGATAAACAAAAGGAAAGACGATTCGTTGAACAAAATTCCTTCTTTCCAATCATCAAGAATCTAGTTTTGATGTTCTCAGCTTCGCCGTATGAATCTTTTGGCTACTATGTCCGTAATTAGGAGGTTTGCGCTTCGCAACACCGCCATAAAATTCTAATCTGTAGATTTCTCGTCGAACCATTCCGCTTGAAATGCAATCTTCTCGACTAATGATTAAATTTGAGATTACTTAACAGTGGATTTACATTTTTGGAGAATAATTAATGACGTTGTTCTCTGATCCCTGTCTGACAGCTTCCTTTTCCAGCCATATTTTCCGCGTTTAGAAATAATACATAGTTCCTTTTGGTACTTAACCTCGACTTCAACCATATTTTCTCTTATCTGGGATTAATTGTACAGTAGTTAAAAGAAGAGGGAAAGGGAAACCTTTCCTAATCGTTTTCAAATCAACATTAATATCACTTTCAATCGGTCAAATGAAATAAAATTAGAAGTTAATGAATCATTAATTAACTTAATTAGCATGGTCTAAAGATAATTTCCACCGAAATTATTATTTTTTGTTCTTACGGATGCCTTCTTTTGCATTCATGTAGATCAAATAGTACAGATTTGAGGACGGTAATAGAATTTCCATACAATTAACATTACGTTCATTAAGTCAAAATGGTCGGTAGACGGGAGCCTTCAAGTAAACAAAAATGTGGATTTTTCTTTCGATTGCTAAGGCACAATCTGATAATTTCATACACTCTTCTACCTATACCTCACCATAATAAACTCGTGTTTAAAAACAAACCGATTCTCAAACAAAACATTCTAAAAATGCGTCTGCGATTTTTTTTTAGCCACATGTCGCTGTATTAATCAATGGAACAAGTCCCAGCCGATCTTATTGGGCAGAATTCGCGTGCAGGAGTTGAATTTCCGTTTCAGAAGCAGAAGGGGTCTCTTTTCGGTGCCTTTTCATTTTCGACACTATTTTGGTTTCATGTCGGAATAAAGAGCGTTCGTTCTTTTTTACCCCCTGCTTTCTCTTCCTTAATATATGTCGATCAAAAATAATTTTAGCCTATTCTTTGTCACGAACTCATTGTTTGGAGTGTGCCTATGGCCACCACCACGTGCGTCCCTGACATTTAGGAAGTTTTGCGGCCGTTTCAGAAGTCATGATAGTCGGGAAGGGCGTGGTCTAGTTCCTCTTTAAAAGGTATCTCATTTGTTAGGCTTGCCTTAAAGTTGTTCCTTTTTGCAAAGAAGGTCATTAGGTTTTCATTTCCATCTGTCAAATAGCTTTTCGTAGTCGATTACTTCTGCGCGTATTAGAAAATGAGCTGATTGCGACAGAGTGGCTTATAAGTTATTCTTTTTCAAGGGAAATGGTTTTTCTTTCTGTGACCGTGGGTTAGTTACGATCGCTTTTTTTTTTCGTTTCTTGTACAAGTAATGAACTTTTTTTTTGAAATAATAATGTCATGTTGAGACTTAAATGGATATCGGAGGAGAGATTACTGAGTAGTAAAATTTCCTGTTTTTAAATTGATAAATCATTTCATGTTTCCTTTCTAACGTAGTGGATCAATCCTTAATTGTGGCTATGAAAGCAAGTGTTTTTGATTGCGAGTTTTTAAACGGCATTGTTTCCATCGGGTTGTGAGTTCGATACCTGTTACCAACTACAGACTGTGAGATTGGAATTGTTTAACAACGTCGCTATGAGAAGCAACACGACGGGTACTTGTAATCGGACCTCGTAATTTCGAACCTCGGTCAGGTGATGAGGACGACACAGGAGCTCGTACCTCCCTCTCCCTCGTACTTCCAGACAATGCCAAAGGTACGACTTCAAACCTCAACCAGATTTAAAGTGCATGAACACCGCTATACAGTGGGTCTTTCGTGGCATTAGGGTTCAGACCCACTATTCGATGAAAGCAAAGCTGGCTGCAAGTTTGTGACCATGACCGCTAGGCTAAAGCGGCCTAAAATGTTTGAACACATGTTTCAACAAATAGAACTATGACGTTGGGCTATTCACAGTTTTCTCTTCACTAACCTTGGGGATTTTAATTGAGATTGACTGCACGAAACAAAAAAATTTTCCCATACAAAATGAAACGTGATTAATTCTAATTAGAGGCAGGCAGAAATAAAGTGAAAAGAGCTGGATAGGAGAGTATATAAGCAAAGGGAAATTTTGAGGATAGAGGCCGAGTGGGACTAGCGCTGAGCTTATGCGTTATAAGCGGTACACTATATCAAGAGTTACGGGCGATAGCAGCCACGAAGGATTCGAGAAACCAAGTCAGCCTCAACTGGAAAGATTTTGGTAACACACTATTAATTCGGTATTAGTTGAATGGGTGAATCTATCTAGGGTGTTATCCAGGAAAGCACATATCCCTCAGACATTATAGTGCAAGTCTATTGATTAAATATTTGTGTGAAATTTGTCTAGTGCTTCTTTTTTTAGGTTATTGACTTTTAATGTTAGTTATATTTAATTGAGTTATAGCACAACAGTCGGATAGAAGTGCAGCGTCACAGTACTAAATATCTCTTAAGCATGATCAGTACACATTAAAAGAAGGTATGGATACATTATAGCTTTGTTCTCTCTCTCAGTTCTTTTTTGACTCTCTTCAGTTCTTCTGCGATTCATGAGTCGCAGCATCTGCAATGCGCCACTAGTGTTCTCGAATAACTAAGCTTATGTTTAAAAATTTGAATAGTTCAAGACACGATAAGGGCTTCCCGTCGAGACTCCACCACACATATTAGAGCGTGACATGTTAATACTATGAAATTCCCTGCTTTCTCTTCACAGCTATAGAATTGCTTTTAATTGCATTGAATAAAATGCATTCAAAAAGGGGAGGGAGGTGGAATGCTTCTGTGTGATATCTTTTTTTTTTTGGAAGTATTTTTAAAATTTTGTTAAAGATCTAAAAACTGACAGCTGTATTACTGGTCTCAAGAACTGAAGATTCTGGAAAGCCTTTATGTTTTCTGAAAAATGATGGTATTTTTTTTTCTTTCCGAAAAGAGGTTGTAGGATAAATAAAAATTAGGAACCCGTGTATTAAGCTATTGTTTGGTCCACCTTAATTAGATTTGACTCTCGTATCATCATATCCTTATTGCCATTCATTAAGTTATGGTTTCTTAGGACAGTAGATCCTTAATTTGGCAATCGCAATATTACCTTTTATGACGTTATTAATCTTCCTAGTCAAATCTTTCCTAGGAAACCAGAGCGTTATTTTAAATTCTGCTCGCATTCAACGCGCTGATTAGTACACTATACTATCTGGTTTACATAGACAACGTTTTAGTGATGTCATCCACCGCAATATTGTGGCAGCCAACTAACGGCTCTGCTTTCCTAGGAAATCATGGCTTTACCAACAAGTTCTTCAACGGCAAAACAATTCATAAAATCTGTACCTGGTGCTAAAAAGTTATGTTGGTGAGTTGGTTTGACTAAATGAAACTTCTAGAGAACTATTGGAGATGAGCATTAATGTTACGAAATAACTATTTAACATCTTTTTAGTATGAGAATTATTATTCCTGAAGCCTAGCACCAATTTGGTTTTACCTTTGAAAACAGAGAAGAGTAAATTAACCCTTATCGTTTCGGAAGGTTCCACTACGGAGACATGTCTGTTATCTCATGTATATAGAGATGCATGAATCATTTTTATAACGAAAAATAGTCCCGTACATAAAAGTTTACGGCTTTTATGATAGAACGCTAATGATCAATGCCAACTAGTGAAATATCGATAATGATTTTTTCTTAATGTAAATTTGAGAAGTGACACGAAAGCTGTTGGCGACGGACCTCGTATTCTGAACTTCGATTATCTCACCTCTGATACCTCCTTTTCCTAACTCCTGAAAAGTTTGGAAATTACTGGGAGCTAGATTATATTTATGCAAAAGTACTGAAATATAATTATTGATTGATTGTTTGTTAACATCGTTCAAGCAACACGAGTATTATTGGGGACGAACCTCGTAATTTCGACTTTCGTTCAATTGGTGACATCTAAGTTGGCATCTCCCTCTCCCTACTTCCACCTCATTCCAAGGTGCGAACTTTATGCCCGGAGGCCTGCTATAAGAAGGGTCTTCAACGGCATTAAGACTTGAACTCATGACTCGACTGAAAAGACGGCGTGACTGTAGTTGTTTAAGAGAAGACATGAATTTAAATGAAACATCTGTATGAAACGTTCTAAGGTAAAAATTGTTTATCTTACAGATGTATTAATGATTTAATAATATAGATTTGCTGGATTACGAAAAGAAAATCAATGAATAAGAATTGCTTGGAAACTTTTTTTCTATCAATCTCTAAAATTTATTTGAAAAAGAGAAAGTTTTATTTGTGTGCGGGAAAAATTATCATTTCTTTTACTAAATTGTATTTTTTTTTTTAAAAAAAAAAAAATATCTAAATTGCAATATTTTTCTAGTTCTGTGCTTCCTTTTTTAAAAGAGTAATCAGAACAAAATAATCTCAAAGTTGTACCTTAAAAAATAAAATTGACAGAAAGCTTTCTAAATTATCAACAAATGATTCAAAATAATTCACAATTTGAATTTTTAAGCTTAACTTAAATTTTGAGTTAAGTTTAACATTTTTTTTCCTGCTCAAGTTTAATTTTCTTTTATTTCTGTCTTTATAATTAAAAAACTTCTTACACTATTTCAAAAGTGTGAAAGTACATAAAACAGTTTTATCAAAGAAAGACTGCGAATAAGAATCGTAACTATCGACTGCGCCTTTTTCTTATTAAATACATTCCATACACGGAGTTTTGCAAACGTAAGCGAATTTATTCTAAACTTTGATGACAAATATTAATACAATTTGATTCATAGCCTGCGAAAAAGAAATAATTTTGTTCTGTATGATGAATAATAAAAGGATACTGAGTTACCAAAGCACAAAAGACTTGAATGCATTATTCAGGATAATTACGAGGGCTAAGTTCTTTCACAATCGAATCAGATCATCAGTAATAAACCATATTTTACGAGAAAAACCTCATGTAATATTCCTTTTAAGAGAAGAGAAATGGCTGGAATGAGGAACTTCGTGATTAGTTTGAGTGACATTTTCGACAATTTGTAATTTCTCACAGCTAAAAATATCTCCAGGTCTAAGTATAGAATTTTGAAGAAATTAAATTTCGTATTATTAAGATTCTCATCCTTCTTTCCACTTTGCATTTCCTTTACAATAAGTAGAGGTCAGGAAAACCTTTTCAAATATATTACTGTCGTTCAAATCAATTCCTTTAGACACA
The DNA here is from genome assembly GCA_019974015.1 of Nephila pilipes. Taxonomy (NCBI): domain Eukaryota; kingdom Metazoa; phylum Arthropoda; class Arachnida; order Araneae; family Nephilidae; genus Nephila; species Nephila pilipes. The sequence goes on from BMAW01073948.1 coordinate 35,735, forward strand.
CAGGGTGGGTTAAAACACTCATCTCTCTGTACGAGATTATTACCTTCAATCGACTCTGTCATAATTAGCAGATATTTAGAACAGTCAAGAATCAATAATCAAATGAAAGAAAGTCATACTGTGATGATATAAACCTGCTGATAATTCCTAAAACGTGTCAGAATCTGATTTTTAATACTGTTAAGCACCGGTAATGACCCTTCTTTGCAACGTTACTCTTATAAAGAAAAAGAGACATTTACAGAGATTTCGTCGGTGGGAAAGGAAAGCTTGAGCAATGATTCGCCGATCTTGTCAACCTTTTTGGAGATTTGGCGACGAAACGAAGTTTCTCCAAAATGGTGGAACTTTGTCAAAATTTCACCACTCCACTCCATTAGGAAAAAGGTTATGAATTTTTTCTGAATTTTCCTAGTAATGTCACATCTTGCGGAACAGTTATAAATCGCGGAGATCTTGAGATGAGGCAATCTGTATTCGGGGTTCGCCTTTCCTTGAAAGGCGAAAGTAAAACTTTGGAGATTTGTCCGTAGTCTATAAGTGCTGTTTTTTCTGATTGTGCTGCTAATTTTTGCAAGTTCTGCTATTTGGGCTTCGTTTTCTCCGGAACATTTGTGAATAAATTGTCATTTGCCATCATCCTTTGTGCGGGACTGTTTAACCGTACACTCACCAGACGATAATTTTTATAATAGCATTACATAATTCTCAAATCCGCACCAAAAGAAGGAAATCATCCTCAATTAATTAGGCATCTGCGTATGTCGGAGAGTGTTGTTGTACTTCCGACTTTTTGCTAATGACTCCCACGTATTTGATCAAATTCTTTCGTATTAAATAAATGTTGTTGTATGTTAATAGTTTTTAGAATCCTTACATGAAACAGATTCGTTACTTGACCGTGGTTCAAAATTATGAGTCCCTTTGTCAATAGCCCTTATGTGGCGTCTAGAGCGACGTTAATAAAACCAAACCAAACAACCTGAAATAGAGCTTACACGAGTCACAAGAAACCTTAGTCCAGCGCAACGAGAAAAAATAGAATTTTATTTTTATAATTTTATTTACCTAAATCATATTATTATGTGATGTGCCTGGTATTAATAACTAAATACTTATCTGTTCCGAACCAAACGAGTTCAAGTCCTTAGTAGACTTAGAAATGAGAATCTGTTTCCCTGACTTTATTTACATCTTTCCTTGCTGCGATCCGATAACTCCTTACACTTGTCCATATGGTCACTATTCTTTCCTTTATAGCTTCTACTCACTCTCTATACCACTAACTTCAGTAATAAATTTTTTGATGCTTATAAATACGATTCATCAAGTCTATTCACTGCACTTCAGTGGTCCTAAAATAATTTATATAAGTCACGTTTCATCCATTGGGAGAGATTTTCAATTCAACTGTCTTCAATACGGTAAAGATAGGCCGACTGCAAGTTGAGTGGAGTTTTTTCAATTCTTCAAACATCTTTGACGGTCGGTCCATTGTGTCACGAAACATATAACCAACGCCAATATCCCAATGTCAAAAGGATGTCCCCACCTGTTCTCGTTAAAAGAACAATAGAAATCTTGTTTGCATTACTTAGTTGGATAATTTTTCCCACACTGCATATTTTCGACAATAAAAATCATAAGCTTTTATGTTCAAACTTTAACAATAAAAAAAATTATTTTCATAAAAGTTATTTTCATTTTAAATCATAACATGACTTTAGGCCTACTTTGTACAACGCAACTATCATACATTTCCGAGTGTGAGCAGATAATTTTTAGAACTTTTCTTAGCTAGATTACAGGGGTTGGCGAAAATACGGATCCTCTAGTTCTCGAAAAATGAAGAAGTACTTTTCCACTAACGAGCAAGCGATGAATCACCAAAGGGAATACTTTTTTTTAGAAAAAAAAATCTTCAATTTATATATACCTTAAATTTATGAAGAAAATACTTTTAAATGAAAGGATCATTCCTTTTATGAAAATGGGCTGTTTTATTTTCGAAAGTGCATATAATACTGGTTTATTGAGTCGTTGCCCAAACGAAGCATTTGACACTGGGGAAATTTACATCCGGCTAACGGAAATGTATAAAAACGCACATTAGAAATAATAAAATTCCGTTTTTAATGAGAGCATCAAAAATAGCTCAGGAAAAAGGAATATTACTTTAATCTAAATTACATTTTATATGTTTTGAGTACAACCTTTAAAGTACCGTATATTGTATACAAGACAGTAACTGAATGGTAACAATATACAAACTTCAGAAAGGGTTACTAGAGTAAAGTGACCACATTTTAACATTCGAAAAGCGGGACACCATTGACAGGGGTGGAGAGGGAGTTCATGATTAAAAATTTGTTACTTAAAAAATACCTACCTTTGGTACCTAAATAAATTACTTAAATCAACTGAATAGCTGATTTGTTGACATCACTTGTTTAACAGCACTAGCACGCTGTGTATCGTATGAGAAACAGTTACAAAACTCAATATGTGAAGGCATTACTTCGTCGACGACCAACAAACTGCTTACACTCTGACCCTTCTCCTCTCTAAAATTCCTCTCTGTTTCCAATTTTTCTATAAGATGTAATACCTTTGCAACAATGTTCCAAATGGTGTTAGATCGCTAGCGGAACATGTCGTCATAAGAATAAAACCTGTGGAAGTGTACAAAGTGTTCTCTCTTCATTTTACAGCTACCAAATGTTTTCGTCCCTGTCCATGCCGAAAAATGCCACTGTTCATTAAGTCCAAACAATGACGGTCGTATTCTAGCAACTGATCAAAGCGAACTTTGATAAGCAGTTCCTGATAATCACTTCTGAACAATTATTTTTATTATTAAAGTTTAACATTGTAAAATTTACAAAAATAATATAAAAATTGTAAACATTGTAAAAATTACAAAAATAATATTCGGCTTCTATGTAGCTATATTCTGATGATATAGCTACATGGAAGCCGAAAATCGTATATTCCCTTCCCATTCTTCCCCTATTCCCTTGTTCGAGCATTCTTTCTAGAAAATGGGACTTTCTTAAAATCCCGAGGGACGCGGGATAAATTGTTAAAAATTGGAACTGTCCCGCTATAAGCGGGACGTCTAGTCACCTTACACTAGAGTCTATCTCTCCGTTGGCATATGGAGTTTTACTTTACAGTGATTTGATAGGGGAAAAAAACAATACATTTGTTCCCATTATACCTATAGAAATCTTCACACATGCATACAGCATTTCCTTTATTCTTACTTTTGTTAATAATATGTTTTAGCTAATAATCCTTTGCTTATAATTACAGTTGTACCGAGGCAAAAAGAGATCAGGTTGTATACACAATTCTTTATTTACTATTCTTACTCACGAGTGTCATCTCGTTCGCTTACATCAGCTCCGCTTGGAGATCTGATTTGAGAAGATCGTGTGACATCCCACACTCACCCCTTTACAAAAACAAAAAAAAAAAAAAAACGCCCTCTACAGGCTGGCTTTAAGCACGGGGGAAAAAATACCTGTTTGGCGATATTTTCTCCCTCCTCGAGGTATGTTACAAAATTGAAGAAAATCTTTTCATTTCGGCTTATAGACAGGATTTGAATTTTGAATAGAATTTTGAATGAAAAATCACAAACGCACTCTCGGCTTATACATGGATCGGTTTTTATTCGGAAATATATGGTATGTGAAAAACATTTAACATTTTGATATTTATATTCCAGTGATTAAATGCTTCGTTATTAATATGTAAAATAATAATGCGTAAGATAATAACATTCTTAGTAATGTAATGAAATTATAGCTGTGTAAATTCAATACACATTAGTATACAAAATGAAGTGAATTTGCCCATTAAGTCAAATTTCTGATACATCTATGGACAAATTTTAATGAAGTATGGTATAAGCACTCGTATAAATTTATGACAGAGAAATAGATGTACCACCATTCAAAAGTCATTTTATGTACGTATGATTTCATTAATGCTGACAGTGTAGGAACGTCCAAATTCCACATTGTAAAAATAAAGCGAAAAAGGTACCAATATGGTATATAGACCCCTTTCACATCCAGACAGGTCACAGAGCTTAACGGGTACTAGAAAGAAGGCAAATAAGGAGTTTATGAAGCGGTTGATATCACTCCTGCAGGAAGGCAGTTTTTAGCTCCTGGATGGTTCTCGGAGTGAAATGCAATTGCTCTCTCAAGAACGTCCCAGACATACTCTATACGGTTAAAGTGAGAAGTTCTAGCTGGCCAATCCTTGCAGTGAATGTTCTCACTCTCCTAGCAATTGTCAATCAGTCCAAAGTGGATGAGAGATGTCGTCCCTAACCAGGACCAACTGTGCCTCTGAAAAGGGAAACATGAGGCTCTGAAATCTCCTCTATATACCCCATCACAGTCAGGCTGCCTTTGTCAAACACATGCAGGCAGTGCGGCGGTTCATTCTAATGTCCGCCCCAACCACTACACATTCACCTCCGTAATGATCCTTTTCCCTGAGGGAAGGATGGTATCGAGTCTCTCGTTCTCTCCAGATGAGAATAAGTGTCCCGGCTGAATCTCGAATCATCTGTCAAAAACGCAGTACTCTACTAAAGTCAAGTGCAAGACCAATGTGGTCTGTACCATGCTAAATACGCTTTGTAGTGTTCTATTGTGAACGAGACGCAAACAATGGGTATTGTGTAAGGTGACCAGACGTCCCGCTTTTAGCAGGACAGTCCCGATTCTTAACAATTTATCCCTTTCTCACAGGGTTTTAAGGAAGTTCCGATTTTTAAAAAGAATGCGCGATAAGCTAGGGAAAGGCGCGAGAACGGGAAGAGAATATAAGGAAAGTTTTCTTCTTCCACGTAGTTATTTCACAGGATATGAGCTTTATATTATTTTTGTAAATTTTATAACGTTTAACTTTAATAATAAAAATAATTGTTGAGTACTGATTATCAGGAACTGCTCATTATAGTTCGCCTTGATCAGTTGCTAGAATACGACCACCATTGTTTGGACTAAATGAACAGAGGCATTTTTCGACATTGGCAGCGATGAAAACATTTTGTATCTGTAAAATGAAGAGAGAATGTCCCGCTTTGTACACTTCCGCAGATTTTATTCTTATGGCGACATGTCTCGCTAGTGATTTAGCATCACTTGGAACATTGTTGCAAAGGAATTACATCTTATACAAAAACTGGAAACGGAGGGGAATTTTAGAGAGGAGAAAGATCAGGGTGTAAAGAGTTTGTTGGTGTCCTCGAAGTAACGCCTTCGCATATTGACTTTTGTAAATGTCTCTTATACGATACACATTGTAATGCGTGCTAGTACTAGTCAAACAGGTGATGCCAACAAATTAGCTATTCAGATGATTTAGGTAAACAATTTATTTAGGTACCAATTTTTTAATCAAGACCCCCCCCCCCGCTTTATGTGTCCCGCTTTATGAATGTTAAAATCTGGTCACCTTTGTCTTGTAGCATATAAGCCTTTCTCATGATGTCTTCGGGAAACTGTTGTTCTCCCTGAAACTCCTGTTCTAACGGCAGCGAATTTTCACAGTTCACAGGAGAACTTAGTCGCTTCATTAAAGTGCCAATTAGCTTTCCTCATTCGTCGTTGTAAATCTTGGTCGACCTTGTCTAGGTCTTCTCGATATGGATCCAGTATCTTGAAACTGTTTCCACAAATTGAGGATGACCGGGAGTGTTACGTTGAGTATTGAGCTTGTGATTAGCCTGCCTCCAATCTACCGACTATTTTCCATAAGTTCAAGACTACTCATTTTACCTGATACCTCATAAAATGTACTCAACTTGTGACATTGGGCTATTCGCGGTTTCTCTTCACTAACCTTGGGGACTTTCAATTGAGATTGATTGCTTTCGCTAAACAACCTTTGCCCAACCAAAAATGAAACGTGATGAAGAATGTAATATGCAAAGCAGTTAGGAATGAAGTGAAGCGGTTAAATTAAGAAGTATATAAACTCCATCTGAAGGAGTAGAGAAAGAGAGGAGAAGGAGGATCAGAGAGGCGTTGTAACGAGAGGAGGTGGAATCTAAATGCTATAGTATTGAAAGGCTGCTTTAAGGATTAGAGTTGAGATCCGAGTGTAAACCACTCGGATTGAGAATTGTGCTAGTGTTTTCAGCAGTTGTTCCAGATTCATACTTGCAGTTGGTAAGAAGCTGTTAGATTATTATTGGTGGGTTGAATTAAAGTGTTAATAAACTTGACCTGGAGAGCTATATTATTATTGTCTTAGTGGATATATATTAATAAATGTTGAAAGTGGTTTTGGTGGTTCTGTAATTATTGGTGTCATATTGTTTAATATTAGATATTAGTGATGGCACAAGATAACATCCGTGGTAATCGGGTGTTACAAACTCATGTGATAAACATGGCAATGTACGAACTGACAAAGCGCCATCAACCCTTCGTGCACTGTTTTCCCTTCCACAGTGACAGATACGCAGACATGCACATGTATACTTATCTATTCGACTTTCAATATTTGCTTAATTCCTCCGCGGCATACTTAGTACCTTCAGTTGAATACTCTTTGTAAAAATAGACATAATGTTCACTAAAATTGCACAAGAAAGCAATACAAAAGTTATGGAAGTTGGATCTCGTAATTTTGAGTTGCAGTCGAAAGGTGGTGAATAATTAACTTTTATTGAAATTATTGTCACTTTTAAATATTTTTTCAACTTCCTCTCTTTGTCATTTCTGCTCTTGAATCTCCGTTATTGCTTCCTCAAAATTCTGATGCAATAATGAAAAATGAAATAAACTCTATAGTTATTTAATGGTTATAATATCAGCAAAAACTGAATAAAAGTTTGTACTTTGTAGAAAGCATTACGTGACTAACACACCAAGTCAGTTCTCTATATGTCTCGGTTTTCCGAAAAGATATGATTTTATCATCGTTAATAAATTAGCTGTATGTAATTACAAAAATGGATGAGTGAATCTGTCTGTAAATAATTTCTAAAATTTGAAAAATCAGTTAATAGCTGTGTAATTTAAAAAAAAAAAAAAAAAACCGAAGAATGAATTACGGTTTTAATACGAAGCTCTGTTTCAAAATGTACTGCTTTTCGTGTCATAACTTTTATATTTGCTATGCTATAATATCAAAATTCTTGTTAAATCTGAAAGCTAAGCGTAATCTTTGAAAAACATTTATTTTCTTTGTTTCCATGACTCATTGGTGTGCAGAGAAACGAAGACGATGATGACTCACATGGAGATGACAGTGAAACAGCAAGGTGTTGTTGCACTCGACCTTTCCTCTTGCAACTTCCACCTTTCCCGAAAGTGAAAATGTATCTTGATGAAATCTCTTTCGTTTTTATAATGAGAAAAAACTTCCATTGAAGCCTAATGACGACAACCACCACCAGAATTCTCCAACGGGTTTCCCCGACTTGTCTCGTGTCCCCGCAAATGCGTAGAAAAAGATAAGCACTCTGTTGAAAAGAGAATAATGCCTCACAGAGAAGACTCATGTAACTTTCAGATATAAAACTAATTATGAAAATTGGTTATTGAATATAAAAATTATAGTCATGAAGGGGGGAGAATTAGTTTTCAATCAATTCACTCTCATTTATAAGATGAGGAAATGCAAATTCTGTTAAGTTGTGATTGAAAATAAAAATTAAAATGTTGATTTATGTCATTACACTCTCACTTATTTTTCGCATGCCTCTAATTAAGAATCTCTGTTTAGTGTCAATTCTATGAAAGGAGGGTGGAGAAGATAAAAGATTAAATTTTTTCCTTGTAAATATATTTGGACGAAAAAGAGTAAGACCTCACATGTGTATTTGAAGTGGAAAAAATTTAAAATTGTGACTTTTTTCTCTTGAGACTGCGATAGTATAATAGTTACGGTTGCGAGCTTTCTTCCCGACGATTTGTGCGTGTTCTAAAAGAATGACATGTATTCATGAAGGCAGTTTTTCGTTGTTTTCTTTTGGAATGACATCGCTCTTTGTACTGATTATTTTTAATTATAATATATTTAATTCATTGTATGTTAGATGAAGAATGCCCTAGAATATCTACTTTAATTTCAAATAAATTCTTCGTTGTAAGTTATTAATATTTATGTTGCGTGTATAACCTTTATATTCATTATAAGTTGTTTGAAAATTCTATTTAATCTAAAACTTCAGCTACTAAATTAAAATTTCTTACTATGACACCGATATTTGGACTTCTTTCGGACCTATTTCAGCAAACGTACCTAATGTCAGCGTTAAGTGCAGAAAGATATAACAATTTTTCTATGCACTGAAAAAATCTAATAGCAATACTGAAAGAATTTTTAGTATTACAAGAAATGGACCATTTTAATGTTAAAGATTTGATAGCAGAAAAATATTTGTAACTTTTTCGTGTATTATTGACATAATTCTTTCCTTTAATAGAATTATTCTTTCAGTACTTCGAGACAAATCGTTGCTTGCCGAGAGTTACAAATTTCATTATGAAAAACATATTTCGTTATGTTTCGATAAATTAAGCGAAAGCATTGAATCGGCTTTAAATGTGTTGAATTCATATATTACTTTACTTTTGTGCCATATTTGAGCAATATGGTTTATCTTTGAATTCTTTCATGTCATGTTTATCACTTATAAAGAATCAAAATTAAACTCTTGAGTAAAGGTAAATATTGGGAGCTCATTGGCGACAGGAAATTTTTGGATGAGATTTCAAATCGGAGGATAAGTTTTTGGTAACCTGATTGCTTTTTTTTTCTTTTGGGATACTTCGACATGGATCACGTGTTTTTCTTCTTGATTTCTATTCATTAAAGGTGGCAAAGAGTTTTTAAAAAACAGTAGGCGATATTTTAAAAATGACGTTATATATACATCTTTTTGCATTTCAACAATTCTTTTTCGAATCATTTATTACTCTTTATGACAGCTGATGCCTTGAAGTGTTCCTTTAATTTTTCCGTAAAATAAGTCTGAAAAGTCTGAATTAAGTTTTTCTCCCTTTTTTTCCTTTTCTTCTCTTTTTTCATTTTTTTCCTAATGATTTGGAGTCAAAGAAGAAAATACAGGTTTTACAATGGTGCATAAACAAAGATTTAATTTTGAAAAAAGTTTAATGTTTGGCTTTAAATGAATGAATGAATTCCTCCTACTTCCTTGAAGCTAATCTATTTAGAGAAACACCTTAGTCTTTTATTTATCTAAATCTTACTGCATAGCGTGTAACAGCACTGTTTAATTATACCAGCATATTTTAGTCAACTTGAAGTCAATAAATACTTGACTCCAAGTAAAGATACGCTGGAGTAAGATAAAATGCTTTATTTATTGCTGAAACATAGATAAGGAATCTCTCTTTTGAATCCCACTTAACTAAGCAATCCTAAATTATGATTTAAAAACAAAGTCTTAACTTACCAAAATAATCGTTCCAAATTCCTACAATTCTCACTTACAGTAGCTTCATAACTTAATACTTAGACCAAGAATAATTTCAATCCATTATATTTACGATGACGTTTCAATAAAATTTACCAATAACTATCATCTTGACGTTATCCTTTATCTCCTTTCAATTTTCTTTTATTCAATTTCATTTATATATCTCTACTTCTAATTCAATTCACTTCATTTCTACCTTTATCTCATTTTCCTAATTTTGTTTCATTCTGGAAGAGAAGAAATTGTAATTTTTTGCAATTCCAATTAAGATAAATTATCCGAGGTTAGTGAGGAGAAAATCGCGAATAGCCCAACCAACGTCACAGACGTTACTATTTATTGTATAAATTTCTTTAATTTTTATATATTTTTTAGAAATTTTTTTAACTCATTTTATTAATATTCTATTATAAGATTTGAATTAAGATTGTTATATTGTATTATAATACTGATTTATAATTATATTATTAGTTATAAGCAATTAACATTATATATATAATTATAAATAATATAAAAATTTCTTATTACTACAATTATAAATATTAGTAAATATATATTAAAAATTATGATTATTTATAATTATATATTGTTATTATATTCATACTATAAATATTTATAATCATTGTAAATAATTGTATTTCTAAATAATCGGATCTATAAACAATTAAAGTTCTGCATAATTTGAATTAGCAATTATTATAATTATTTTTAATTATTTATGATTAAATATTGTTATTTGTTCCATAAAATTACTATAATCTTAAAATTCTCCTTTAATAAAGTTTAAATTTGCCCTTACTTATGTCAGAATCAGTTTTTTTAAATATAATATAATAATTAAACAATCTAAAATTTAAAACTTAAAACCAAAAATTCAAAACAATCAATGGAAGAACTAAAAAAATTTTTTTAGAGAAAGCTAAGCGAAAGAGAAAAGTAAAAATTTAGAGTAATAGAAATAATGTAGTTAGCACTGCTCCATACTTCGGAACGGAATAATAAGCGTTTATGCCAGGGATTATTAATCAAACCATCACATATCAGTGGATTACATTATAAAAATATATGGTAACAAATCAAAAATCAGCAAATTCAAAAGGAGATAAACTCTCTCTCTCTCTTTCACACACACACACACACACGAGATTATTGCATTACCCTTGCAACATAGCTATATTACACAACGTAATAAAGACATACATATTATTGTTGGTTGTTACTACAGTTACTACACACATAACACAAAGACACATATGTTATTATTGTTATGGTTACATACATATTATTATCCTTGGGTAACATACACACATAACACAAGATACATGAATACATGCTGACACATACACAGATATTAGCTAATCCTGTCACATGCTACACACACAACATTGGCCATTGGCTGGTTATTACGCAGCTATTACACACACATACATGTTACAGTTATTGATGAGTCTCTGGCATTTGCTAAGGCTGGCTGGTTACAATTGATTGCCATGGCTACACATTACACACAGTTGGCCACATCCTTGGGTAATACACATTGCTACAACAAACATACACACACACATTGTTGATATTGAAAGTTACAGTGAAGAAGACAGCCCTGGTACTGGCTGCCACACATTGCTATTGTTATTGTTGTTATTGTCTTCTGCAACATACACACATTATTACAATGTTGAAGAGCGATATTGTTGGTTGTTGTTGACATCTTGTATGGTATATATATATATAATACAAGATATATATATATATATATATATATATATATATATATATATAATCACAAGATATATATATATATAATAATAAGATATATATATATATATATATATATATATATAATGTTATTTATATATATATATATACATATATATTACTACAAGATATACAGGTTGGACAAAAAATTATGGAAACACCTTAAAAAAAACATGTTTCTTTGCTTAATATGGTGTAGGAAACCCGTTGGTATCCAAAAAACAGCTTTGCAGTCTTCTCTGGACGGATAAATACAGTTCCTGTATGTGCCAAGGAATATTATGTACCACCATTCTTCCGCAAAAACGGTGGCAAGTTCAGAGAACGATGTTGTGGATAACTATAAACGCACTTTCCGTTCCAAATGTAGACCACAAAGGTTCTATTATATAATATTCAGGTCTGGTGACTGTGGTGGCCAGGAGATGGGAGAACTCCTCAAGTTCAGAAACCTGGACAATGTGAGCTGTGTGAACAGGGGAGGGCTTTGTCGTCTTGGAAGACACCATCACCATCGGGGGAACAAAGTTTGTACCATGGGATGAACTTTATCTGCCAAAATGTTCACATAAGTCTTGGCAGTCATCTGCCCTGACACAGTTATCATGGGGCCAGCAGAGAACCACGATATGGCTGTTCAAACCATAACAGAACCCCCGCCATATTTCTTGTCTTGGTAACAAAGGTTCGTATTATAGGGTTTGAGATGGTTCTCCAGACGTGTATCCCCGCTGGCCAGAAGTGGGAAACAATGTGAAAGAAGACTCGTCAGACCATATCGCCTATCTATAGTCCAGGCTTTATGACTTAAACACCACCTTTCCCCTGTTACGGGCATTAGCATCACTGATGAGTGGCTTCAATTGCAGCACGGCCAGAAATTCCCGTTTGCGAAGTTCCTCTAATTGTTTTGGTACTGCCAGGGTTCTGTAACACAACATTCATTTCAGCAGTAACTTTTGCAGCTGTGGTCTTCTTTATTTTCGTCACACTGTTCTTTATCACCGTTGTCACGATCACTCAGCACACACCTTCGTCCGCGCTGTGATTTAGCAGGAAGATGTTTTTTCCGCTTTTTCAAATATGTGAATAAATCTTCGATACAGTAATTTTGAAACACAAACACTCCTCGGCTACCTTTTGCTTATGGAAGCACCTACCATACGTGTCTAAACACTTAGTTCCAATGTCTGAAGTCTGTTAACTTGACATAATGCAATGACAACCACATAACACAGTATCTGACAACAACTGAACTATTTAGCACATTTAATAGTTGTATAGGTGGCGTTAGTGAATATCAAAAACGCCATGCCACCTATATATATATTTCATTAAACAATCTTTTTTTCATGCATTTTACAAGGTGTTTCCATATTTTTGTCCACTTCTTAAGTATATATATATATATATATATATATATATATATGGTATATATATATATATATATATATATATATATATATATATATATATATATATTATTATTACATAATACAAGATATATATATAAAAATATATATATATTACATACATAACACAAGATATTATTGAAGAGTTAACACAAGATATATATATATATATATATACATACATACATACATATAATGAAGATATATATATATACATATATATATATATACATACATACATATAATGTACAAGATATATATAGGTAGTACATATATATATATATATACATATAATACAAATACATATATATACATAATACAAGATATATATATACATATACATATATTATTATAATACAAGACATATATACATATACATATATAACACATCGACTGTCAACCTTATAACCCAGAGATGGCGTCGTGGCAAACCAGCAACCGTGACTTTCAGAGTACCAAACCTTTGCTTCGAAACGTCAAAATTTTGTCGATCGGACCAGGAAAAAAAGGCTTTTGAAGTAGCTTTTATGCCTTTTTCCGCTAAGTGCCGCGATCGTTTCTCGATGGGAACAAAACCAGCAACGAGTCGATGATTCAGGAAAGCTGTTTATCGCTATTTACTCGCAACAAAAGATTTCTTTAAAAAAAAAAAAAAAAAATTAAGATTGGAAAAGCGTTGAACGATTGTATCACCCTAAAAGGCAGGATTAACAAAAGGTGTTATGTTGATGAATA
>BMAW01073948.1:49271-65092 GCA_019974015.1 Nephila pilipes
ACACACACACACACACACACACACACACACACACACACACACACACACACACACACACAACACAATACACACACATATATATCATTAAGATATAGCATATATATATATATAATACAAGATATATATATACCAAGGTGATATATATATACCGCCGTTTGTGAAAATGCAACACCATGAAAGAATCATCAGAACTCAAATGAAATTTAATGCAGAAACGACTGTACTGATACAAATAAATGATGAAATTTTCAAAACAAAAGAAACAAATTAAGCGTCCGAAATCAGGTATTTGGTGCAGCCACCATGCGCTGCAATAGCGCTACGACGTGGTATGTAGTCAAACAGATGTTGAATATCTGTTTTGAGGGAAGAGAATTCCATTATCGCTTTGTATGCAACCAAAGTTCGTCTGAAACTGCAGACGGATCACATGTAGACGTCAACCAACCATATCCCACACGTGCTCAATAATAGGCGACATATCCGTGAATAAGCAGGCCAAGGAAGAAGCCAGCGTACAGTTGAACAGTCTCGAACAGTCCGCGCAACATGCGGCGTGCATTATCCTGCCGAAAGATAGTCTGAGGGATGCCTTTGAAGGAAAGGAACGACTTGCCAGCACTTCAGCCGGACGTACCTGTTACATATTGAGATTACCCTCAATTCGTGTCAAATTGATCGTCCATGATACGAAATCGCACCCCAGACCATAACCCAGGTGTTCGACCACTATGTCGTTCAATACACCCAGGAAGGCAGCGTTGACCGGCAACGTCTAACACGAACACGGCCATCAAGTGGTCCACAAATTGAAGCGTGGATTCATCTGAAAAGACAACTTGGTGCCAACCAGCTCGCCTGTCTCTGTGCTCAAGGAGCCCACTGCCGACGCAGCCGTCGATGATTCGCCGTGAGGGGAATCAAAGGCACTTTGCATCGCAACTACGGCGTAGCAGACGACGACGAATTGACGAAGCCGACAGCCAGGCCACCTGTAGCAGTAGACCAACGTGCTGCCAGCCGCCTGAGGAAGTTGTATCATTCACCGCCATGCGGAGCAGGTGTCGATCATCGCGCTCTGACGTCTTCGTCGTCCAGTGCCGTTTTTCGAGCTGGTACCGTCGGTCCACTGCTTCCAAACCGCATCACTGTGGAATCGTTCCGCTGCATACGAGCTGTTATTGCGCTGAGATAGAAAATCCTCCTCTTCTCGCCGATTATCCTCCCTCGTTCAAAACCCGTAAGTTGCTTGAATTTTATTCTTCCGTCGAGGCATACTAGTCTCACCAAACGTTTGCCACTAACAAATAATCATAGACTTTTTCAACGTCCCGCTACAGCAGACTTTATTTATCGCCAGCATCAACTAGATAAGATATGCGTGCTGCGCAATGCGCGATTTGGAAACTTTATTAATTTGCATACATCCTATAATTGACATTTGCTGCGAATTTCATTTGATTCTGATGATTCCTTCATGTGTGTTGCATTTTCTACAAACACAGTTTATATATATAATACAGATATATATATATATATATATAATACAAGATATCTACATAATATTGACATGCCATTACATAATCGTACTGATTGAAGGATACATATTGGCTGCTGGCTGACACAATCAAGATTGCCATTATTGGCTATTAAGAAGAAAGGCTGCCACATTGGCTATTACACATTATTACACACATTATTGTTAAGGAACACAAGATTGCTGGTTGACATATGGTTGGCTATATTATTATTATTATGCTTATGCTGTTGGTTGTTATTATTGCTGTTACACATACACATATTGGCTAACACAAGATTGCTGGCCACATAGTTGCTGGCTGGCTGGCTGGCTAATATTACAACATTGCTGGCTATTGCTACATACACACACAGCTGCCATATGGTTGGCTGGCTAACAAGATTGGTTATTATTGTTGATGAGCACATTATTATTGGCTAACATTGCTGGCTGGTCATTGTTGATACCTGTCAAATATTGAAGGCTATTGGCTGGCTGGCTGTTGGCTGGTTATTGGTTGGTTATTGCTGGCTGGTTACGCTGGTTGGCTAATATTACATGTAACAAACCAAAAAAAAAATGTTGTTTTCAATGTTAGACTCGGGAGTTATTGATCGATGTGTTATATATATATATATATATATATGAACAAAACTTTTGTTAACATTTTTGAAAAAAATAAAAGAAAATTACTTAATGGAAATCTATTAATCAGTTATAAATTAAATTATTAAATTTCTTTATTGCTATTCATTATATATACTTTTTCTTAATCAGGTATCATTTAATCGAAAATCTGAATAATTCTATGAATTATCAATTTCATCACAAAATTGAGAGTGTCTAGACAAGAAAAGACTCGTTCCCTTTTTCTTTATTCATTTCCAGAATTAGAGGCCTCTAAAGGATTGCATTGGACTTAATGTTCAACTCCATGTAGAATAATTCATCAAAAGTAACAATCATTGAGTCGAATGAATTAAGGTTTTGTCCTTTACGTACCTTCACAAAGATGTAGACACAAATTTCGGGAATTAGAATAAATTAATCACAGGAGTCAGCAACATTTTTTTTTCAGTTTTTCCCGCAATGCATTTAGAATTGTGTAACATTCCCAGTTTTTGATGAAGTATAGCATTATTTATAATTAAAAGTGCACATGGTTTGCGCTTATTTCGCAATTTATTGATTAAGATATGGCGACTATGGATTACGTAATAGAGCTTCCTACTCAGAGAAACCATATTTCACTTACGCTTTCCGGTAACAAATGCTGTCTGGGTCTTTTACTGGGTAGTTCTGCGTTAGGGTGAGTCAAGAACACAAATTTCGGGAAATAAAATTTGGAATTGTGCCTAAAAGTCATGAATACAGATCATAATATACGGAGTGAAACATTTTTAACGTTGAAAATGTTTAAGGCAAATTTATTCAAATTTTGCTTAAACAACAAATGCGTTGCGTAAAAACTAAACGGAGCAGAAAAATATATAAAAATATTTGTACTACATTTATTATAAATATAAAGTACTTTCTTTCAGTTTAGCGTATGTGTAAAAATAGTTAGCGTATGTGTAAAATTTCATTTCTATCAATTTTTGTTCTACGTCAAATAATAAAATATTTCCGTTTGCAATAAATTATTATAAAGAAACTTCTATAATATGAAACATAAATTTCAATTTTACAACTTGAAGAGCTTTGGATGTGACGTAAAGTTTTGAAATATCAAATAAGGTATGATATTAATACAGAAATTGTGTTTATTTGATTGATTTGAAACGATATGTATTTTATTAAGCATTAACTTTTATCACTGTTATTATTTTATTTTACAGAATATGTTCCTTTGAAAGATGATTGTTTGTTATCAAAAATAAGGTTTTCGTTTTAAAACAGTGCAGTTTTTACAATATTTCTTTAAAAATATGTATGTGGATTTTACTAAATAATGAGACACTTACAATTCATCGTTAATTTTTATTGTTGAATTCCAACAGACTTATAAATCAATGACACAGGTGGTAATCATTCAAATGCAATGGATACGAAAAAAATATACTGGATTATGGTTTATTTTCTGCTGTATGAATCTCAGAAGATTGTTTGAAATCAGTGCAAAATTAATAAAAAATGTTTTGAATGACAGGAAATTCGGAGTGTATACACAGTGTCATCAGAATGTATACACAGTCTGGATGAAAATAGTATCTCATCCAGCCTGAATATATGCACAGACTGGATGAGATACTGTTCTGCAATGGCGGATTTAAGTTATTTTTGTGTCCAAACGCAGATCTGTGCTTTTCTTCTTTGGCTTACTCTCAAGTATAGATGCTTTTTCTGGAAAGTTACTTTCATCAATAAAATTTTGTATAAACCACAAAAAGATAATCCATTGGAAGCTTTCAACTTTTCTTCAATGTTTTCTAACATGAAGTGTATTTTATGAGTTTTTGGTTCAAATCGGGTATAAGGTGTCCCTTAGAGATCAGTGACTTTTGATTGTGATAAGGACTTAAATGTGGTGATTTAGGTTATGATAACCTTAAATTTTGGTTAGCTTTTTCATTTGCTTTTTCAAATTTTGGTTAGCATTTTATGACATCGCTGTTTAAGTAGGGCTACTTTGGCGACTTTTCTTCTAAGTCGTCGGATCTTCCCACAATCACAAAAGGGCACCTGATACAGGACTTTAAACTAATTTTTTTGAGTTTTACCAATCGCAGTCACTGCTGAAAGATCATCTAGTGCTTTAAAAAGAATAAAGACACTTTCAATATCCACCCTGGGTCAAGAGAGGCGAACACTCTGAGTTACGCTAAATATAAACAAAGACGTGAAAGTAGATCCTGAAAAGATTCTAGATCTATTTTTAAAGATGCCACATGTGAAAATTACAATTACAGTTTATTCAAACCCGTTAAATGAAGTTTTTCTGTGTCCTGCGTATCTCTTATTTTATATATATTATTACAAACATGGGATGGCGCTTCATGAGATGGTGGTTCTATTTTGAAGGGAAAAAACCATTTACAGACATATCATCAGTCAATTGAAACAATGACCCCTAAACCTTGGTGACGGATTTGGCGATCACTTTGGTGACTCTGCGAGAAAAAAAATTTGAGATTTTGGCGACAAATGGAATGTGTTGCAACCTAGCCTATATTTCGATTGGGAAGAAAGTTACGGACTTTCAGTGAATTTTCCGAGTGGTCGACCTGGTCGGGACTGGTATAAATACGTCGAGGTCCTGATAGAATGGAATCATTGACTGGAAAATTAAGATTAATGTTGAAAAATCAGCAGCAAACTTATTTTCCAGAAAAAGAATTATCAACACTCCACCACCGACTTTCTATAACACACAAATCCCGTGGTCTCAGAAAACAAAATACCTCGGTGTTATATTTGACAAATCACTCACTTAGAAACCACTCATAAACTACTCGCGTGAAAAATAGCGGAAAGTTAAATGCAGTATTTCCCCCTTAATCTGCTGGGATTCCAAAATGACACTTAAAAACAAATTGCTTCTGTACACAGCCATTCTCAGACCAATTCTCACATATGCATGTCCCATTTGGGCGTATGCAGCTAAATCAAACATAAATCTACTAGAATCAACTCAAAGCTCAACTCTCAGAATGATCACAAAATCTAATTGGTATATCAGAAATAATGAAATTTTTAAAGGCACTAAAATTCCAACTTTTCGAAAATATGTTCAAAAAATAGCCAAAAAGTTTTTCTCCACTCTGAATCTTACAAATAACTACAATATGATCAGCCTAGAAAATTATACTCCATGAGAAAATACTAAACGACGCAGAACTGTATTACTAGATTCCTACAACCCACCTTAATAATTTTAACTTAATCACTTTTTTCACTGAATAATTTAAATCTTAAAATCACTCTCTTAACTTTTTATCTTCATTCTCAAGCCGTATACGCCCACCACCATAATCACACCCTTATCACAAACACAATAGTCCAGGGCAGCCAATAGGAAAGCTCACCTCCATACTCCAACAACCAATAGGAAGCAAGGCTTTCAGCGCCACCCCTGACCGAAACCTATACCTCCAGACTGCCAACCTTATCAGACCTCCGCGACGACCATTCAGAGACCAGCTACTGAACACAACCCTCAGAAAGCATTAAACGCCATCAAAATGCCAAGTTCTGCTGTATCTTGCCGACCCGAGCTTAAAGGCCGCTCCGCGGCCTATGTGCTCGAAACAACATCCAACGCTATCCAACGCTAGAATGGAATCATTATTTTTAACTCAAACCCCACAACCGGGCATGCCCCTCCTCCTTGAAATAGCCGAGATTCAGGGCAACCAATAGCAAAATTCACTTTCACCTTCTGCCAAAAACCAGAATCTGCAGAAGAAAATTTTCAACCAGCCACCCACCCTCCACTTCAAGAAGACTGCAAGCTCTCCTATTGCTCCCCACCCACCCTACTTCCACAACATCTCCAACAAGTCATTCAATTAATTCAAGTTAACTTTCCACTCACTCAGACTTACATCGCAGTACCCCGCAAGATACGGGTTGAAAGGCGACTATGCCACCTAGGTACCCGCAGAGACATTCGTAAGTTCTTCTGTAGAGTTGAATCAGTCTATCTTTGGAGCCTGTGTTGCGGAGATCGTCCGTAATGAGAACTAGTAAGCTGAACTTTGCTGTTATAACTGTGACTGTCTTTAAAAGTGTCTTTTGTTTCTGTTACTAATCTATACAAGTCCTTTATTTTCTGTTAGTGCTAATATTATCTAAGCTCTGCTTCCTTGTATGTTGTCTTGAAGATTTGTGAATAAAATGACATTTGTCGTTATCCTCCCAGTTGAACTGATTTCACTCCCACGCACCCAGGAAATTTTTGTAACAATAATCAGATGTAATAATTTAATAAATAAATCCTTGAAAAACGAGAATTTGTACCCCTCTCCCCAGTCTATTTATTTGGTTGGTGGCACACAGAACGCCTAAATCTTTATAAAACTATGTAGAAATAGTGCAAATTACATTCTAAAACGAAAGAAATACACTTCATCATAACGATAGAATTTACTTGAATATAATTTGAAGCTTCTTAATTAAAATAAAAGAATGGAACTGAATAAATAAAAATAGAAAATGCTTATGAAAAATTTTTAATGTTTAAAATAAAAATTAAGTTTAAAGAATTTATATAAAAGTAATCTGAAAAGATATTCATGTATTTGATTTCTGTAAATGCGTAAGTATTCAAGCTTTGGTCAATTTTCAATGAATTACTGAGTCACCCACTGTGTAGCCTGAATTCTGTCTCATCAAGTGACTTCTTCAAACGAGAATGATTACCAGAAAAATATATACACTCATTTTAAAACTCAAAAAATCATCAAAGGAGGACCACATAAATCTGTAATATTAAAGTAACACCGCAGTGTTGCTTTATTCGTTATGTAAGAGTGTAACACCCGATTACCCCGGGTGTTATCTTGTGCCATCACTAATATCTAAAATTAAACAATATGACACCAATAATTACAGAACCACCAAAACAGCTTTCAACATTTATTAATATATATCCACTAAGACAATAATAATATAGCTCTCCAGGTCAAGTTTATTAACACTTTAATTCTACCCACCAATAATAATCTAACAGCTTCTTACCAACTGCAAGTCTGAATCTGGAACAACTGCTGAAAACACTAGAACAATTCTCAATCCGAGTGGTTTACACTCGGACCCCAACTCTAATCCTTAAATCAGCCTTTCAATACTATAGCATTTAGATTCCACCTCCTCTCGTTACAACGCCTCTCTGATCCTCCTTCTCCTCTCTTTCTCTACTCCTTCAGATGGAGTTTATATACTTCTTAATTTAACCGCTTCACTTCATTCCTAACTGCTTTGCATATTACATTCTTCATCACGTTTCATTTTTGGTTGGGCAAAGGTTGTTTAGCGAAAGCAATCAATCTCAATTGAAAGTCCCCAAGGTTAGTGAAGAGAAACCGCGAATAGCCCAATTTCACAAGAGCATTTATCATATTGTAGAGAAACAAATTGAAGAGATAACCAAACGTTTTCCATCAATACTTCCCTTATATTGTTGAACATTTAAAGCACAAATCTTTTTTATTGTGTCACATTACAGTGATAATGATGTAATGTCCATAACATTTTTAGCCAATTACAGCAGATGCTATTATTTGGAACCAGTAATATTGTCCTTCATTGGTTGACCACCAAATAAAAAAAACCTTAAATGTAATAATCAAACTGATTTTTTAACCTAGTAGACGTCTACGTCTACTAGGTTTAAGGAGCAGTTTTCAATAGTAGACAAACTGCTCCTTAAGCCTATGTATATGTCAGAAAGATGTATCCGTCAAGAACACGTACATTCGTGCTCTTGACGTAGACATGTAGATACGTAGCAGAAAGATATATATTAGAAAGATGTATATGTCAAAATCAAATTATACCAATGGGAGTGAAATAATATATTTGATTTTGCATTTACTTAGTGTTTCTGGACTTACAAAATTTTTAATGAAAAAATTGAACTAGGAAATCATAGATTAATTTTTATAGTTAATATGCCAATTATCATTCAATTTGGTTTTATTAAAAGAAATGTACGTGAAAATGTATTTGAATTTTTAACATTATTGATATATTTTGCATTTCATTCGAAATAATTTAATCCTCTACATTTCTTTCTTTTTCATTTATTTTCCCTATATTTCCTTTTTTATCGATTGTTTAGTTTCAGCAACTACACTGGTGTACAAAATTAAGAGAATTTTCTGATTTTGTCGCTTATCTCTAGAACTACTGGACAGATTTTAATGAAATTTGATGTGTACACAGGGTTAATATAATACCAAAAAAATAACTCTTCAACAGTTATGATACACACGCATGATCGTGTTTAACACTCATAGGAGTAGCAAGGTATGAAACAGCAGCTGCAGAATAGAACAAAAAAATAGTTTGATAGGGGGTGTATGGTCCCCTCTTGTGATTTTATGCTGGAAATAAGGAAGGGGATTGCGAATTTCAATTGCCTCCCCCAAAGCGTCCCAGGTACGCTCTATAGGATTGAAATCTGGATATCTGGCTGGTCAATACATCCTGCGAATATCCTCACTTTCCAGAAATTTGTCAACCAGGTGAGCTCTATGAGACCTCACGTTGTCATCCATTAAAGGAATTCAGGATCAATTGGACCCATGAAAAGGTGGATACAGGTCTCCAAGATCTCTTTCCTATACCTATCAAGAGTCGCAGCGACTCTTTCAAAGATATGGAGGTGTGTGTGGCTATTCAAAATAATGCCTGTCCAGACCATCAAGCCTCCGCTGTCTGGTCAATCAATTTCTTGGACATTGGAAAATAGGTAGTGGGTCCCGGAATTTCTCCATATCAAAGTACGGTGAAAATCACTGGTTAGGCTGAACTGGGACTCATCAGTGAAGAAAAAGACCACTCATTGATTCATGCTCCAATCTGTATGATCTCTGCATCTTTTTAAGCGGACTCTCCTGTTCGCCGAACTGAGTGGGACATATAAAACATGTCTTCTTGCGAACAGCCCTCACTCACGAAGTCTTCTGGAAACAGTCACCCTCGAAACTCAGGTTATTGTGGCTGTATACAACTCGGGAAAGACACGAGAAGCTGTAGCATCCCTGTTACGTCTCGCTATAATGGACAAATGGTGATCTTCATTGGCCGTGGTGGCTCTTGGATGATCTTCCCCAGACTTTCTCGCTACGGATCTTGTATCCTGAAACTGTTTCCATAAGTTCGACTTGACTCTGGGCGTTAAATTGAATTCTCTGCAAATCTGGATTTGAGACTGGCATGCTTCTAGCCTACTTACAATTCGCCAACTCATACCATTATCTAAACGTTGGTCGTTACTCACATTTACTGTTTGAATTTCAAATGAAGCGATTGTTGCAAAAAACACCAAGAAATTCGACGAAATGCGCTAGCGAACAAAATGCGGATTTTAGCACGCAATCCTGCTTTTATAAATCCTGTTTTTCGACTAGTTCCACCCCCACCCCCCATACACGTATACGCTTACGCATTCGACGTAAAAGACTTGCATCTTTATTTCAAAACAGTATATTTACTTTTCGTTCAATTCTTTTCATGAAATTCTACAAAATGGGCAAATTCTCTTAATTTGGAACACTAGAGTATTTTTGAAGAATATGTAGATAGGAATCCGTATGTATATCCTATTATGTCAGGCATACAGTTATAATGTGTTAAAACTTTACCTATTCCTACTTAGGAAGTCTTCTTCTCCCATTGAGAATATGATTAAAAGATACAGACGCATGAATAATCGCATAATGATCAACTTCAATTTTTTCCTTGACATAGCGGATAAGAGTGTCTTTGAGATTGTAAATCACTTAAGGGGTTATTGTTTTAGTCAATGACGAAATAGTCACCCAATTCCTTTTCGAAATACAGTATTTACCGAGAATCTTTTCAGGCTACTCCCTAATAAACACATAAATAAATTAATGAGTGAGTGAACGAAATAATGAATGAAAATGAGTGAAAAAATGAAAGAGTAAGTGAGCGAGAGAAGGAATAATTGAATGAAGGAGTGAGTGAAAGAGCGAGTAAATGAGGGAATGAACGAGTGAGCGAATAAAGAAGTGAGTGAAGAAATGAAAGAATGAGTGAGAGAAGGAATGATTAAATGAAGGAGTGAGTAAGGGAATGAATGAATGAGCAATTGAATGAAGGAGTGAGTAATTGAAAGAGTGAGTGAATGAGAGAATGAATGAGTGAGTGAACCAACCAATCAATCAATCAAATTTACATTACCATTCCTTTGATATACTATCATTTGAATGAATGCTATTATTTAAATATATATTTTAATAATTATTAAAAAGAGTTTGCACCTTTGGGACTAAACATGTTCTTCATAAAACTTTGCATGGAACAATTTTTGTTGTTGTTGCTTTTATTCCTTACTTTTATTCCTGATAAAGTCTAGACCAGATCCATATGATCCTTCATAGAAATATATGCAAGTGAATAAACTGGTTAATAAACGGGTGAATAAATAAAGTGAATTAATTGGTGGCATCACTACGTCTGAATAAAACAATACGATTCTAATATTGTAACGAAGGCAATTTATTGCAACGTTAGAATCTGTAATCTGTAATGTATATTTGAACGCAACACTGATACGAATTTTAATTATAATTCTTGAAGGAAATGTTTCGCAGTTCTTTTTTTTAAATTTATATTATAAGTGTACCCTAGATTCATTGTGTACATGTTACATGAAATCGGAGCATTTGGATAACCATTCCAATTTACATCTGACTAGTAAAATTCAAATGTTTTTAAAATTAGAATATTTTAAGGCATACTTTTTTATGAGACATAAGCGTTCGACACAATTAATAAGTATAAATAACGGTTTGACATTATTTAAGGTTCGACACATTTAATGTTGTTAACAACCCGAAATAGCATCATAAATCAGAATTTAAATTAAATGGTAGACACAATTAATAAGCATTTTGAATGAAAAATTTTCTTTTTTGAATACAAATTTAAAAAAAAAATTTAATTAGTAGATTCTTTGGCTTGGCTACCACAAAAGCCTATACCGAAAATATAAGATTTTACAAAATCATACGAAAAAATAGAGTTACGCTTTTTTCAATTAAGAGATAGAGCTTTATAACAAATAATTCAGTAATATATTTATTTGAATGTACTGCAATAATCCTAAATTCTTTCATCACTTCTGAGGAAATTAACTCCTCAAAAATTTTCAAATGTATTGTAATTTGTTTACAGTGCAACAGTGAAATGTTTCAAAGGGGGAAAAATAAGAAATGAGTTATTTACTTATGAATGATTCATTAAATATAATACAGTGTTGTTGGAATGAAATGCAACGTTTTCGTATCGATAAATTTACCTAAAAAAGGACTCACATTTATCCAAGACTTCAGTAGCAGACATCCAAATCCTGTTCTAAGAAAGAAAATAAAAATATAAAGAATACATAGAACTAGAAGAGAATTAAAGAAGTTGAGTTAAAGATAAGGCATGGAAGGATTCATTTCTTTCCTTATTTGATCGTCTAAGGAGCATGGACGAGACAGAATTCAAGTTAAACATGGCTACCTGGCGTCTGACCTTTACCATTTAATATTATGGATAGCCTAGTGTGTACTTTTGTTTGGGAGTACCACTTATCTATTTCCGTTTTCGACTATTAATGAACGGATGTTGTCTGTCGGCCATCGATTTTCACTTCTTTCAATACTCTAAGCTAAATAGGCAAAATATAATTAAAATTTAATTAAAAGGATGTAATTAAGAACGTTATCATCGTGCTGATATAGTCATATATTTTCTTAATTTCGACTTTTAAGTACATTTTGCGCAGTCACAAAGGGTTCAAATGATGCGAGACTGTATTATTTTAATGTAAATTTACTTTACGTAAAAATTTATTTATTATTTAAAATTAGGCGTCATTTTACTTGAAATAATAATGTTTTTGGCTTCAATATTAAAATTTTAAGATTCAAAAATATATTCAGCATAGGAAAGTAATCCATTCATTCTATTGGTTTTATAGATTAGCCTCGCGTGAGAGTCACTTCAACAGTTAACCAATAAGATTCTTTCTTTACATGGAATCTTGGTTTCCCCTCCAGAATATTCTCATTTTATTGATATGCAGTTTGGAGTTGAGGTGTAGATCTTTATTTATTTATTTTTTATGGAGTAAAATTTGGGGATTATAACTCTTACCTTGCAGACAGAAAATTACCAAAAGGAGGTCACAGATATTTAAAGTGTTTCCAGATCAATTGTTCTCAAAATAAAGGTTTACTTGGCTAAAAATGTGACACTTTTTTTCCAGAATAAAAAGGGAATTAAAACAGGAAAAAAATAACAACGGCTCGTTCTGATAGAATAATTTGAAAAATTTGTTTAAACATTGAAAAAAAGCAGTACAATAGGTCCAAGAGGCTAGTTAAAGTGTAGTGTTCCATCCCCTCCTAGCCAATGATTCAAAAGCCTCAGCAACGCGGCGCTAGCAGTACCACTGATGAGGAAGGAGAAGAGAGTTTCTTTTGCTTGGCAGTCGAAGGTTTGGTAGCATAGAAACAGCAAAAGTAGGCCACCCTGGGAGTGTTACAAGTCGTTTGGTTTTAAAATAAAGATTTTGTTACGTTTTAAATATCGTGATTCATTTCACAATATCTTCGAACCATAAGTGAACATTACACTGGTGCAGTCTGCCAGCTTATAGTGAACTTTAGTCTTATCGGGATCCAACGAATTTGGTGAAAATTCTGATACTGTCGGTTTGCGAATCGCAATTGCTTTTCCAGTGGAAGTAAGAAAAGAGGACTTGAAATTAGTTTCTCAAGAAATGGCATCGAGAATGTTTTGGAGATGGTAATTACGACATTGAAAGATGGCTACTTTGAAAACGGAAGCGTGCGAGGAAGAATTTGATAGAGAATTGCTCAATACTTAGATAAAACGTAGAAAGAAGCTGGAAGAAAACAAACGATGATGAAAGAGATAAAAAGAAATGATAAGAAGATGAAAAGGAAAGACAAGATGAAAGAGAGGAGAAATTGCAAGAAATGGAATTAGAAATCCAGAAATTACGTTAGGAAAACGAAAGTACTAGAAGGAGAGAAACCACTAATTTAGAACTCGGTGATAGATAAAAAGTAGAGCTGCAAAACTTTCTTCTCAGATTCGATCCAAAAAATAACGATGTTAGCTTAGATCTAGTGTTATTTTAGAGACAAGCTAAAAGAGTTGGAATCTCAAAAAGGAAAATAGGAGTTCTCATTTGATCGGACTATCGCCATACGATGTTGCACAGATCCTCGCACGTGAAAACGAAGAAATCACGAACGATTATGATAATGTGAAAGAAATTCTTCCGAAACTATACAAATTAACACTAGAGAAGTTTAGGCAATTATTTGTGAAGCATCAGAAAAAACAAAATACCACTTAGGGTGATTTCGCATACGAACTGATAAACTATTTCCATGAAAGGATTCCTTACTTACAAATGAATATTTTTGAAGAATTGTGTGACTTGATAATAAATGACCAAATCAAAAGGAGAACACCATCAGAAATGTACGATCATTTTATCGACGAATGGACACATTAAAAGAAAAACAATTCTTTCTTCCTCCTCACGGTCGGTACTGCTAGTGCCACGTAGTGGAGGCATCTGAATCATTGCCTAGTGGAGATCAGAACACTACATAAGGTATCAATTTCGAAAAAAAATCGTCCCAAAGACAGTTAGTAGAAGAAAAATTGTCGGGCCGTCGTCCTTCAAAAAAGCCAACATTTAATAAGCCAAATGAAGAAATCCCGTTTAGCTTGGGCTCGAGAGTATCACAACAGGATGGTAGAGGATTTGAATTAAGGATATTATTAAGGATAATAGTATATTTTATTTCCTTTTATCACCTTTCTCAAGTATTAACAGTTTTACTTCGTAAACTTGAAGTACGTTTTTAAAATAAGCCTATGGTTGAAATTCTGGCAGGTACAAGTACTTTTTCCCCTGGTATATGTTTCACCCTGCTTGCATTGTAGAAAGTATAAAACATCCTGTTAAAAATACGGAGTGGTCTGGAATCGTTTTCTAAGGAGTTAGGCGCCTTTACAAACTGCAAGGCACTATGATGCAACACTAATATAACACATCAATCAATAACTCCCGAGACTAACCCAGAGATGGCGCTCGTAGTAAACCAGTAACCAGATCTTTCTAGAGTACTAACCTTTGCTTGAAACGTGTCAAAATTTTAAGTCGATCGGACCAGAAACAGCTGAGTTATCGAGGTTGGAGTAAAGTCGTTTTGTAGTTTGTTTAAAAAATGGAAAAAACCGAGTTTCGTGTTCTGATAAAACATTGTTTTTGAATGGGTAAAAACACCGTGCAAGCAAAACAATGGATTGAAAAATGTTACCCGGACTCTTGTCCATCAAAAGCAACGATTTGTCGGTGGTTTGCCGAGTTTAAACGTGGTCGTACCGACACAAATGACGCGGAACGCTCGGGTAGACCTGTGGAAGCCGTTACACCGGAAAATGTGAGTGAAGTGACAAAAATTATAATGAAAGATCGTAAAGTGAAGCTCCGTGAGATTGCTGAGATGACACAGATATCATATGGAAGTGTATTTACTGAAAAATGTTTTTTGAAGTGAAATGAAAAAGGTTTTTTCCAAGTGGGTGCCGCGATTGCTTTCGATGGAACAAAAACAGCAACGAGTCGATGATTCAGAAAGCTGTTTATCGCTATTTACTCGCAACAAAAAAGATTTCTTGTGAAAAAAAAAAAACATGGAAAAGATTTGGAACGATTGTATCACCCTAAAAGGTGATTAACAAAAGGTGTTATGTTGATGAATAAAAAAAAAATTTGCAAAAAAAATGTTGTTTTCAATGTTAGTCTCGGGAGTTATTGATTGATGTGTTAGAAAAATATTAGGGACTCGCCTGGTCCTCCAGCTGTGATGATATTTCCCAAACAGGGATGATTTTCTATTTATACTGGATTCATCATCTTGTAAAGCAAAAGTAGTACTAATTTCTAAAAAGTTAACAATATCGGAGTTTTACCTGGCCAGGCAATTCTCTGGATATGAATCCGATTGAAAATTCATGGGAAATCACAAAGCATGAAATTGCCAAAGAAACTATAACTACTAAAGGACAATTAAGAGAAAACTTAATAACGTACAGAGAAAAGAATGCGCTGGACACTCTATAGAAAGAATGCTTGTGTGCATTAAAGCTTCGGTAGAGGCCAAAAGAAATGTAACCAAATATTAATAAAGTATTTTATAGGTTCTTCATCATATTGCATTACATTTTAATTTCTTCATTTGCATTTCCTAAGCTCAATGTATCATAGTCGTCATAATTAAAGAGAAGTATGTAGAATTAGTAAGACTTTTTTTCACGTATTTTATTACTAGTATATCAATTTATAAATTTTTATGAATCTCCATTATACCGTATTAACTCGGAATACTTTTTACTGATAACGAGAAACTTTATCTTTACTGATACTGATGACTGAATAATTGAAACTTTTTACTGATAACTGAATAACGAGATACTTTTTGACTGATCATTTCCTTTTAAGATAATGATCTCCGCTAAATTCCAGATGTAAAAAATGGAATGTAATAACTCATATATATATAAATGTTTATAT
>BMAW01073954.1:0-66538 GCA_019974015.1 Nephila pilipes
AATCGTCTGAGTTATAGCCTGGTTATGACGTAAAATAGAAAGGAAAATAAAATATTTTTGTTATAAGAAATGCTACAAAAAGTTTAAATATGTCTTTTTGGAAATTTATTCTGTGATTATAAAATTGTTTTGACTTGGTAGTTCGTCAACTACCAAAATACTCTGGTTTGGAATGAAAATGCCAACAAAGTTGTATTGAAATGATATAAAGAGCGTGTTTGTATTAAAATTGCAATATTTGAATACATGTGGTATCCAGTTTTAAAATAGGCAATGAGAAAAGTTTAGAAAAAAGTATACATTAATGCATGCATTTAATTTAAATTGGAGTTCTCTTAATTGTAACGAGACAGGTTTTAATGAAATTAGATATGCACAGATGTTGTTATATATATATATATATATATATATATATATATAAACATTTATGGTACACAAGCATGATCATGTGTACAATTTATCAGTGTAGAAATGTTTTAAAGAAAGGACACTACATGAAATAAAAAAAGGGGGGGGTAATAGGGAATATGGTCTCCTTTGCAGTTATGTGGCTTTCATGAAGTGAATTCCTCCTGGATATGAGACTGCTACAGAGTTTTTGTGGAGCCGGTCCCACTTTTCCTTTAAAGCTATTTTCAGGTCCTGAATAGTTCTGGGAGGTAGAAGGAAAATGGCAGTCCCCCCCCTTCAAGCATATCCCAAATAAAGAGTTAAAATCTGGATATCTTACTGACTAATCACTTCGGCGGAAAATTTGTAAACGAAGATATTTTCATATACAAATGAGCCCTTTGCAGACGAGCGTTATCCCTCATGGAAATAAAATCAAATCCAGCTATATCTCTGGGAATGCGATTGTGATTGCTTATTCATGTCTCACTGAGAAGCAACACGATTGCCATATGCGGCAGACTTCGGAATTTGAACCTCAGTCACGTGACAAGGACGACACTTTAACTGGAGGACTTAGACATTGATCAGATTTAGCGTGCATTAGTCCCACTATATGGCGTTTATATTCTATGCACAAGTTCTATTATTATTCTTACCACAAATTCTATTTTTATTCTTACATACAAATATTGTACTACAAATATTCTATTATATCAAAAACATAACTATTCCATAAAGATAAAATAAACAGATGATACAAATAAATATATGGAGAGCCGACACGTAAGAAGAGCAATAGAAAAACCAATACAAAATAATAAATCTATAGTTTTAATATAAAAGAAAAAAATCTGAAAAATAAGAACAAAATACATTAATTTAACAACGAAATCACCAGTTAATTGATTTTTTCATTAAGAGAGAGAGACAGTGAATTCTGTGCACTGAGGCAAAATCAAATTCTATATAAAAAAATGACGTTCAGTGCACAAATATGAATCAAAAGAAGTACGAACATTCAAAGCCACTGAAACAAATTGATTTTGAATAGAAAATCATAACCATTGGTTATAAAAAGTGATAAGCTAGCGGAGAGAGCCATATTGTATTTTATTGATGCAGCTTTCGCTATCTCAATAAAATACAAGAGATTAATTTTAATATTTGAATTCTTAACTAAATAGTTAAACTATATTTTACGAGAAGTAGAGATGGGCTGAATAACACGATAATTTCCAGGGAAAGATCAATGGAACACCAAGTGATCCACAGACCCGGTCGCCATAAACAATTGGGGACCAAGTGATTCTTTAATAGACGATCTTGCCCCGGTGCTCTCTCGACGGAACTGACATCAATATATTGTCTCTAAAAGTTACACACAACTCTACTAATCTCAAACAATCTGCTCTTAACTCTCCCAATAATTAATAATGTACTTAATCACTTCATTCCACTATCAAAACACTGGAGTTTAACATTTTAACTTTTTGCTTTTGAATTTCACAAAATGTTGCAAAAAAAAAAAAAAAAAAAAAATGCACGTGCCCTTACATTGCATTTTCCTCTAAAAGCACTGCCCACCCTCACATGTACGCTTACTTAATCAACGCTAAAATTCTGTATCTTTATCTGAAACCATTAGTTTCCCTTTCATTAAATATTTCGTAAAATTCGATTAAATATGAAAATTCTCTTTATTTTGTACGTCACACACACACACACACACACACACACACACACACACACACACACACACACACACACACACACACACACACACACACACACACACACACACACACACACACACACACACACACACACACACACACACACACACACACACACACACACACGTGCAAGCTCGTTCGCATGCTACGCAGGTATTCTTTTACATCCTCAGGTGTCATCAGGTGAGGATGAGGATGGCAATATATATTACGACGGAACCAATAATTATTACTTGGATGCAACATCGAAAGACTAGCTTTTTTCTAGTGAAAATGATTAAGACCGATAATTTTGTGTGAAAATTTAAGTTTTTTTCTATTAAATTTCCCATTTTCGTTTATTTTTATTAAAAACTAAAATTACATAAAAAAATAATTGTACAATTGTTAAATAAAATATTAAATGTTATGGGTGCGTATTATTGTCAAGATTTTACGATATATATATATATATATATATATAACCGAGTCCCCATTTTTATACAGCCTTTCCCTTATCTGAATGGTTTTGCTTAAATAATAAACAAAGGAATTACCCAAAGCAGATATATGTAGTTCTAAATATTAGAAACCGAGAAAAGTTAGCCAATAACTGTATTTTTTCAGTTTGGCGACAGTAAGCAGTTGAAACTGTGATAAATAACAGAATATATGCAAAAATTCTGCATTTTGTTATTCCATTTTACATTATGTGAAAAAAATAAGTTTAGTCTAAATATTTCTGGTACACAAGAGTTTCGCCTTTTATCTCTATTAAATGCATTAAATTAAATGAAAAGTTTATATTCAACACAAGCGTGTTAAATGTATACGTTGGAATTTATTTTCGCATCAGTAAAATTTTAAGTATTTCTTTTTAAGTATTTCCATGCAAACGCAAATGCATTTATTTTTTCAGTTGCCGTGCAAAAAACATTCTTTCTTCTTTTTTCAAAGTGCTATTCGTTGCATTTTATTTTCAAAAAGCTGAAATCAAAAACCACGCCATACTTAAACACAAGTATTTCATTGTGTAAAACTACTACAGGAAATCGTTGAGCAGATAGTTTTCCCTTTTATTAACAAAAGAAATGCGGAAAATGACGTGTACTGTTCACATTACAAGTGACGTGTCCTTCTTTTATCCTATTCGTATAAAGACGGCAATTAATGATGCTTTGGACATAGGTTTGGGGAAAGTTTTCCGCTG
Source organism: Nephila pilipes (assembly GCA_019974015.1). Taxonomy (NCBI): domain Eukaryota; kingdom Metazoa; phylum Arthropoda; class Arachnida; order Araneae; family Nephilidae; genus Nephila; species Nephila pilipes. The sequence continues at coordinate 3,316 of BMAW01073954.1, forward strand.
ACAAGCCATTTATAGGAAGAATTGTCCTTCAGTCGTATGGGAATGACAGAATGATGTCACACAATGTAGGGAAACAATTCATTGAATGCCTCTGGGGAGGAAGCAATGGGTAATTCAAATGGACATTCTGAAGTAATTGTCATTTGCAATATTTAAAGGTATAATAAATGGTTTTTTACTTAAATATGCTTTGAAGAACTGTATTCCATTCGCTTGGTTTTTTAAGCAATCTGAAATTATCATTGAGAAGAGATATTTATATATATATATATATATATATATATATATATATATATATATATATATATATATATATATATATATATATATATATATATATATATATATAATTAAAAGACGAATAAAATTCTCACATTAAGAGTTTTTTAAATATGAAAAAAAATTTAATGTATATTTTAAGTATTTGTAACATAGGTTTAAATCATAGTAATTATACTTTTATGCGTGAGTAAATTAATTAATTTTGTAAGCGTTTATTAAAAAAAAAAAGAATTTATTTTTAAAACTAACAACACTAACTTTTATATTTTAATTAGCTTTAAGGCATTTTTTGAATAGATTCTTGAAATTAATTAATAAACGACGGTTTAAATTACTTGTTATAAACATATTGTAACTTTATATAAATACTTGTCCTTAATCATATTTCTTGACGAAAGAGTAGTTACAATTTTGTTGAAGTAAGTACATTTATGTTAAAGTTCAGGTTGCATGCAGTTATGAATCAGTATATTATGTTAAAATTTGGCCACACTGCTTGTGTTTTTAGAGCTTCTGATAAAATTTCTGCAATTTTTCTTCGAAATACAATTTTCTTCAGTTTTTATTAAGAATGAAATTTAATATCCATGTGTGTAAATGTTTTAGATGAACTTTAAAATTTTTAAAATATGATTATAATAATAGTAATTTAATATTAAATATAAAGCGCAAACCAAACTATGTTATTGGGGAACGAGTGTTAACGACCCTAACGTGTTCTTATATTCAATATTTTGACAGTATTAAGGAGTTTTTTTTTATAGTTTCATATTTAAAATTAAAATTTAAGAAATAATTGTTATGTAGAGTATTTTCTTTTCTTTTTGTAAATAGAGCAAAAGCGTTTCAATATCGTATTTACATGTGTATCTTTTATAAAGTGGCTGGCTAAAGAAAAGACACGTGCAATGTATTTTATTTTCATAAAGAACTATTGGTTTAAATATCGTTTGATAAATATTGAATGTTTAATTTTCAGTTTATTTACAAATACGGTTTTATTAATCTTTTGTTTGAATAATTAAAATGTGGTTGAATGAAGAATTAAAGCATGGTATTTTTATTAATTGTTAATATATATTAAGTGATCAAAACCATTTATTTTAAAAATCATGTTACTTATTACAGCTATGCAATCGCTAAACTATTTAGATTAGTTTTGCAGACTTAGGACATCAAGTAGTTCCTAGGAACAAGTTTCATGTCATAACTGATATATTTTTTCCTTTTCTTATTTTCAATTTAGAAGAACGATGCAGATGCCAATTAAAGACCGAAGCAAAATTCTGTTCTTGAAATTGGGATTTGAATGTTTACTGTTCTTTAAAGAATAAAAAATCTTTTTGAAGAAAAATTCGAGTAAGATCTCATTACGCAAACAGATCTGTATTTAGTTTTCAGTAACTTTATATTATTTTCAGTGAAGATAAAGTGAATGTATTTAACACAAGAGAGTTCTTAATTTGATATGTAAATTATTGGAGCTAGTCATGAATAACATTTTTGTTTCTTTCGACAACAAATAAAAGAAAAAAAATGCAATGTCGTTAAATTTATACATAGAAATAAGTTTTCATCTGGTTCTCTTTAAATAGAAATTGACGACTTATGTGTTCTTAAAAAATGAACTATTCATCAAACTGTTTTCAATCTAATGTAAAAAAAAATTGAACACTTCTTTTTCTACTTTCTAAGATAGCATAAATAAATGAAAATAAAGATGAAAAACATGAATGTATTTTGACGAAAAACAGTAACTTTCATCAATGTTTATTTTTTCTTTTTTTAAAAAAAGGAATTCTTTATGCTCATTTTATGTAGCTTTCTTTTGAATACGTTTCATTAACATTAAATGAAAAAAAGATGTAAGAAGATCAAAGGGAATGTATAAAAACATTCGTAAATATAGGCAACAAAAATAACGTTTCCAGTAAATATATTCACAGATTTTGTTACAAACTATTTTTAAGTTATTTAGAATTCTAATTTTACGTTCAATGATTATATTTTGTAATTTTCAAATTCTACTTTTTCACGAAAGAAGTACACGCCCACATATCAGTGCTAAGAAATATATATATATATATATATATATATATATATATATATATATATATAGGGGTGGGGGTTGTCACACAAATAATTCCATTTACTATCAATAGTATACTAATAATACGTGGAATGACTAAAATCTTAAAATTTTGTTAAAAATTATCATAAATAACAAGTTAATGAAAAATCATCCCAATCATTAGACTATAAAAGTGGTTAGTTAAAACGGTTAACAAAAACACATACTTATTATTATTTGGAAATGACTGAACATTGCATAATTAGTTTTTGTACTAGGATAATGATTTATAACTTTATTGGAATAATTGTTTGAATGGTGAAAGAGTTAGAGATATTGAATATTTAAGAAAAACTTATATTTTGGCGTTCAAATTTGTAATATCTCTCTCAAAGATATTTTTACCTATCCAAATCGACAAGAACAAAAACACTTATTAAAACTAAGGGAAATTTTACATGAGTTAATGAAAAATTATTGAAATGAATCAATGAAGTTGATATTATTAGGCATTAAAATTTGGCAAAGTGTTTATTAACCAACTTCAATAAATAAAAAAGAAAATGTATACTTTTTCACAGAAAAAAAAATCTTAATGTTACAAATGTACTCTGGAACAACAACGTCAATAACAACTACCACAAAAAATAAATAAAGGTAATAAATTTAGATCGAGTTATTCTAAACGGACAAAATTGGTGTTGAATATTAGTGCATACAAATTCCACATTCAGGTGGAATGATGATTCGTCTTACAGATATAATTAGTTCTGAAATCAAAATTCCTGATTTAAATTTCCAGAGATATATATTCTTGTCGAAAAGAGAATTATTTTAGTCAAAAAATTAAAATTAAACTACTAAAGGTAATCTAAGTTCGAAACTCTTGAAATAGAAAAGGTGTTACATGAATAACTTCATTGTACTTCTGTCAACTTTAATAAATATTGTTGGATGATAAAACTGTATAAGAGAACACTATTTATGTACATAAATGTATTTACTGAATATTTATACTCAGTCCTAAGTCTTCGGACGCAGTGCAGTTAGTACTTCTTAAGTAGATAACATATTCTTATCCACTCAGAATTTATTTTTTTGCCTCCTTCCTACTGCAATACGTATGCAAAATATTTATCTATCTGCACGTTGTTTTGATTGTTCGAAACATTAAAAACTAATTACACAGAAAAGTAAAGTAATTACACAGAAAACAACTGAACCTTATTTTGCTTAATTGGGTAATTGGATAAATCGTTTAAATAGAAATTATTCATCCAGTCCAAAGAATATACGTACAGACGTTGGATTGTACTATTATTTATTTCGGAAATGCTTTCGGGCAATAATACCTTCGTCACTCTACTTTCATGTCCCAATATTTAAAAGGTCCGAATATAAACATTTCCAATGCTTACAAGTAAAGATTTCATTCAATTAACACATCTTTCTCGCCTGAGGGGAACCTCACCAGTAAAAGACAACAGATTGGGTTATCCATTACACTAGGAATAACAAACGATTCTATTGTATTCACTTACGCATTATATTAAACGAACAAGAATTTTCCAAATAAGATTACAGCAAAAGATTAACTATTATTACATTAAAAGATCTGAACATGTTTTGCTGCATGAATTAATTAAATTTGAGACTATATATATATATATATATATATAATCAGATTTAACATTATGCTTTTGAACAAGCAGATTTATTTCTAACAAAAATGGAAGAAAAGAGAATTGAACTCAATAGTTCGTGTCGATTGTTAAATTTTCAAATAATTATTAGTCATTTATAAGCTAGTGAAATTTCGAAAATAAAAAAAACTGAATCTTATAGATTTATTATTTTTAAAAGCTCAAGTGTTTTAAGGTCTTTGCATTTACTGATTTTAGCGATACATTTAAGTAGCATTTTGTTAATTTATGCAAGATTTATGTTTAATTGTGATAACAAAGTAACTCCAGTTATTTTAATGTGAATAACATAAAAAAGCACAATTCAGATTAAATCATAATGCTCTAAGAAAGTTAAGTATTCAGCAAGCAATAACCTAGTAATTTATTGAAAAATTTAAAAAAAAGTTCTTTAAATAATTTTAATAACAATAACTTCGACTGTATTGTTACAAAAATACAACGACAGATTTTTGAAGTTTTCACAAAGTCATTATTTTCTTATTCAGAAATAAATTGAAGTGCTTACAAAATTCATTCAAAGAACATATTACGAAGATGATTATAATAGTGAAGGAAAACGTATAAAATATCTTCTCACAAATAAGAAATATATATTTTTAAGACTTAAACGTTTAAAGAAATCTTCTTATTTTTCCCTTAATTCTTAAGGATTTAAAGATAATAAATAACGAATAAGCTTGCATTGAAATTTTTATTATATTGCAGTAATGGCTGAGCAATGGCCATCTTATGGAAATGAAAGGAAGCAATGTTATGAAGTCGTAATGTATTTATGAGATCGCAATAAGGATCTTTCGATGATGATCTACAGTATCATTTACAAATGTCTGAAATTCTTGTAAGGATGCTTACATTTCTTACTTCAACTTGTTACTCCTTGACGATGCATAGGATATTTAGGTGAATTGTTTTATCTTAAAACGAGTTCTGTAATTCCAGCGTGATAAAAACATTGAAATATAAAAGATGCTGTGTTCATGTTCACGAAAATGGGTTATTTTTAATTACGAGTTTGGGACAAGTTATAATGTATTCTTAACGTCCTACATCTATCTCAAAATTTCCACTTAAACACATTCGAACTAGACAATCCTCTCAAATCACTTAAATACATTCGAACTAGACAAACAATCATTACAGCGTTAACTCTCTATTATCTATATACGCTGATGGATTAACTGGAGCACCTAAGTGTGTGGGCTTTTAATCTCCATATCTGTTTTAGCTGTGGAGTGTGACTTCGACCTTTACCTATATATAGCCCCAGAATTGCATTTAATTCAGATTTGAGTAGAAATTTGCTTAGATGTACAGAAAAGGATGCGAGTTGCACGCAATAGGCGGGGGGGCTCAGAGTTGAAGGGATGTGGTTATGTTTGTGCAACCTGTCGATGAGATTGCAGTTTATCAGAGAGGTAAAAGAATCGGGGAGTTCCGGTTCCATAAAATGAACCACTCTCGCAGAGAGCGGCTGTGTCCTATCATGCTTTGCTTTGGTGCACAGGATTTGTTGATGTATCTATAATGTGTGACATAACATTTCGTAAAAGGTTTGAGTATTTTAAAGTTTATGAGTTGATTAGAATGTCTATAGACCTTTTAATTTTGGGATCAAAAGCTTAATTTGTGATATTTTGTAGGGAATTGTTATCAATATTTTCGAGATTTGCAAAGAATTTGATAGGATTTTGTAAAGCAAATTTTATGGTAGAGATATTAATGGAGTTGCAACGGTCTATAGTTCCCATGAGACATTTCGCATTTAATATTTGTCTTAAAACATGGTCTTGTGATCTTTCTTGTTTATCAATATGAGTTTTAGCTGCACAACCCCAAACTGTGGGTAGGAATAAGTAAGCTATCATTTGATAAGTCTCGTTAGCAAATTAGTGGTATTTAAAACAAAATTTTACCGCACTCCTCTGTTCCAAATATTATTTCATTACGACGTTTTGCTTACGATAACGTGACCAGACGTCCCGATTCTTAGAAATAATGCTCGACAAGCTAGAGAACGGGAAGGGAATATAAGGTTTTCGACTTCCATTTTCACCAGGATATGAGCTTTATAATATTTTTGTAAATTTTTTAATGTTAATCTTTAATAATAAAAATAATTTTTGAGATCTGATTATCAGGAACTGCTTATCAAAGTTCTCCTAGATCAGTTGCTAAAATTTGACCACTTGTTAGGACTTAATGAAAAGTGGTATTTTTTGGCATTGGCAGCGACTAAAATATTTCGTTGCGGTAAAATGAAGAGAGAACACTTTGTACACTTCCTCAGATTTTATTCTTTTGACGACATGCTTCACTAGCGATCTAGCATCATTTGGAACATTGATGTAAAGGAATTACATCTTTTACAAAAATTGGGAACGGAGGGGAATTTTAGAGAGGAGAAGGGTCAGGGTGTAAGGAGTTTGTTGGTCGTCCACAAGTAACGCCTTCGCATATAGAGTTTTGTAACCGTCTCTCATACGACACACATCGTACTGTGTGCTAGTGCTAATTTCGCGAGTGTTGCCAACAAATAAGCTATTCAGATAATTTAGGCTTGTAATTTATTTAGGTACCAAATTTTTAATCACCCCCCCTCCCTGTCAATGGTGTCCCGCTTTTCGAATGTTAAAATTTGGTCACCTTAACTTACGATGAAAGCTCAGTACAAACTATGACACTTGTCAACTGCATTCAGAAGACACTGAATTTTATGTTACAGTTGGTCGTACTCAGATGACTCCTTTTACATCGATTTGTCGCATTAGTTTTTTTTCCTCATGGTGTAAGACGTAGCAAGTGCAGTAAAATGTTTATAGTTTTCGTTACTCATAATCTTATTTAAATACTCACCTTTAAGAAAAATACTGAATTGGATCTGTAAATGCAATTTTTTTATATAATATCATGTTACGACTGAATTTATTCTTTTATACAACATTATATTTCTTATTTATTTACATCTATAAATTACCATTTTTCTTCCGGAACTCTCAGAGATATCACTTAGTATCGTAGGATTCTACAGAATGCATTTGACTAAGACTGGCCGATACATAATTCAAAAGTTGTCATTTGAAATTAAAAGAATAACGTTATTCGCAAAATACTTCTCTTTATATCGAAATTCATGTTCCTAAATAAGCACGTTATGTACATACAAGGGTGTATTCTATTGATTCTGAAGTGAAGGGAAAAGGATGAATGACCTGAGTAAAGTGTTAATGACACACACCACCCACACCACACACCACACACACACACACACACACACACCACACACACACACACACACACACACACACACACACACACACACACTGTACAGAGGCAGAGAGAGAGAGAGAGAGAGAGAGAGAGAATTAAGAGAGAGAGAGAGAGAGAGAGAGAGAGAGTCTTGCACCCTTTTAAAAGATTTAGGCAACGGAACATTTGGTTATCAATGATGCATATATTGTTCATACACGATTATTTATATTTACTTTAATTAATAATAATATTTAAATTGTTAATGCTGTAATAAAATATGATTTTTAATCCATGACTCATAATCAAACAGAAATTTACTTATTTTCAATTTAAATACATTATCGATAAACTACATGAAATTTAATATGACTACATAGAATTAGAGATTATAAACAACATATAGTTAGCAAGTACACCATGTTATTAAATTAAGTTATAAAATTATAATACATGTATATTTATAAAGAATACTTGTAAAAGTAAAGTATAAATCTGCAAAGAAGTTTGAATACTTCAATGAAAATGGAAGTATACCTCACTGTGAAATGGTTTGGTTTTACACGGTTTCAGCATTAATTATCAGTTATAAAAATGGTAATTAAAATTAGTGAGAAATTTTCTATGGCAACCATTGCCCAACGTTACACAAAAGAATATTTTTTTCATTTTCTAACAGAGGTTTTGTAACGATCCTGTTTACCACATAGTTGGGGGAAATACTTGTATGTTAATTATATAAAATAATTAATGACATAAATAACGTCCTTCAATATTTCAAGATTTCTCCGTATCTTCTTTGTCTGAAAAAAAATTCTTTCCGGCAAATGCTTAATGGTACTCAAGAGGTTGGAGATAGCAGATGTAAAATATTGCAACATTTTTATGTGTTTTATTTTCCCGAGATGAAAAGTTTTCTAATGCGTACTTGAAAACCCACTGAGCATTATTCTTGCAAGACAAATGTCTCAATCCATGTTACTTTACCTTATTTAAGGTATTAAGTTTAATTAAGAAATACTTTAAGGTCACAGATATTTCTCGAGAAAACAAACACTCTTGTGTTAAATGAGAAACAAAGACTCTCTTACCATTTTCATTACTACTTTTTGCGTATTTTAATTAAAAATTAGACTCAGTTTCCGTCGTAAACACTCACTACTTCATAAAATATATTTAACTATTTATCACCCTTCAAATTAATTTTTTTTGCATTATTTGGAAGGAATAGAATCTCAAGTGCAAATATTAATATACGTAGTGCAAATAAACCAAATAAAGATAAAGAGCATAAATATTTCATTCAGATATTATAGAGTATTAAATTCAAATTAAAACGAACAAAATATTTTAATTGAGAAGCGTTTGTTATCTTAATCATTAAATATTAATTAATTCTGAGTTTCTTATTAGATTTAACAACACAGTTATTATGCGATTTTTCGACAGATGAAATAATGTGAAAAAATCTGTTAGAACATTACTAAAATAAACCATAACAGATGTCATCATATTGAATTATTCTTAGTGTGTGTGGCAAATAATATGTTTGTATTTTAAATTGATCTTCATATGGAAATTTATTTGTGTATGAGATGCAGACGATACTACATTACATTGGTTTTTAGTTTATTTTTCCATAGAATGGTTACAAAATGATTGTTTTTTTAGGAATATCATATTTATTTCAATTATTTTAAAATTTTGAATAAAGTGATGCAATATAGAAGTGTCAGTTTCAATTATTTGTTAGTAACCCGAATACAGACTCTCTCTAAAAGAAATATTTCCAATTTTACATCGAGGTATGTTGTGTACGTTCGCTTAGAATTTTTCGAAAACCAAAATTAGCATGCAATTAAGGAATTTTATTTAACTTTTTCAGAACTAGTTTATACAAATTAAATTCTAAACTGTATGTTTTATAAAAAAAATTATTAAAAACGACTTATTATTTTGTTCCTATTCAAACATAAATTGCATTTTAAGCCCTTGAAGAACGTCGTATTTTTTTCCCAATGTAACGTTTCCAGATGCAAAGCAGAGGAAAATTTTTTGAGGTTAGATAAGAATTAAACTGCTTGTTTCTCAATTGAAAACTATTAATATTACAGAAATATATTTAAAGTTATATGTCGAATCGTAATCTTTCCAGTATTTTTGTATTTATACTTTTTTAATTTGTTCTTATTCAAATTTATTCCATTTTCATTTTCTTATGTGATCGTTTTAGATTTAAGTCAAAGTCTTACGCAAAACTAGCTTGAATAATTTATTTTATTCAATGCCATACACACACATGACTTACTCTAGAAAAAAAGAAAACAATTAAGTAATATGTTGTTTTGTCTATAGTCAGCATTTAATCTATTACCTCGAGTAGAATTTATATGAAACGAACGAGGACTTATTTACTTGGACTCCTTTACTTAATTGTTTTCTTAAATTTAACTCTTTAACTGGAAGCTTTTTTTAAAAAGAGTTTGTTGATTTTATTGTATATAAAATCAACATACAGTTGCTTACCACTGTTGGTGCATGGCATCTACAAGTAATATATGTCATGTACCACAGGAGGCACATGTCGATGCAAAAGTATTAAGGTATCCGACTAAGTTGAAAATTCGAATTTGGAACAAAATATCGAATTTCTTTATTTATAAGGTGTTGGTGTTTAAGAGCTCATACAAATATTATTTTTCTACTTTTTTCGGGGAGCCATGACTTTTTCCTGACTTTGTTTGCTTTACGTCCAGCTTCGGTTTGTTTTCTCGCTAGCGGTTCTAGGCATGATTGTATTTCTTGTCATCATAGATCAGCTGCCAGCTAAGATTACATTTATTTGCGATCTCTCAGGAAACAAAAAACATGTTTTAACAATCGATCCCCTTTGACTGCAATGATTCTTTTTCTTCATATTCTTTTGAGATTTAAATGTGAACTTAAGACTTCAAGGTGCTTGGTAATGTATTGAACCGTTCCCGCAGACCACTTAACAGCTTTTGCGACCTTAGTTCGGCTCTGAACCTTTTCGCTTAAAAACTGTAACTTTTGTCATTGTTCTTGACTAAAATCACTATTTATCAGTAGTTTCGAAAGCACAAACGGTGAACTTTTTGAATTCGGTCAAATTAACAGAACTTGAGGACATATATACAAAATAAAGACATCGAGCACGGACCATTCCAAGAAAAAGCTAATTTCCCATTAGCGTTGTTGAATGCTCATACCTCAGTAAACAATAGTAATAATATTAAAGTTATTTTAGAAAATTCTGTTTCTTCAGTAATCTAAATATTTGAAGGGTTATGTGAATTTCATAAAATACAATGAAAATGGTTTTTCTTATAAAGTAAAAATAGCCTTGCTTTCCCCCTCTAGAAATTTCAGACAGACATGAAACGTTTCAGTTACATAACTTTTTTAAATCACCGATTTTTCCATTAAGAAAATCCCAATTGTTAAATAAGGAAGCCCCTTTGAACTTTATAATTATTGGTGGAGTTCGAAGGGGGGAGGGGTGTCCGGATTCAAAAATTGTCTTAAAGAATCTTTTTTTTTTTTTTTTTTTTTTCTGTTTACGGATGGGAATTATGCAAACATACTTTTCAGCTTAAAGTAAAGGTAGGAATAAAACATTTATTCATAATTTTTAACTAAATATTATTTTTGCTAGAAAATGGTGCATCTGATTTTTCAAATCAAATGCAGGATTATGCGTTTACACCCGGACAAAATTCGAAGTACGTTGTAAATTTATTTTAGGAAACATTATTCAAAATTATATATTCCGACTCTTTTAATTATTGATTCTGATCACTGAAGCCTATGAGATTATGTGTTCTTTCAAATCAAAAGCTTTTGTTAAAATCATAAGCTCAATTTCTAGTTCTACGAGGTATGGCTAATATATAGCGAGACTGGCGCTGCTACAGAAGAAGTACGCATGCACAAATCGCTTCTATTTATTTCCTAAAGTGAAATCTGTATTAAAAGGAACATGATTTGAGTCAGTTGAAGGTGTGAAAGAGAAAGCGGCACGTGTTCTGAAGTAGCTGATAGGAGAAGGCTTTAAGCACGGTTCCGAACAATAGAAGATTCGCATGGAACTTTTCACGGATATAGGAGGGATGTATATTGAAGGTGATAGTAAGTAAATATGTATGATATCAAATATAATGTTTTACAGTGCCAGTCTCGCTATTTAATAGCCACACTTTATACAATAAAGATAGTGATGATAACTGTTTCTCAAATTCTTATCTAATTGCATCATTTTGAAAGCTTAAAATATAATAATACTTATAATTCCATAAATATTAAAAAAAAATTATGGAAAATAGCTTCTTAAGCATTGAATAGAAGTAACTGATATATTCTACAAAAGTTAATTTCTATCCCAAAAAAGAATTGAAGATGGCATATTGTATAATTAGAGGTGTACAATGCGGATGATATTTTTTAAAAATGATTTTTTTACATGTAATTATTTGTGTGAGATGCGGACCGTAGTTGTTGAATATTAATACTATTACATTGATTTTATGTTTATCTTTTCGTAGAATTTCAACAAAAATATTTTTTTCTTGGTATACGTGGTTATTCAAAATGATTCATAATTCCTTATTTTGTAAAGTAATCAACGCATAATGATAAGTAAGACATGAATGCAAAGGAAAAATATAGAAGTTTTTTTCACAAGTGTTCGGTATAACTTCCTTTAGTTACACATATATTAGTCGGGTAAATTCCTGCCAAACATGCTGTAAAGTATCAGCGGTGAAATATTGCACAGAAGTAGAAATCTGTTGTTTTTCAAATAAATTTGTAAGTAATGGAGGAGCATACACTTTATCTTTTACAAATTTCTCAAAGGAAGAAATCGCATGGGGCATCAGGGGATTAGACATGAGAATTGCATGTCAGGTGGCTTAAGTGGCAGCTGTGAAACATCAAGTCATTTGGAACACTACGATTGATCCAATTGCAAGGTAGCTCCATGAAAGGTTCTAGAAATAGCTTTCGAGAAATAGATTCACGAGAAACACACCTGGGTCATCTAGTTTTCACAGTATAAAACTTCCACAATTTACCTTTGTATTCATGCATTACTTATCACTCTCTGTCGTTTATTTTTTAAAATATAGAATTTTGAAATAGAAGGAATCATTTTGAATAATTCTGAATATTTTTTTAGTTTGTTTGCTGATGCTGTATAGACGTTAATTTTTGTTATTTTGGTAACAAGCCCCGAAAAGTTGTACAGTAGTGTTTTTAATTTGTATAGAAATGAAATATTTGTACGTTACATTTATCTCATCGAAAGGCATTATTGATATATATATATACTAGCTGATACACGCCCGCTTCGCTGGACAAACGATAATATAATATTTTGGAACATATACGTAAAATATCAAGAAAATTTTATATTTTTAAAAAGTTAACGATCATTTAAATTTAAAATTTTAAGAAATTGATTGCCTGTAATAATGGTTATCCACGACTTTCAAATATATGATAAAAATAAAATTTTTTAGTAAAAAGTCATCCCATATATATATAATATGGATAAAATTCATTCCACCGTCTACATGTTACATCTAGTATTGCTAATGATGCAACCTTTTGTTAGAAGATTCATCATGTGCTAAACTTTCAAATGAAATACCCTCGCAATGGCATCGTGTCAATCATAAGATTTTTGTCCTCTCCTCAAGACATCTTTGATTTCTGACCATTTAGGATTGTAAGTGACTGCAATCCTTCAAAAAAAAAAAGATATGCAAGTCGGGACATCCAAAATGTCTTACGTATGTCATAGCCTCATGAGTTCGTTCATGCATGTTGCGAGGTTCTCCAGAAAACGAAGATTGTCTTGCGTGTGTGCTACTCCGTAAGAAGTAGCCATTTTAGTATTTTTCAAAATCCAGCTCAGTTTTGGAACTAAACTACACTTTCATCAACCATGGGATTTCAAACTGATTTATTTCTATCTCTAAATATGTACATTTCCTATTTTCGACACGTACGAAATTTCGCATGAAGAGCCCCTTCGCCAAAATCTTGCCAATCTTCCATCAGCGCTTCAATATAAAATTATTTGGTATTTTTCCATTTCGCATGCGTAACTCTCACCAAGTAAATTTAATTGGTGATAATACACAGTATACATATAAAAAAAATAAATTCAATTTGGCGTCGGTCAAATCATTTTTGGCGATAAAGTCACCAAAAATTACATAACCGACGGATAAGAGTAGATTAATGGATGAAAGTTACATTTTGGATAAGACTTCCGTAAATTCCGTTCTTAGTGAGCGTCTACATTGCAAAATGAGTAACTATGCTAAATTTCAAGTCAATCGGTTGTATAGTCTTAGAGATCTTGTGATGAGTCAGTCAGTGGTATTTCGCTTATATATATATATATATATATATTAAAAATTCTACACTAGAAACATTATTTAGAAATAGAGGTTAAACTCATGAAAGATATCTTATGATATGTATATTCAAAAAAGATCGAGAATTATGAGCTCGAATGGCATCGATCACTAAGTATTTTAGAAATAAAAACGGGAAATCAAAGTTATTGTTACACGATTTTGAGACAGGAATATTTTTAAATACGAAACTGAATGTATATGTTCGATTCTGCATCCTCCGAAAGACAAAGTAAATTGTTTTTGTTTCTGAATGTGCAGCTTCGCATGTACATAATTCTATTTTAAGCACCAATTCAGTTTTATTAAGTACTGTTGGTCCCTTTCGATTTATGCTTAACAATTCACGGGGAAATGAATTCCATTTTCCTTTTACTTCTCGAAAATGTTTTGAAATAAATTTCCTGTTGTAAATGAAAAACATTAAAAGCTTTTGTCACTAGGATTTTGCTTTCGGAAGAAACATTTTGATAATAATCTAAAAAGAAAAAGAAATGAAATAAGAATGCACTGATAGGAACAACGAATGCGTACCCAGAAAATATCCAAAAAACTTAAAAAAAGAAAAATGCTTTTCATTTCAAATTACGGCTTATTGATTAAATAGTTTCTTACAATAACATTTACGCTTCATTACGATAAAAGAATTAAATATTTAGTATGTTTTAAATACATTTTTTTCCAAAAACTTTTTTTCAACGTTCTTTTTTTATAAAAAAAAACTCTTAACAATCGAATTAACATAAATAGCCAAGGAAAAAGAAATTAAATTGTTTCGCTACAGAGAATTTGTATGCTCCGTTCCAACATATTGCAGAATCAGAAACTCATAATTATTCGAGCTTAAAATGTTGGTTATTTCGAAAGTCCTTTCATCGTTAAATTTCTCTTTCAATGAAGCGAATGCATCGGAAGAAAAATGCTAGAATGCCTAATGATTTCAAAAGTGATTTGTATACATCGTTAACTTTGAAATACGCTAGTAGAACAGCAAAAACATTTCTTGTTTGAAAATAAATTTCAATACAATGGTTACAAAAGCATTATATTTGATTCTAAGAATTCTTGCTTTTTACATGTTATTAATCTTCGTTATACAAAGAGTTTTTACATATTTTTAAAACAGTTTCAGTTGAGATTTTAAAAAGTTAAAAAACAATTCTTGGCAACAGCTTATTATTTGAAATTAAAATTATTGCTTAATAATTCCAATTCTTCTTTCAAAATGCCGGGCTGTAAGCGAACAGAGGATCGAAGGATGTGTTTTCCCTCTTTTCGGGAAGAAATATTCCACAATTTTAAAACTTTGTAAAATGCATGATATAAATGTTTATAAGTGTAAAGAATGAAAAAATTATTGATCGGAAAGAAAAGTCGTCAATAACTACTTCTATTTAGAAAAAAAGTTTCCAAGTGCATATTCGAAAAAAGGGGATTACTGTTTTGAATGTTTCTAAGGGGAAGTGAATAATAATCAGTCCATCGAAGTAGACATCAATTACAAATAAATTGCAAACATGTGTAATAACGATCAAAAAATAGCACCCCGAGATTTACAGTATTAAAATGGTAAAAAACATAATGCTGATATTTTTTTCGAGGCATTTGACTCAACATAAGATACACAGGTCGACAATTGCCAAGAACGGACGGCATTATTATCCACAGCAACCGCGAAGCGTAGAATATTAGATAAAGTGCGAGATGTAGGAAGAAGAGGAGTACATATGCAATGTTTCTTTTACGCTCTTGTTCGTCTCGTGATAGTGCTGATAATAGTTTTAAAGGATTCTTTGCGAATGGACAGCTATTGTTCTAAGTGAAAATTTGACAGGAAGAAATTAATTCATGAATTTAAAATTTTTAGTACATCTTCCTATGATATCACTTGATTGAAAAGCGAAATTGAAGAAAAGCGAAAAATAACAGTTGTTTCCGAAGAATTCAGCATTGCCTACAACGTTGTTGACTCGGAAAAAGTCGTGGTAGAAGTACGACGCCCGCAGGAGCCAGGTTCAATGTCACATCGTCAAAAATGAATTGGCGTTTTACAGCTCAGCAGTTGAACAATTGAGCATTGTCTGTCACAACACACATGCCTTACCAAAGACTTTAGTGAAACGTTTGGGAGAAGGAGGCATATATACCCACAGCCTTGTTGTGTAAGTCCCATTATCCACATAGCAATACAGAACTCCTTTGCAATGGTATTGTGAGTACAAAAATCGGACAATGAGAGAACTGGGCATGAATAGTATTCTCCGACGAAAATAGGTTCAGTCTGTAATCGGATTATGGACGCTGATTTTTCTGAGTAAGAGTGGCACACCGATCGCCCAGAAAATATCCAGAAAAGATATCCGACTTGCAGAGTCATGGTACACACAATTATCGTAATCATTGTTTGCATGCATCTACACATGCTCGCATCTGGGAAGTTCATTGAAGAACTGACATTGATGAAGTCCTACTGCCTTATGTTTTCTTCATCCATGGTGCTGTCGGGGTTAAATTTGTTTTCATGGACGGCAATGCACAATGTCTTCTATCTGTCGCTGTTCAGGAGACTTTCATTTAAAGAGTAATGATGTTAAATACCTCGAAGCAGCCAACACATTCTATAGGCCTAACCCTATTGAAAATGTTTGAGAAGCTTAGGGTAGGCGATTTGCTTGTCGAATATATCCTCCAACAAAATAGAAAACCCTCATTTGTGAACTGACAGAGGAGTGTGATAAATTGTCTCAACCACTGTTGAAAAATGCTGTGCAAAACATGACTCGACGGGCAGAATGCTGCAACGTACTTCACAGAGGATATATCATACTTACCATAGGGGCTGGCTATCAAAGAAGAAGGCACCCCAGACCATAAAGTACTGTTATGGGCCTGTGTGGAGTGCGGTAGTAAGAATATGATCCCTATGCTGCCGGAACTTCTCCAGACGCATCTGCGGTGGTCGTCAGGACACAGTGGGAAGCGGGTCTCGTCACTAAAGACTATACGTCTCCAGTCAGCGCAGTTACAAGTTGATCGAGCTCGACACCTCTGTAATTGCACTTGACGGTGTACAAGCCTGATAATTAAGTGTAATAATGGTCAGCGCGAACGTAAATTCCGCTCAGTCTGTCGTCTATCAAGGGTTATGTTGGACACATGTGTGCAGGCCTCACGGACGAGAGTTGATTGCGACAAATCCTGTGCTGTGACTGCTGCTCTTACAATAGCGCAATCTTCCCATTTTGTTGTTGTCCTCGGTCGACAGCAGCCATTCTGACGCAAATATCTGCCGTTGTTGACCCACACTTGACAGCATCGTCTAATCGCTGCTTCGCTTCGACCCAGATGTCAAACGATTTTTCTATTTGTCCAATCTACCTCTTTCATTCCGATAACACGACCTCTTTTAAACTCTGACATCTGCACGTATTATGCACGAATCCTTCGGCGAAGCATTGTTACAGCCGACGTAAGATATCCACAGTCGAAATGCAACCGAAATGTTGACCATCCGATTGAGAAAAGCTCTTTACATACACTTATTGAATGCACAGTTCCGATGAGCTGGAGCTCCCGATATTCATTCATTGGACACCAAAATTTAATCATTTGCAAGTTCGGTCTCAATGTCTTTACATACGAAATTTCATTCAAATCGGACAACTTTTTCTTGGTGCGTCGATTTTTTTTTTGTTATAGAGTATGAGTAAATTTAAAGATTAACAATAAGTATATATATATATATATATATATATATATATAAAATACGTACATAAACCAAAACTCGTGATGTACTAAAATATATGTAAAAAAAAAATGAGAAATATAAATTTTTTTCAAAAAGAGGAAAAAATAAATAAAAGTTTTTTTTTTTTTCAAAACATACTGAAATATTAAGTACAAAATCATGAAAGATATTTAGAAAACAGGATTTATAAAAGAAGTAAAGGAAAAAAATATTAATACTATTGTGTAATTGACAGAACTGATAAATTATATAATGCCAGTAACATCAATGGTCACAGAAAAGGATAAAAAAATTGACAAAACTAAAAATTATTTAAGAATTAAAGCTAATATTCATACAGCAATTTAAAACCACAAAATAATGTGGTGATCTCAAAAAGTAAAAAGAAAAATCCTAATTGAAAAAAAGGAACATCTACCAACTGGGAAAACATAAAATAATGGAATACAACATATCAAATCTATAACTGGCTTCAGACTGTTATACAGGATTTTTCTTGAATTGCGGGCCTAGATGAACATAGATCTTATGACATGACTAGGTTATTGAAACAGTATACTTAACTGAACAGGAATGTGAAATCCAAAACCTTTAATAAAAGGAGGAATGTTGTTGAATATTGTTACAAATTACCTTTTTATGTTCGGTAAAGTATAATTCAAATTTCTTGTTGATTTACACTTTTACTGAAAGCAATTCAATCTAAGATACAAAAATTGTGCTTAAGATCAGAATATAGATTCTTTTTTACGAAGATTTGCCTCGACTCAAGATTGAAATTTGCATTTAGACACTTTAACGAAAATAAAAACAAGAATTTAGTGCGAAAAAACCAAATTTTATTAAACTAAAAGAGTAAATATTGCTGTGAAAGGTAAAGAAATTTTGTTTTACAATAAATGATCGTAAAGGAAATTTTTCGCATTGGAAAAATAATATGCAAAATTTTAAAATTTCTATTCTTATTAATTCAAATTCTATGTTATTCTAAAATTTCATGTCATGTTATGTAAATCCAGGAAAAATTATTCTCTTATTCCCTTTCTAATCCATTGTGATGGCTAATGGAATATTTTGATTTGAGATATTTTGTAAAAGTCGTCTGTTTTTTGATCACTAATGCATCAATAATAATATCGTCTGTAGGTCAAAACATTTGATTGTGTACATTACTATTTTTAAAATCCGAATATCTGGGTGAGATTCCGGTTCCTGACTCTGACTAGTGCAGACGACTGTTCCTGAGCTCTTATTTTGAAAGTTTTATTTTTTTCCCTTTTTCACCATTGGTGTTGAAGGAAATTGCGCATTTAGTATAGTTTTTCTCTTGGCGTTTAGCCATGGCTTCGACCATGGAAATTAGTGAAGCCGTTCCCACGGGATTAACACCTCTTCCGGGGAATTCGACTGAAGAAAATCATCCGAATGACGTTCCGGCAACTGATGAAGACATCGTTACTCCAGTTCGCCTCAACCCAGAAGCCTCACCAGACGAAATCAACAACTTCTTCGTCAAAAATGCAGAAGGTATTAGGAAACTAATACAATTACGAGACCTTTACGCTTTATGGGCAAATCGTTTGAGCGCCGCATCGTATCAAAACCCAACGGACTTCTCGAAGGCGCACGCAGAATTGGGCATAGTATATGCTCAACTTACGACCATCAAAAGTAAAATTCAAGTTCCGCTTTTCAAACTACCTTCTACTGCAGCTATTCTGGATAAAATTATTGAAGCTGCAAGGAAGAAAGAAGAAAAAAGAATGAAGAAAATGGCGTCGAAGAATAATGGCGGCCATATTCCAGCCAATTCTCCGGAAGTGGGCCGAGCCAATCCACCGGAAGTGGGCGGTGCTAAGCCCAAATCTCCAATCAAGCCTAAATCTCTAATTAAGGGCGGAGCATCAAAGAAATATAACGCTAAGAAGCGTTCTGCCGATGAAGATGGCTTTTCTGCTCCTTCCAAGCATCTTACCGTGAAGAATGGTAATATTAACGAACCCAAAGGAGATGAGATTACTGAAATTAGTGAGGATAAGGACGCTGGGGAACCAGTGAACCCCACCACCACTCCTAACAAAACAAAAATCCCACCTTTTTTTCATCACTCCTAAAGGAGATTGGAGGCAACTCCTCTCCTTTGCACGTTTGGAAGCGCCTTCGCTTTACAGCAAACTCAGCGGCCGCTTCCTCCGTCTCACTGTCAACCATGAGACGGAATACAGAAAATTGGCAAACTTTCTCCGCACCGAAGGTGTGGAATTTAAATCATATATGTTAAAATCAGACCGTCCTCTCAAATTAATTTTGCGAGGCCTTCCATCTACTACAGATTTAGAGGAAATTAAAAAAGAAATTGAAAGCGAAGCTTTCAAGTACACAAAATTTCACGCCTTACAAAATTCCAAACCAAGGCTCCAATGCCTCTGATTTACTTTCAGTTAATTAACAACCAACAGGCCGAACAAATTTACAATTTTACTGAAATGTTCGGAACTCAAATAAGCATTGAAAATTACAGGGGAAATAAACGCCCCTCTCAATGCTGGAGGTGTCAGGGGTTTTTTCATTCCTCTGAGGTTTGCCACCTCCCTATCAAGTGTGTCAAATGCGCTGGGGCGCACAGGGCACGAGATTGCCCAAATGACTTTGACACTCCTCTGCGATGTGCAAACTGTGGTGGGGATCACGCGGCGAATTGGCGCCAGTGCCCCCGATTCCCAAAGGGTAAAAACTCAAACCCGAAAAATTTAATTAAAAATCAAAATAAAAATTTAAAAAACTCTAACCCTAAAACAAAAAATGTTAATTCTTCCAAGAACCAGCGTCCTATTGAGAGTTATCGACAGGCCACGCCCCAAATTTCTTATTCTCAAATTCTGACCGGACAGGTTACAGAGCATGTTGCCCCTATTCCAAATCCTACAGCTACTCCCAGAACTGGAAATTTTGGGGAAATTTTCCGTGCCGTAATATCTATTGCTAGTGACGCAAATGTCGATGAGCAATTATTTGCTCGGGCATTTAGGGAGTGTCTCCCTGCCCTCCGCCAGGTCACTGCGGCCGACGACAAGGCTTGTATTATTTTTGAAGCCTATGTCGCTCTTAAACATGGACGCGCATATCGCGCTATTCCCCAACATTAATATTCAATCGTGACGTGCATGACATTTCTCTTGGGTTCTGGAACGCAAATGGTTTGCGTTCCAAGATTGACGAAGTCAGAGACTTCGTCACAGAGTATAATTTTTATCTGTTTTTGGTTCAAGAAACAAAGCTCCAACCGGGGCACGAACCCCAGATCGCCAACTATCGTCTTTACAAAGACGATAGAATAACTTTAACTCCTCGTATCGACGGAGGCACCGCTTTATACTGTAAAAATAATTATGAACATTGCAGAGTCCTCTTGCCGAGGTTACAGTATAAAGATGCAACTGCTATCGAAATCAAAATTAATAATTATCCACCACTGCGAATAATTTCTGCTTATATTCGCTGTACCCCATTAAATAGATGCCATTTTCCAGAGGAGGACTTCATTAAACTTCTCAATTCTGGTCAAAACGTAATCATTGCTGGAGACATGAATGCTCGTCATAAAGACTGGCATGATTCAAGATCAAACACTTTTGGCCAAAAACTCAAAAATGTTATAAGCAGAACTCCTGGTGCTAGGGTTGTTGCACCGTACACCCCTACGCACATAAACCCTAGGTCCCGGCCGGGGGCTAGGGATTCTAAACTGCTGTTTGTAGAAAATGCAACACCATGAAGGAATCATCAGAATCAAATGAAATTCGCAGCAAATGTCAATTATAGGATATTATGCAAATTAATAAAGTTTCAGAGCCATCGCGCGTGCGCGGCGCGCGCAGCGCCCTCTGAATCGATGCTGAAAGCGTATAAATAAAGTGCTGTAGCGGGACGTTGAAAAAGGTCTATGATTATTTGTTAGTGGCAAACGTTTAGTGAGACCTGAGTATGCCTCCACGACGGAAGAATAAGAAATTCAAGCAACTTACGGAGTTTGAACGAGGGAGGATAATCGGCCTTCGAGAAGGAGGATTTTCCTATCGCGCAATAGCAGCTCGTATGCAGCGGAACAGTTCCACAGTGATGCGAGTTTGGAAGCAGTGGACCGACGAGCACCGAACAACTCGAAAAACAGGCACTGGACGACAGAAGGTGACGTCAGAGCGCGATGATCGACACCTGCTCCGCATGGCGGTGAATGATCGCACAGCTTCCTCCAGGCAGCTGGCAGCACGTTGGTCTACTGCTACAGGTGTACAATTGTCGGCTTCGTCAATTCGTCGTCGTCTGCTGCGCCGTGGATTGCGTGCAAGGGTGCCTTTATACAGGATTCCCCTCACGGCGAATCATCGACGGCTGCGTCGGCAGTGGGCTCTTGAGCACAGAGACAGGCGAGCTGATTGGCACCAAGTTGTCTTTTCAGATGAATCACGCTTCAATTTGTGGACCCATGATGGCCGTGTTCGTGTTAGACGTTATGCCGGTCAACGCTGCCTTCCTGAGTGTATTATTGAACGACATAGTGGTCGAACACCCGGAGTTATGGTCTGGGGTGCGATTTCGTATCATGGACGATCCAATTTGATACGAATTGAGGGTAATCTCAATAGCAACAGGTACGTCCGTGAAGTGCTACAGCCCGAAGTCGTTCCTTTCCTTCAAGGCATCCCTGGAGCTATCTTTCAGCAGGATAATGCACGCCCACATGTTGCGCGGACTGTTCGAGACTTCTGTTCAGCACAACGCATGCAACTTCTTCCTTGGCCTGCTTATTCACCGGATATGTCGCCTATTGAGCACGTGTGGGATATGGTTGGTCGGCGTCTCGCTCGTGATCCGCGTCCTGCAGTTTCCAAAGACGAACTTTGGTTGCGCATACAAGCGATATGGAATTCTCTTCCTCAAGCAGATATTCAACATCTGTTTGACTCCATGCCACGTCGTATAGCAGCACTTATTGCAGCGCATGGTGGCTGCACCAAATACTGATTTCGGACGCTTAATTTGTTTCTTTTGTTTTGAAAATTTCATCATTTATTTGTATCAGTACAAGTCGTTTCTGCATTAAATTTCATTTGATTCTGATGATTCTTTCATGGTGTTGCATTTTCTACAAACAGCAGTATATTATTGATCTTGCAATCCTCAAAAATATTCCCTTCAATTATGATATAAGAGTCATTAATGATCTGAGTTCAGATCATTTACCGGTCATTTTGACTCTTAATACAAACTCTGCATTTTTGAAATTACCAGAGCAACTCTCTACCAATTGGGAGAATTTTAAATTTATTTTAAATTCAAAACCCCTCCCCATTCCTGAAACCTCCAGCAATGAAGATATTGAAAAATCTATCGACAAAATTGGTGAAATTTTTTCTGAGGCACTTGTGACGGCCTCAAAACCAAAATTTAAACCACCTCCTCTGAGACTCCCTATTGAGATCAGAAATAAAATTCGTCACAAAAATTATGTACGGAGAGTCTGGCAAAGATGTAGGAATCCGGCTCTTAAATCTGAACTCCGTGCACTCAGTAATGAGATCAAACGAGATATTCAACACTTTTCCCAATCCAGATGGGAAAAACACATTGAAGGCCTCTCGCCTGACTCAAACACCCTTTGGAGGGAAACCTCCCGACTCAAAAAGCCTTTTCACACCATTCCGCCCCTGAAGGGTGCCCTTGGCAGTGTTGCTGTAGCTCCTATTGAAAAGGCGGAAGTAATAGCTGATAGCCTTCAAAAACAATTCGAATCAAATGAAGACGAGAATCCCAGATTCTCAGCTCACACTAAACGTGAAGTCCAAAGGTTTTTGGCCTCCCCCACATGCCTAGACCTGGAACCAGTCCAGGCTAGCGAAATTTTGGACTTTATTCATAAAACCAAAATTAAAAAGGCTCCGGGATTGGATTTAATTTCAAACCGCATCCTTAAAAACCTACCTCTTAAATTTATTTTCTTATTCACGCTGCTCTTTAATTTTCTTATGAAAAACTGCTACTTCCCTAAGGCTTGGAAGATCGCTGTGGTGGTCCCCATTCTCAAGTCTGATTCGGATGATTCTAAACCTCAAAATTATCGCCCCATATCGTTACTCAGCTCGCTGAGCAAAGCATACGAATTTGTTATTTTGAATCGCCTGGACCAGTTCTGCAATTCCAGGAATATTGTTATTCCAGAGCAGCATGGTTTTGTTCCAAAGTGCTCTACAGTAACACAGTTACTTAGAGTTACTGAGACGGTCCAGCACGGCTTTTCTAATAATAAGGCCACGGGTATGCTTTTTATAGATATTGCCAAAGCTTTTGATAAAATTTGGCACGATGGGCTTATTTCCAAGATGATGCGACTTGGAATTTCGGACCAACTTATCAAAATTATTCACTCTTTCCTTGACTCTCGTAGTTTTCGGGTTCGAGTCGAAAATGCAGTCTCCTCCCCCCGTCCAATCCTAAGTGGAGTCCCCCAGGGATCGATTTTAAGTCCAAGAATTTTTTCTTTGTACGTAAATGACATCCCGAAGGCTTCCAACATTCATTTGGCGATGTACGCCGATGACACTGCCATTATGTCCCAAGACATCTGCAATCGGAAAATTATTGAAAGATTGCAGAGGTACATATCTCGTTTACAGCTCTGGCTCATTAACTGGAAAATTAAAGTTAATGGATCCAAAAGCGCTTGCCTCATCTTTACGAAACAACGGTGCATTAGCAATTTGCCAGCAGTCACCATTTTCGATCAACCTGTCCCCTGGGTTACTGAATACAAGTACCTAGGGTTGGTTTTAGACGCAAAATTAACATTTTCCCACCATATCCGAAAAACCTATCAAAAGGCTATCGGAATGAGCAGATTGCTCACACGCTTGATTTCTCGTAAGAGCAAGCTGGCGATCAGGCACAAAATTTTGCTCTACAAGTCGATCTTAAGACCGATCATGTTGTATGCGTCGCCTATTTGGGCGTCTGCGGCGACCACCCATCTGAAACGACTGCACGTCTTTCAAAACATCTACCTTAGGAAAATGTTAAATGCTCCTTGGTTTGTTCGGAACGAAGTCCTGCATAACGACCTTAAAATTGAACCAATTCTAGAGTTCATCAAAAAACAATCATTTAATTTCTTTAATAGGATCCCTCAAATACCTAATGAATCGCTTCAACAGCTCCCTGCGTATGATGCAAGCATTGCATCTTCGCAGAAAAGACCCAGAGCAGCGCTCGGACACTCCTATGTTCACTTTCCAGTCCTAAAAAGACTGCGAGCGCATTGAAGCAATTCATTAGTGAAATCCTGCTTAATTTTCAAAATTCAGGACTTCACATCGATAAGTGGCAATGTCCCATGGTCAAAATGGATCTCGCGTAATACTGTCGATCACTTTCAAAATTTTAAAATTTTTCGAAAACTTGAAAATTTAAACACTTTTCCAATTGTAAACAACTAAAATCATCATCTTTCTAAGGTAATAACAGTTTTCTCTACCAGGCGTCGCTATTGGAGCATAGTTCCAAATTGCTCAATTCTTACTTTTCGAATCATTCTCCTCGCGTTTAAAATCTCCCTTAATTTTAAATAGCTAAATTTTCCTTTAAATAGGTTTCGGAACGGCATTTCTTTTTAATTCATTTTAATTCAATAGTTTAATTTTTCTTTTTATAACCTCTCAAAATCCCGCGGACAACAGCTTTCTCGAAGTCGCTTTCGTCTTCGAACTGATGTCCCACCCCTTAATCTACTCTCCGCCCATTGCTAAATATGCTTCTTAGCTTACAGCTACAGCATCCAAAAGCAATGCGCGCTTTCGTAACTTTACTTTCCAACTTTGTTTCGGTAGTTCCTCACTCTGCCGAACGCCCAGGCGTTTGTTGCCTTGATCCTAATTATGATAGCTTTTTACAATTCTGATAAACTTTAACTAATTATGCTCTTTAATTATAAATTATGATGAGAGGGTAAGTTTTTAATTTTTAAAATAGGTACCTCGTAATTTTAGCCGTTACCGTTACCGTTACCGAATATCTAGGTAAGCTTGGCATTTTATATTTTAGTAAACCTGTTGGTAACGTGGTACGTTAAATGACCGTGAGCTGGTAGAGAATATTTCCTTTAAATAACATAAATAAATAAGTTCTTTGAAGATTATCTTAACTGTTTTATTTAATTAGAATTATTTATGGTTAGAATTTAAATTACAATTTAAGAAGACAGAAGAAAGCAGAAATAGGAAACGCCAAAATATTTGCACTTTCTTTTAATCATCCATTTTGCCATTTTTTCAATTTAGAGAATTTTCTGTAAATATATACATACATATTGAAATAATAAATAATAAAACAATTTTGAAACATATTTGAAAATCATATTATAAAGCGGCATTTTCTTCTGATATTCCTTTTATCATATAAAATATGAAATGGAATTTTTAAATCATTTTAATTTATAAATAATGGAAATATTACTAGATAGTATTCTTAACGCCTTAAAAAATCTGAAGTATATAAAAAAAGATTGTTTTGCTAAAAGTTAAATTTTAACCGTAAAGTTATGCAGTTTCTAAGAATACGGAGATAAAAAATTCTTTTTATACCATTTCATTATTTAAATTGTTTCCAAAAATAACCCGGTGGGGAGGATATTTTTTTACTCCACATAATTGGAACGGCTCAGTAAGTTTCCACTTTTGTCCCAGAATCTCTCGATATCATTAGATTAGTTTTGCAAATCTGTGCAAAACTTTGATTTGTAATTATTTCCAAGACCTTGGCTTCTTTTCAATTCAAGCATAACAATTCATGCAATGATTTCTTCTCTTTTTATTAGTGAAGTTATACTCAAATCTATGTATATTATTTATAGAATTTCATTGCTTATTTCTGTGACAGAATTTTTATTAATGCTTGAACGATAAAGAAAATGAAAAAAAGAATTGTCGTTTAGAAAATATTCAACAAAATAAAGTAAAAAGAATACGTATCAAAATGTGCTTAAAAAGTTTTTATTTCCACTGCTGTGGCCTTCATATTTGCTCCGTTTGAATGAATAACTAAGTCATACATATTATTCATTTCAAAATGATCTCGCAAATTTATTTTCAGAATTTTTAACATTTGAATACATTGAAGCAAAAGTGAAAAAGAACTATATTTTTTTCAATGGGTTTATTTTCATAACCTAGATAATTTTCATAATAAGGATTTTATTTTCTTTTAAGCACAATATTGTTGATTACTTCGGTTACTATTTGACATTGGAGTTGTTTAAAATAAATTACCTATTAAAAATCCTAGAAATTATTGTAAAATACTTTTATTGATTAATCCTTTCTATCGTTATATTGGAAACCGTGCCAAATTTAACATACAATTCTGATACTCAGAAACAGCTAATTTGGGGAAAAATTAAATCTAACTCCCAGGTAACAAATTAAGGTAAAATAGCAAAACATTTAGCGGAAAAAAAGAAAACCTAATTAAAAATATAAATTAAGAAATGCTGAAATAGATTGCAAGCATTTTGTTATATTTTTAATCGATTTTCTTGTTTTAATAGTATTCGTATCGCAAAAGATTATCAGTACAAATAAATAACATTGACTCGTGATCTCAGGTAAGAATTTTACTAAACGAACATAAAATTATAGTCTGGTAATCAATAATTCCGAAAAATAGTTTAGAACAGCTTATAATGAAGTTTCTTTTACTATTAAATTGACATGAAAGGTTTATAGTTCAATATCAGATTGTAAATATTTTTATTTATAGAAAATTCGAAATATAATTGACTTGTTTTTGCCAAAAACGTTTCTAATTTTATTTTTATATTTTTATGAACTTGATTTTTGTTCTATTCAAATATTTATAACTTTACTTGATTAATAACCTAATTACAATCTAATTATTATTAATATTAGAAATAAAATGAATAGAATATAATTGCTTCACAACATTTTAAACTCTGATATTGTAAATTCAAATGTAAAGTGATTTTGTTTAAAGTATGGAAGTAATTATGAGTGTTGTTGACTTCCCGTTAGGCTTCGTACCTGGTGTGAGAAAATGCAATGAATCTCTGGACTTTGCCATATTTTATGTTTTGAATAGCTTATTTTATCGTATTTTTAGGAAGACAACATTATTTCACTTAATTTTATTTTCAAACAGTTAATTTTTTAATAAAATTTTTAAGCAAACGATTAATGATGCGTATTCTCAGTTATTATTCGTTATTGCTTTTGTTCTTTATGGCAACAGTGAACAGTGTTCTGAAGATAGTAGTTCGACGCCATGTTGAATAAAAGCGTTAGTTCATCATTAGCAGTAGATGAAGCGCATATAATTGCGTTTTCTTCGTTCCAATATAATTAGGAACTTGAATTGAATTCTTTGTTTTTGTAAATGTTCCATTCATAGTACAATCGATTGAGCTCTTTATTCTATCTGGGTATTACTCAAGTAGAACATCCTCATACTTGGAGCAACAGCTCAGGTTGGGTCAAGGGCTTTTTGGAAGATTCCTCCAAGATATTCTGCCTTTTGCCTTGGTCCTGCCAGTTTATTTCCTCAATCACTTTAAAATCCGATTCAACAGAATCAAGCCACAGTAGTTTTGGTCTTCTTTTTTCCGATTAGTAAAGGGCTTAGCAACGAAAATGTTTTTTACTGGGCATTTCTCATCCGTTCTAACTATATGAAAAGCCCGTTCATTCGTTTTACATTAATACTTTTAACGATAATAGGCTCATTAAAAATTCTATACATTTCAGAATTAAAACGTCTTTGCCAAAGACCATTTTCTCTTGCTCCACCCAGAATACTTCTGTTAACCTCTTTCTCTCAAGAACTGCAATTTGTATTCCCCATTTTTAGTTAGAAGCCAAGTTTCCGATACATGCATTAAGATGGGCCTAACGAAAGTTTTGTTAATAAGTATATTTATTTTTTTCTGGTGAGAAAACGGGACTTCAGTAAATAGTGAAGTCCAATGAACTTTTTGTTGGTCAGTGAAATGGGATTTTGAATCTCAGAAATGATGTCATTTTTATGCGTTAACCAGAGATCCTAAGTAATCAATACATGGTACAGTTACAAACTCTTGAGTGCCAATTTTTAAGTGATTTTAGTACATCGCTTGATGGCGATTACACTATAGGCATATGCCTTTATTTTATTCAAGTTGAATTAAAATCAAATTTTTGATGATACTTTACATGTTTTTCTAGATAACCAAGTAACACTGAAATTCCATAGAGAAAAGTGAAGGAGAAAACAAAAGCAATAATCTGAAATAATATATATTTTTTTCGAGAATTAAATTATACTCATTCATCGACTTTTAAGAACAAATTATTAGGACGGAAAGGTTTTTTAAGAAAAAATTATTTGCCTCATTACCTATACCAGTAAGTTTTATTGAAAAATAAAATAAACTCTGAATTTTTTAAGGCCTGTTGTAGAACATTTATAGTATTTTTTAGAGAAAACATTTTTTGAAACATCTCATGTAATTAAAGAAAGAAAAAAAATTATCTTTCTAAAAAACCTAAAAAGTTCTTTCGAATAACTAATTACAGAAGCTAGAAAAATAGTTAGCAATAAGAAAAACTCTTTTATATTAAAAAAAATCACTTCTTTAGATTAACTAAAACACACTTCAAAAATGCACCATCATTAAGGAGAAACTCATTTGTTTCTCAGCAATTGTTTCATGAAATATATTTAATAAAGAGTCTTAAAAACATTTTAAAAATTAAAAAAGTAAGCATTAAAATATTCAAAAGTTAAAATTATTGAGTGGGAGAAAATTTTAAGTTGTTATTTTTCTATTCTAAGAACTAAAGTTATCAGCTTATGTTTTTTTTTTTTTTTCATAAACATTTTTTTAAATTCATAAACGTTTCCTGAACAATTGTAAGCCCATATGAAAACTAATTATAGTATTTTAGTACAATAATGAAGCATTAAATTTAAGTAATAATAAGAAAAGATAAATATAAATGTGTATTTAAGACAAAATACAAATATATACTATTGTAAATTACTCCTTTCTGAGGTGTAATACAAATTCTTCGTCTCTAGGAAATATATTCAAAGTATAAACTTATATTCAAATGATTAAATTATATATAGAATTATATTTAATTGCCTATACCAGGAAATCTATGCGTTCTAAAATGGATTTTATTCATGTTTGTTGATGATTTTTAGATGCAATATTTATTCAAACATGTAAAGAAATTTAATGTGTTTGCATATTTTGCCACAGGAGAAAAAGTAGAAAAGAAAACCAGAAAAAAAAATAGAATAAAAAAGTTTGAAAAATATACGTTCTCGGTCATAATTCTCTAGAGAGAATAGTTGCTACGAGTAAAAGATATTTATAAAATATTCAGAAAATATATTCGTCTCCTTTATATGCATCCGCACTTTTTTTAAATAAAATAAATAAATAAATGAAAGAAAATCGAGTGAATATATTTTCTTAACGCGAATGGAGAAATGAAGTAAACTATTTTATGGCATAGACACAGTCCTATCCTAATTCCAGATTCCACAAAATGGCGACATTCATAACCATAAATTCCAGAGAGACTTGAGCAGAAGTACATTCATAAATATCTCGTGAGAAATGATGGTGATCGAACGTCAATCAGCATCGATATATATTAAAATACATCCGATTCTAGATGGCATTTTCTATCGATTCATCGATAAAGAAAAGATCTAATATATCGAATTTCATGTAACCCTGTCAGAAGGAAGCAAACGCTCCGTTGCAGAATTCTTCGGACGGATAATCCAGTTGAGCGTTTTCGGTGGGAAACATATTGGTCCATTAGATGGTCTTCCGATTTTTATTACGTTGGGAGAAAAATAATTACGGATTGGAAGAATTATTGATAGAAGGGTTTTTTGTCATTGGATAGAATTTTTTTTGGGAGCGTATACACTGAACATTCTTTGCTTTAACTTTTCTTAAAAGAAAGTGGATAAGAAATATTTGAAATATGTTGGATATTGTTTTTCATGCATTTCTATGATATAAATTTGCTTCATTTGCTGCTTTGACTTTTGCTTAAATAGATATGCTTTTACGTAGAAAAAGAAACAATAAAAGTTGTTATTATCTTAATTAAACTTTTATTTTAATTAATCAATTAATTTTAGAACATTTTGGGTTTTTTTATCCTCCATATATACTTAATTAAGCTTTATACACATGATTATTCAAAATAACCTTCTGAAAACAACTATAAGTTAAATTCAAGCTAATTGTTGCTGTGTGAAATATGCTCAAATGACAAATAAATAAACATTGTATGAAATATTTTCGAAATATAAAATGAATAAGGTTAATTTAGCTATTAATTAGGGAAAACCAGAAAAATTATGGTCAAGTGCAAAAAAATTTCATTTTAGAATGGAATCTAAATAAATAATTTTATAATATAAAAGGGAAACATTTGATAATTTAAAGCTATCAAATGGGGTTATTTGAATGAACCCCAAGTTTACAAAACAAATTTTGTAAAACTTTTACCTTTAACATCTTTACCCTCTTGCACTCTGAGTTTTAAAAGTAATATTTAAAATATCGGAGTTAATATGATTCACTAAAATAATGCCAATACAAATCAAAACATTTTGGATCACAACAGTCATTTTGTAATCTTTATGTGTTCCTGATTTTTTTTGAAAATATTAGCTACAAACTTATGTTACTTTTTCATTTTGTCAAGATATATTTTTGTTAATCGCTTAAATCAACTAATGGTTGAAAAAAATTATGCATCATTTTGTATTCGCTCTTTTTTATATGGTAAGCTATTGCACACAAATATAAGTTCAGATTCATTCAGAATACGGAATTCTTCCGCATATAGATTGAATCGTTTCTTCTTTATTAGAAACATATCGAAATAATCATTACAAGTAAAAATAAATTAAATGTATTTGAGACAAAAAAAATTCTGATATATATATATATATATCCACCCTAGGACAGTAATATACATTTAATTTGTAGAAAAGTTATTGTAAGTGAATTACATCATAATAATAACTTAGTTACACATACAAGCAAAACAAAAATAAAATAATTAAGGCACTTTTAAATTATTTCGTTGATCACGATTTTTCAATTAGTTTCTTAAAACCCAATCTACGTTAAGTAATGTATGTGTTTTATGAATATTTTCAAAATACTATAAATTTTAATTTCATAATACTATAATTAATTTTTTTCTTCTAAAGGACGCTACTACTGTAATAAATAGTTTATGAATATTACTACAGAAAAATCATTGCATTATTTTTACACTTTTTTAAAGTTAAATACGCTATAATTGATTTTTTTTAAAATTTGCTACAGATTTTTAAAATTAATTAAATAATGTTATATGGCCTCACTGGAAGCTTTACTATAAAAGTTTAATTTGTTTGCGTTGGCTAACTCAGAAAAGGTTTCAATTCACAGTTTAGATGTTTATTTAATAACATAATTGAACGAATACACTACTTATTAACAAACACATAATTTGAAAAATTCTGATAACACCCAGAGCTTCAAGCTGACTCGTCCGCAATATCTTTTTGTTTGTATTGGTGAAACCACGTAGACTCAAGATTCGGATATCTCTCTCGCGTGCACTAGGGGCGACATCTACCGAAAGTTAAGCTAAATAATACGACTAACGGGATTTTTTATATGTAGGGCGAGCTATATTTATTAGCTACCTAAAACATTTGGATTAGCTTCCTGGTAGCTGGGTAAATTTTCAATATGATTTGATATTCATTGGTATGTGTATGCATATTCGTTTTCTGTTGTTGCTATGAAGATATCCGTGTTGTTAATTTGTAAAGTAATATAAATAAAATATCACACACACATCACAAATAAAAATAATTAAATTTAAATTCTCTTTGCAGAATAAAACAAACAGCTCCATAAATTTAATTCAATCAAATATACGCCTATTTCTTCTCATAATTCTGATAATAACAAATAATAACATGACATTGAAAGAAAATGTTAGTTTCAACTGTAATATCTGAACGGAATAATATTGTCTGATAATTAATCGGTTTTAATTTTAATATTTTATTTAATAAAATGAATTTAGTAGTGTAATCATTTTTTTTATTCTTTAGTTTAGAAGAGTGGACATTTTGGAGGACAGAAAGCTTGTATGTTTTAATCGTAACAAGAACGTGAAACATCATCGCCTTCTATGTAATGAAATGAAGCTCGAATAATTCTATCATTCAGTGCATACGGTGGTAAATTGAATAATGAAATAATTAAAATAAAACTACAAAATTTTAAAAAAAAGTAAAAAGAAAAACACATACGCAATACATTACTTTCTACACACGATTTAACACCAGAGTTAATTAGCTTGAAGATGAAATAATTGCTTTGTCAAGTGACTGTATACTACACGAAACAAAAATTATATCTGACAAAGAATGCTCTGCTTAATTATGAGTAGCTTTGAGAGCAATTTTTTTTCTACACATATTGGTAACAACTTTATAAGGTTACATTTACCGGTTTTCTGAGTGTCGAAAATATTTAGGAATAATTAAATTTGTGAGAGGAAAATAATTTAATATGTAATTATTTAATTAAAAAAAAAAGAAGAACGGAGAGTATCTGTGAAAGTTTGTCTCATGAACTAAATATGGCTATGCTGCGCCGAACCATGTATAATTGTGATCCAAATGCAGGAAAGATGGAAAAATTGGAAAAATGGTTTACAAGGAGGAGTGTTGAAAATAGAGAAGGATTGATAGGATATCCTGGGGGGCGCGTCACCTGTGCTTACTACAAACATTAAGCCCCATATGAAAGAAATGTATATCTGGGATACCTAGGGAGCATGATTCTCTTACTAAAAAAGGTGAGCCTCTGATGGGATAAAAAGAACAAAAAGAAAATCTATTTCAACACAGATTTTCTCTAGAAATTTACTATTTTAAATGTAATCTTTCATTAATCTTCCCAGAAAGAACCAAGTAACATAAAGATTTCCTGATAATTGACTAAATGCAGAATAGAGCATTTTAAAACCACGCCACTCTACGACATCTACGACTTCTCAATTAAAAAAAACGACGAAAGATTACTTGTTAATCCGATTATAGCAAAAAGTTTAATTTTACTTATCGTTTGGCGAAATAAATGAATTGTTTTAAATGAAATTATTTTTCTCCTGAAAATGAAATCATAATTCATTCATTAGATAGTGCAATCAATGGGCTGTCGTAAAGAAAATTCTCTATTTTTGACAAAACTTATATCCTTAATACAACTTTCAGGTTTTTGTTTGGTTTAAACAGGAGTACAATCAGGCACCGGGAGATTCATTGAAGAAGTGGATGGTGAAACCAATTTACATGGAACATACAGTTCAGAAGTACTCGTATTAAGAATGTGAAGAAGGATATTAATAAGAATCAGAAATGGAAATGGAGTAAGTCACTGTAGTATTATCCATTGATCATTTTCACCTTGCTTTAAAGAGTTCATAAGCATTATGACCTTCGCATCCTAAAAAATCATCTTCATAACTTCTCTGGCCGATGAGAACAACCTAGCACTTTTTGTAGAAGATTTACTGGAATCAATCCATTGTTTGTTGTTTGGTTCCGGTACATAATGAAGAATCCAGGTCTAATCGAAGATGATAATTTACTCAAAATGACGGTAACGAATTGACGCCGCAACAGTCCCATTTTGATTTGATTGAAAATGGTTTCCAAAAATGAATAAGTGTCCAATTTGTTTTGGCGCTGTTTAACAAATGGCAACAGAGAGTAGTAACAACAACATGTCTTAAAAATGCCGTCTGTTTTTGAAAACCGGTATTTTTTGAGTCATCCTCTAAGTTTGCGATTAAAGAAAAATCGTTTTTGCTTTCAAATACCAAGGAGTGTTTTTAAGATGTATAAAACTGGATCCACCTTTTTAAACGGTTGAAGAGAAGTTTTATATTTATCTTATTGTTACCATATTGCTTACTTTTATTAAACTTAATTTCGTCAGTGAAACTGTTTTTCGTCTCTGAATTTCAGTAACTCTGACAAACACCTACAGTGGTTCCCAAAATTGGGTATACACCTCTTAGTCTTTCTGAAAGGCCTAAAACAGTATTATTAAATTTTTGTTCATGTTTAATGCTTATAGAACCGATAGAATGCATTTTTAAATGCATTCGACTAAAAAACGAAAATATAGAATTGGTAATAATTTAATTTACTCAATTCTTACGCCAAAGCTTCAAATTTCAATGGTCACAAAATTGAATATATACCGTATAAAAATTGTGATTTTGCTAACAATTTTCTTCATAATGAATCAATATAATATTTTCGTTAGCTTAAAACACAAATATTTTATTTCAAGGTGGAAAAAAAAAAGTTTTAACTGGAAAAATGAGCTCTAGAACTTGAAATCAATCTGAAATTCAGGAAATTGCTATTATAATGTCTGAGAATGGCAAGTTTCTGCGTGATATTGCAAAGGAAATTTAACGCAATCATGGAGAAGTATACATCGTTATGAAGATTTATAAGAAAATTGGGCAAATTGTAAACAAATCTGTTAGAGAAAATCAACCCTTCAGTTGACGACAAAATTAACATTATTCGAGAAATGAGAAAAACTACGGTGAGAACTGTAAAATTGCCTCATCAACTTCTACAGTAATAGGAAGATGTGTTTTTGCAGAAACGCATCTACAATTCAAAGATACCCCGAAAATTGAAATTATAATCATCACGTAGCTATAGAAGAAAGCCTTTTATTTCCAAAGAAAATTGTGAGAAAATGATTGTATTTCCTAAAAATCATATTTCAAAACTTCAGTAAATTTGGATTAATGTAATATTCAATGAAATGAAAGTTAAATCAAAGTTTTTAGACGTAATGGGCAATGGTACGTTTGGCAGAAGCCTAACACTGAACTATTAACCCCAACCAACCCCCAACACAATCCTCACTGACAAGTATGGGGCGATTTCGAGTTTTTATATAATTGTTCGTATGAAAAAAAGAGGAAAAATTAGTTTTTATTGACAGAGTCATGGATAAAATGAAACACTTGGATATAATAAAGAATAATAAAAACTAAGCCCACAGAAATCACTCTTAGGGTCACATTTTATGTTTAAACAAAATAACGAACCCACAACAAACAGGTAGAATTGTTCAGTTTCGGTTGGTGTACAGTTGTAATATGCAATTGTATACACAACCTCAATCTCTCTATTACATTGAAAGAGAAAACACGTGGTCTCAATTGGAAAAATCAATTTAAAGCTTAGTAAAAGGACCAAGAAAGGCTTACTAACAGTATTATAAGAAAGATGGGTGAAAATTTCCAGTGGAACGATATATACCCTTTCAAATGAATGCACATCATGTGTAAAATGTTGAAATGCAAAATAATAGGCTATAAAATATTAATCTATGCTTTGAAAAAAAATTAAAGGTAATTATACTAATTGTATACACAATTTTGTCACTTATAAATGTGTAAATTCAACGTAAAAATTAAGATTTTAAAATATCAGTTCTTCATTTTCGTTTCTTAGTCTAATGTACACTCTATAACAAAAAAAAAAAAAAAAAAAAAAAAACCCACGACGAACCAAGAAGGAGCTGTCGGATTGTAACGAAATTTCGTATTCAAAGACATTTAGACCGAACATGCAAATGATTGAAATTTGGTATCCAATAAGTGAATAGGGGCAGCTACAGTGCATCGGATCTGCACACTCAGCAGGTGTATATAAGAAGCGATTCTCTGATAGTCACATTTTCTGTTGCATTGCGATTTAGGATACCTTTCAACAACTGAAAAAATGCCATGCTACAGGATTCAAGCTCATTACGAGCAACTGTCAGAGTTTGAAAAAGATCGTATCATTGGATTGAAAGAGACAACTTAGGCAAATCGGAGAATCGCTCGTCATATGGGTGAAAGCGATGCGGTGATTAGAATATGTTGGCAAGAGTGGGTGGACAATGGCAGATTTCAGCGTCATGTTGGTAGTGGTCGACCTAGGGCCACAGCAGATCGGAAGGGCAGAGTGATTGTCAGACGAGTTGTCACAGCGCCTGATTCAACATTATCAACCTTCAGACGTGTGACCCACACAAGAGCGTCTACCATGATCATTCACAGGCGGCTGTTAGAGCGAAATCAGTGGTGCTTGGCCCGATCAGGTTAGAATGATGCTGACTGGGGACATATAGTGTTTAGCAACGAATCCCTCTTCTAGCTGTGTCCTGACGATCATCGAAGACGTGTTTGGAGACGCCCAGGGTAGCGTGCCGATCCTGCTTTAACTATTGTACGCCACACAGGCCCTCAAACCTGAGTTATGGTCTAGGGTGCCATTTCCCTTGATAGCTTTTGGTCTTCATTAGAGGTACACTTACAGCACAGCGGTACGTCAATGACATTCTGAGAACTGTTTTGCAATCGTTCCTTTTGCAGTATTTTTCTGCAAGATAATGCCAGACTACATACAGCAAGTGTTGCTATGAACTGTTTTACAGCTTGTCAAACACTTCCTTGCCCAGACAGATTTCTCTCCAATCGAGCATGTCTGGGATATGATGAGAAAGCGACTGCATCTAATAGGGAATGTTGATGACATCGATCGACAGTTGGAGCAAATTTGGCAAGAAATACCGCAGAAGACCGTCAGGGAGCTTTATCCCTCTATGCCACGTCGTGTGGCAGCTTACATCCAAGCTAGAGGTGGGTCGACATCTCATTGAGCTCGTTACTTTGTAACTATGTAACTCTGAAATAAATCATTCAATTTTTCTGAAATTTTAATCATTTTCTATTCTATACATAATATTCTATCCACCAATTGTTGCCTCCATTGGACAACTCTTTCTTTGTGCTTCGATATTTTTCTTAGATATTGTATTTTGTAATGCACACTTTATTGTTCTTGTAAATATTAAACTTATATGTTTATATAATAATATTGTTTTAAGCGTTTCTCAGAAAAAGAGCATGAGGTGTATGATCAGTTTTGGGAATAACATTGTACATGCATTCCTCTTTGGAAATAACAAATTTCTGTTAATTTTACAACCACTCTAACGTGAACAGAGCACTTAACCACTGTAGGTTAAAATTGAATATATTTCAAACAGGATTTTAGTAACTTAAATATTATACTCAGCAACCAATTAAATCTAATCAGATTAGGAAGGTGCCTATTAAACTTGGTTTCTTGATAAAAAAGAACAGTTAATTCACTGATTCGTCATCTCTATAAAAAACAATATTATTTCGATTGAACAATTGTTATTTTACTCGAATAAAGTTATTCGAACAAAAATAAAAATAATTTTGAATTTAATTTTTGTTCAGGGATTTTACAGAGCGTTCAATAACAATGGTTTATGTCAACATTTTTTCAAACATTTTATTAAAACTAATTAATATAATAAGCTTATACTTAACCTGTAACCTTAGATTATTGCACTATCTATTGTGCAATTATATTCCGTTTATGGAAACGAGATACTAAGAAACTTATTTGTTGCATTTCAACGCAATATATTTTTATACATAATTTGAATGTAATAAATTAGAATGCGAATTATAATTTGGAGGCACATGAATTGATACAATAAAAACAATAAATGATGTTTGTAAACAAGAAATGAAGTTAAAAAAAGCTTTGCACAAGTTTTTGATGTAAAACATTTAAACTTAATAAAATGAAATTAAAATATTTATAACTGTTCTTATTAATCTGTACATATATTGCATTTCTATTTCTATAGTTGGAGATTGCGACTTTTCGGTGAGTCAGTAAAGGAAATCATCAAGAAAATAATCAATCTAAGCAAATCAATCGGGTTTAAACGAAAATACAAATTCCAGCCTTTTATATCATAGCAGTATAGTAACACAGTTTATATCTATGATCTTTGAACAACTTTACAAGAATCTACTGAGTTGAACGAAATACAGTCACAGCTTTATTTACTAATTATCATATTTCCCATATAACATATTAGTATATTATACACATTTTATTTATAATATTATATCTCAAGATATGAGTGATAAAATATATGAAGCGTTCCTTGCGGATTAATTAAATTTCTTGAATTATATAAATTTAATTTATTTTTATTCTTTTTTATTGCATCCTACTTAAATTCTTTATAAAAATGCAAGTTTCATTGCTTTAACGAGAAACAAAATGCTTTATTCCAAAAAGGAAGCGTTTCGTAAAAGGTCACATCTTTAAACTGTCAAATTTCAAATGCATTCAATTTAACAAACAATGGAAATTAAAATATCGAAGCCGAGAATTGCATTCAATTCCAAGTCTCGTCAAAGAAAAGTTCATTCAATTTCTCAAGATTTATCATATTTGGGAAATCTAAACACTGCACATAGTAAGAGGAATATTTTGGTCGATGTGGTATTTGAATTGCAAATAAGATCTGACAGCGAAGAACTTAAAACTATTCAAATCCATTCGAGATTCGAAGATTCTGTTAGATTCAGTTTGCCAGTCGAAGGTAGAAATTGGACTACTACGAAACTATAAATGTCAGAAATCGAGTGAATGCATTTTACGTATGTTCTGTAACATGTTCATACATGTAATAATTATTCATTAAACCTTAATAATTCTTATACAATTATAACCGGAGAACCCATTTCCACACAATTTAATTTTTAAAATAAAACCGCGAGGAATGAATAATCGGAATTAAAAATAGACCAAGCGGTTATCTATGTGTGTTGTAATTTGTGTCAGAGTTATACTCAGTGGAGTGAAAGAACAAAAAGGCGAAAGGTGAAGGCGAATTCACCTTAGTGGATGAGCAAAATGGCGAATTAG
This sequence comes from Nephila pilipes, assembly GCA_019974015.1. NCBI lineage: Eukaryota > Metazoa > Arthropoda > Arachnida > Araneae > Nephilidae > Nephila > Nephila pilipes. Next base: position 42,757 of record BMAW01073954.1, read on the forward strand.
CCAGAAACTCAGTGAGTATGTAAATTAAAATTTTTATTTAACATCCTTTTTGTTGATATATGTTTCTTTTTCTTTTTTAAACATTAAAACCTTCCTCACTATCATCTTTGGGTAGTTTGTCAAAGATTGGGGATTTGTATAAAAAAGCAATAAACCAAGAATTAAGCGTACAGTTACATGTTAAATTTGATTCGAAGCAAAAGTTGTTAAAAGTTGTTAAATCAAGTTGGTTAAAAGTAATGTAACTCCTTTACTTTTAACCAACTTGATTACATTAAATTGAATTAATAAACTCATTAAAATGTACATCTTTCTGACGGAAAAAAATGGGGGAAAATGTTGCTTCTGCTCCGAAATACGGAAAAAAGATGAAAAAATAAAAATATTTTTCTCTACTTTTTTAAAAAAATATCGTTCAAAACAAATTTGAAGAAATATTTGTAGCAGGAATATGCTTACTATTTTATCCGTATATCAGCGAAGAATCTTAAAAAAATTGGAGTGATACGATCAGCTGTGTGGATTAGTATAAAGGTTAGACAGAACAGATTTTCAAATTTGAATATTAAACCATGTGTTTCTTAAACTAGATCATATAACTTAATATTATTAACGGTTAATAATAAATCACAATATGAAAGTAGTAACACATTATAAATTCAAAGTATTCTTGTACATAACTTTCTGTCCATTCTCACTTGAGATTTCATCCTACTTCGTCCTTTGATCGTGGTTCAAAATTATGAGAGGCTCATCTCCAACAACTCTCATCTTGTTTCTTAACGAGAAGTTAATAAGCAATCAATCTATTAATTCAATTTTAACTAAATTATCCCATGAATAAAAACGGCCTTTCTCCTTTGGAATTGGACCAAAAATTTTAAGCAATATTTCTGTGGCGTACCATTACATCTACCCGACTCTTGTGCCATAATATAATCGAATATAACCAACTGTAAAAGTCAATAGTCTATGTAAAGACACATCAGTCAGTTCTAACTCAACTATTTATTTATCGCTCTCTCTGGGGGCCTTTGGATTAATCCCCTTATTCAAATATTATTAAAATAATACGCTCTTACCAAAACCTTTCCAGTTGAGGTTACTTTGAATTACCATATCCTCTGCGACAGTTACCGCCAGTAACAATTCTTGATATTATGGATCTCTTGCTAGGTATACACTCAGCTCTAATCACACTCGTCCTCTGTCCTCTGGAATACGCTGGAAAGCTAATTGAGCACATAGGCTGCGGAGCGGCCTTCAAGCTCGGGTCGATAGAATAAAGCATTTAAACTTGGTGGTTTTGGTGTTAATACATTCTGTAAAGTGCGATCTAAGATAGGTTTGCTATTAGTTGTCTGGGAAGTCTGGTAAAATGGGTGACTTGAAGGCTTAAGTTTCGGTCAGGGGTGGTGTTGGTTCCTCGCTTTCCTATTGGATGTTGATTCTTGGAGGGGATCTTTCCTATTGGCTGTTCCTGACTGCTGTGTTTGTGTAAAAGTGAAAAAGTGGAGGGGACCGTCAAGCGGACACCCTCCCGTTGAATGACCGTGATATTGAGTGCTGCATTTTTTGAACCAAGTTGAGTTCATGATTTAACTGATGGGGTCGTATGCGGCTGCTAGTGAAATGTATTATTAGCTGTATTATATGAGTTGTTAAGTGTGATTATTCATATAAATAATGTGTAATTAAAATTAAGGGGGGTTGTATGAATCGAGTAAAACAGTTCTTGGTCTTTTAGCATTGTGTCTTGGGATATAGCTTTCTAAGTTTAATATGTTGGTGTTATTAGTAAGGGATAATGAGTTAAAAAAAATTTTAGAAATTTTTTGGATGAAAGTTTTGAAAGTAGGAATTTTAGTGGCTTTAATTATTTCATTGTTTCTTATATACCATCTTGCTTTTGTGATCATTCGTAGTGTTGAGCTTTGTGTGATTTCAAGGATATTAATATTAGATTTAGCCGCATACGCCCAAACGGGACATGCATATGTGATGATGGGTCTGAGGACGGCTGTGTACAGAAGCATCCTCTGTCCTCTAAATTTCCTTTTTACTTATATACCGTCATACCTAAATTACTTCACTTTATTTCTACCTGCATCTAATTAACATAATCACGTTTCATTTTTGTTGGGAAGAAATTGTTATTCCCAGCATTCAATCGCAATTAAAGCTCCTAAGGTTAGTGAAGAGAAAATCGCGCGAATAGCCCAACGTCACATTTCTTTAAAATTGATGAACATGAATATAATTCTAATTTGAAGCATGGTCGTATCATATTTTTCAGACCATATGATAATCCGGAGATAAGACGCATCCAATGGGACGACTTTTAAAAAAGAATGTTTTATGAAATTAAATAAATTTACTTTTTCTTATAAAAGAAATAAATGTAAGTAAAACAAAATTAAAACCTCTCTATTATTTAAAGAAAGAAAAAAGTATCAAAATAATTTGTTGAAATGTAAATTATTCTACTCGCATAATTTATAAAAGCATGATGCACTTTCCTAAGATACCTGGGCAATTAACGATAAATCATGTACCATAGCTATTGACTTATATATGGGGTCAAAAGAAGTATTAATGTCCCAAGCTCTTATAAATGACGTGTTATTTTACATTTAAAAATTATTTTTTATACATTTTTGTCCATTTTTAAATAAATGCTTGACTGAAAATTTTTAAAACTTATTTTTATTTAATTATTTTTATTCTGAAAATTTAAAACTAAAAAGAAATTACGTGAGCTATAAATGGGTGCGAAATTTCAATTCAATTGGACGTTGTTAAGTGCAGGACCCGATTCCGCAGAATTTTCCTCTAAGTTTGTCACTACTTGAACATACGATAGTATTGTGTTTATCAATATTATAAATATATTAAAATTTCTGCTGTAATGGATGACAAGAAATGTGTTAAAATTGGATTACAAATTTAGAACTGGAAAGACATGCATATATATATGAACATTATAAGTTAAAATATATAAAAGCAGGGATAAAGTATGCCAAAGATTCAATTGAATAAAATTATTTGAAGAATATCATTTATTATTATTCTTCGAAGTGTTAAAAAGTGTCCTTTTTTACAATTTAAAATGTCGATTTCTGTTTATTTGAAAAAAAAAAAAAAAAAAAAAAAACTTTTTTACTATTATTTATGGATTAGAAGAATATGCAAATAAACTAAAAACTATTTTTGACACTATATTTACCAAACAATAATTTTTCGATAAGTTTTATTTATTGTTAAATAATTTGTTTTAGTAATATTCTAATTTATTGCCTAACAGTTCTTTTTTCCTCAATAGCTTTGATACAGTGTATAGAATCATATGTTAATGTTACTTTCAGAACATAAAACGTACTCCAATTTTTAGTTGATTTTCTTCTGTAAAAAGGCGTGTCTTATGGTTAAAAAATACTGCATATGTAAAATCTTTTTATTCATCATACAAAGAATTTTTGCGTATTAGTTTTTATCTATCATGTTGGTACAAAATAATTGTAGTTTTTGCTATTTTAAACTTTGATACTCATTTTGGACCAAAATTTCATTTAACTACGTTCACATAATATACTAATTTAAAGAGCGAACGTCACTCTACTCATTTATGCTGATGGTTTTGTTGTTACAGTTTGTTCTTTTTTTTTTATTGTAGGCCGTGAAAGTAATGATGGAAACAAAGGAAATTTAGGGAGCTTTATTATTCGAGTTCAAAATGGGATATTAAGCAGCAGAAAATGCTACAAATATAAATCAAGCATTTAGTCAGGACACCGTTAGTGAACGTACAGCTCAGCATTGGTTCCAAAAATTTCGTAAAGGAGAGCTTTCATGATGAGGAGAGTCGTGGACATACTTCTGCGAATGAGGATGAGCAATTGAGGCCCCTTATTGAAGCGGTCACATAAAAAACTACTTGAGAGGTTGCACAAGTGCAAAATGTTGACCATTTAACAATTGTACAATAAATTGGGAAATCAAAATAAATAAATAAATGAGAAGCGCATGCCTCACGAGGTGAACGAAAATTAAAAATTTCATCAACAGGAAGTCTGCTTTGCGCTACTTCGCAACAAAAATGACCAATTTCTTTACCGCATTGTGTCATGTGAAGAGAAATGGATTCCATACGACAACCGATGACACCGATGCCTGGCTGGAGATGACGCACCAAAACACTTCCTAAAACCAAAGCTGCTATAAAAGAAGGTAATGGTTACAGCTTGGTAGTCTGCAAGAGGAATCATACTTTACAACTTCTTGAACCATGGCTAAACCTTCACATCAGAGAAGAATTGCATGGAAATTGACAAAATGTGCCAAAAACCGCAACATTTATGCCCAGCATCGATCAATCGTTTTGGACTAATTCTAGAAACTGACAGCACCAGGACGCATGTCTCATAAATGACTGCGCAGAAATTGAACAAACTAAAATACGAAACACTACCTCACCTAGCTTACTCACCAGACCTATCTCCGACTGACTACTATTGTTTCAAGCTCCTCGATAACTTCCTGCAAAAGGTCTCCAACAACCACTCAGCAACTCAAAATGTCTTTAAAAAGTTTATCGGTTCTAAAATTCCAGAATTCGATTATGTCGAAATCAGTAGACTTATTTCTTACGAGGAAAATATATAGATTATAAGAAAAAGTATAAGTGTTCTTATTTTGATTCATAAACTTTTTAATTTTAAGCTGAGATATACTGCTTTAAATTTGACAATTAAATCCCGCAATTAATTTTGCACCAATCTGATAATACTAAGTTATTATTTTAATAATGAAATACATTTTACAAATTCACAACTAAAATATTAAGTTCTTGAAAGAAAATCATTAAAAATTTCGCTACCATGTTGGTAAAGAAAAAGAATTTAAACATTCTAAAATTTGTAATCACATGTATTCCACAAAATAAAAGAATTTTCAAAAATAAAACTAATTTTTAGGATAATACCATATACATACATAACTACAAATTGTTAAATATATAATTTGAAATAAAGTTCTATGTTTAAATATCCCTTGGTTGTTTAAAAGTACTAATTAAAGAAAAATAATTGAACACACAACTTAACTGTAAAGGAACTAAACCCCAATGTTCTATTATGCAAATATTAAAATTCTTATTTATTCTTTAACTAAGATAAAATGAAAAAAATAAATTCAAAAAAATATCTCAAATATCCATCATAATTTTAGAAAAGATTAATATTTCAAGAGGTTTTCAGAAAGTAAACATTACGAACAAACTCCTGAAATTCATTGGAGAATAATTTATCTTTTTTGCATATTTTATTAAGACAAATTGCCTTGTAACTATTAGTAAATCACAATTATTTATAATCCATTTAATTATTTATCATCTGCAAATTTTACGTAGTTTTTTTTACTAGAACAAATAAAACCTCTTTCAAAAGTAAATATTATTTATTATTGCTATGTACATAAATATTTTAATTAACACATTTCTAACGAGAAATACAAACTGTGTAACCTTTCTTGGATGGAAAAAAAGTGGTTTTCTTTAATTAATGAATAGCTAGAGTGTGCTTGTTTTGTTAACTACAAAAATATAATTAGAGTCCGTATTAGATTTCTCTCAGTATAAAAAATCTCATTATGTAACATTAACATCGCTTTCTCATTCATAATCGAAAAACTATGCATAATTTTATTTGGAACAAGTTGATACAAAACCCTTAATTTTGCCTATGTAGCTTCTCTTTTAGAACCGAGATTAGGATGTTAATTAAGAAGCTCGTTTTACTTTCATAGAAAAAAAAAAAGATTAAAGAAAAAAAAAATAGAATTATTTTTTTTTATAACTTTTACATATATTACCAATATTTGTTACTTCATTTCAATGAAAATTAAGTTTAAAGTTTTTTTTCTTGAAATTATATTTGAATGCGTTTATGATTATTTAAAGAAGTATTTAATGTGGACTCATTTATAGTTCTTCATGTTTTTTAATTCGCACTTTCGTTTTTCCATGGTTATCAAATAATATAAAAGAACTTGTAGTGTTTATTTTGATCGTTTTTTGCATTATGTATAAATTAAATTAGTATTATATTAATACTTAGTAATTTGAATGTGTACGAATAGTCTGCCTAGTTGTTATGTCAAGTTTTGTGAAAGGGATTAAAATTTCTAAGAGCAAGAAAAAAGGCCCTGATAGCCAACAAAAGTAAGCAAATTTTGATCATCAATTTCATACCATCCAAAAGTAAATAAACCATGAAGGTATATATTTAGTTAGAATGCTTTTATTGCTTTTTTATACTGCATACTGTAAATTCGTTTTCATTTTTTTTTCCTTTCCGAAAGTAATTTGAAAAAATATGGGTATTAAAGTGTTTTTAAAAATTAATGAACCAAACTTGTTCGTTCTACAATCCTTATCTCGTTTTGTTCCATGTCCTTTTACGGAATAAATGTTGTTTTAATCGAATAACTTCTGGATACACAAAATAGAAATAACTCATTCAGATTGGGAGGCACAGTTTTATTTTAATCTATTTTCAGTTTTGAAGAAGTATTTAGGCCTAGCCTACAATATAAACTTTATTTGGTGAAGATCTTGTTTTTTTCTCGCATACAAATCTCTCTCGACACATACATTATTTTATTTAAGTAAAATATTGGCTGTGCCATCTATCGTGACGACTAAACACATTGTTTTCGGTTATAATGAACATATCCCCTCGATTGTTTTCAAAAAATATTCTTCAGATCTATTTACACGGTTTACAGTTTAGTTGAATATAGTTTATTGTTATTATTATCTTGAATACCGTATCTCGTTTTACACAATTTCAGTGTGCACGATTTTCCAAGTATATATCTACCGTGTATTGAACAAAACCTAACATAAGACATTATTTCAGATAATGCATAGAATATTACGCAGAAAAGAGAGCTTTAATACAATTTTCTCCGAATTTAATGAAAACAATAAGGAACTTTTTAAAAGATTCCAATGCATTTTAGTTTAGTAATTGGAAAATACTTTAGTATTAAAAGATGCTGTTGCGATGCGAAAAAAATGTCTTATCAAGAGGCACCGAAAGATAAAAACTATTTTGATAAAGGAATTTAAAAGAACAAAAAATTGACAGTTTGCTGTTTCGAGCTTCTCATAATATTGAGAATTCAGACCCATTCCATTTAACAGAGTAATACGAACATTATGCTATGTGTGCTTTTCATTTCAGATAATTTCAACAGTAGAATAAGTTTTCGTTCATTCAATATAGATTTTACAATGAGTCGATGTTTCTATTCATAGCTTGAAAACGTTTTGAATTGAAATTCATTTTGGTGCTGAAAGAAAAGTGATAAAATGTTCCGCATCTGCTATTTTCATCTATCTGAAACGTTTTATGTATGCGCAAGGGAATATCTATTTTTAAATATTCAAGAAAATTAGTTTGAATAATTTTTTTGCTTCAATATTATTCATATATCTTCTTGAAAACAGTAAAATTATTTGGTTGTAATGCATTCAGTTTTAAAAAAAGATATAGCGTTCAAAAATGGAATTCTGATAAGATAAAAAAAATAGAGACAGAAAGAGCTATTAATATAACAAATTAAAAAAAAATCAAAAAAGGTCAATAGCTGGTTGTGTGTTGGACTAATGGACCGAAATCAATAGGAGCAAGTATTTACATTTTTATCTCAAGATCATCGGTCGGTAGGAGTTAATGTATTTTAAAAATGTCTCAGTTCCAAGCTCCCTAAAATAGTCGTAGGGTACATGTATAGGGTGGAATGCCAATTCAGATATTGACCGCGTCATATAACTGTGGTTCACAATTACAAGGAATTTTAGCTGCGTTAAGTAATCTTTAAAGTCAGACAGAAAAAGGCAGACATAAAACATCCGAAGGTGAAAAAATAAATAAGTTTTTCGTTTTAATCGATTTATTTTAATTTTATAAGTATAAAAATAAAATTGGGATAATATCCTTTGTTGCTCAATATCTCTTTAAAATCAATCAATCAAAACAAAATCTAAAATTATTTGCAACTACACTGCAAATTAGTTTTTAAAATAATTTGTTAATTATGTACCTTTTTTCCTGTTATACTAATATTTGAATAGCTGTCTTAACAGCCTAATATGATCACCACCCCTACTTTATAAAAATTAGCAAATAAAGTCTTATTAATCTAAAATATCAAATGTGTGTATTTAGAATGTTAAGCAAAAGATATATATCCGATTTAAACAGGTTTTTAAACTTTAAATTAAATGAACTTTTGGATTATGGAATTAGATAATTGCAGGGATTTCTCACATGAATTTTAAATGAAAACAAAACAATCGTAAAAATTAAATTTCGTAAACTGATGTTTTTATTTAAGGAGTAAAAGCAAAAATGTTCCCCAATCGCAGCAAACAGTAATACTACAAGCTATAACGATGTTATTGATTGATTTTAACATCACTGAATTATTATTGAAAAATTTCTTACAATTAATCAGTTGTAATATTATTCAGAGAATATTATTGTTATTCTTGAAAAGAGATTTGTCGTGAGTTGTTAACGTGATATGTTAGCATTCTTTTTTTTCCTCCGTCATTAATTTCCTTTTTTTAATGTTTCTCAAATGTTCTATTCGTGTATCAAAATTAACATCAGCCGCGAGTTTGTAACCGGCGTTGTTTCGGAATAGTCGACTCCTGAGGTCAATAGACCTACTGAGTAGCGGAGCTGATACACGTTAAATCTGTCAAGGCTCCTTCTCACGAGGTCTTGCTGTGGACGTTTTGAGTGTGGGTTCCAACTCAGATTCTCGTCAATTGATCGAGGCTCAAAATTAAGAGGTTCGTCTCCAATAGCCCTCGGTTGCTCTTTAGTGCGACATTCATTAACAATTAATCTATCAATCTATCACAATGCGCAAAAACTATTAGAAGTTTGAGAGCAAATATTTTACTTTTATTAGACAGATTTTGGCTGAATTTTATGCATCGTATATTAAAAAAAGGAATGTCTTACTTTTTTAGGATTGGAAACCTTTTTTAATTTTAATTTCGATAACCTTTAAATAGTTTTTTTTTGTTGTAATTATTCTTTGAAAGACGATCAAATTAATAATAATTTTGATTGTTTATAAACATCACTTTAGTAGAAACACTCAAGAGTTATTGGTGATGAGAATATCGGAAATCTGAACCCGATTAAGAGCTCAATCCCTTATTATTATTACTACACTAACTAAGACTTAGAACCTTCTTTCGGGTATCTCTCTGCCTCGTAATTTTGAGCTATTTTGTGGTGATGAAGTCGACACTTAAGTTGATATCTATCCCCCACGCTTCTATCACTCAACAATACGTGCTTCCTTCAAATATCCTTACGAATGCTTAATTAGCAGTTTATTGTTCTTTGTGCTTGTAAAATAGATATCTTCGAGATTTCAGTCACTTTATGGGTTGTTTCTGAAGTATTTAGTTAAGAAATAAAAAGGAATAAGTTCGGGTTATGCACAGAAAATGAATTAATAAAATTGGATAATAGTTGTATTTCGAAAGCTTCTTTGGATAAACTAGAATACATTAGCGGTTATACAAGAGTTTGAGTAATATGCTCTTCAAAACGTTTAAGTTTGAAAAGAATTAATACATTTACATTAAACTTCTTTTGCTTCCAAAACACATAATTATTACAAACTCATTGATATGCATTAAACTCAAATAAAGAGAACCTTGATTTTAAAGATATTAAATATTTTTTTTAAGATTAAAACATCATCAGTAATGTCCAAAAAATATGATACTGTTCCGTTCTTCTTAAAGATTGCTGGCTTGAGACCCGCATTAGTCAGCCACCATACTTTCAAAATTAAAATTTTCCTAGTATATAATCCCTGCATTACTAATATTTCAATTCTAGAAATTAAAAATGAATAATAATATTAATTGTCATGTGTTTTTAAAAATATATTTTATGAAGAAGAAATATCCTTCTCATAAATTATATTAAAATAAGTTTTAAGCACATCAATACATTTCTTTCATAACTCGGCACTTTCAAATTTAAAATTAATCAATCCATTGCTTTATTGTAATTGCTTATTTTGAACTTAAGCTGCTCTCTAACTAAAGCAGCTAGAACTACTGAAGATGGATTTTGCCATTTTGAGATTCCGCCAGTTGATCAGAACGACCCCTGAAGTAGTATATCTCGCTCTACAAACTTCCTTGTTTGGTCAAATGACAACATTTGAAGCCCTGTTGAATTTAAAATGTATTAGCACCATTATTTCGCATGTCTGTCTTTGATAGAATAGGACCCAATCGTCTATTGTAAAAGAGTTCGATACCCAAATCACTGGTTTAACAAAGACCAATATTTTACTTTAAAATAAGAAAACTATTGAAGCACCCCCACTTCTTTAATTAAGGTCTGAAAAGGTTAAAAATTTTCTTCACTCAGTTTAACAAAACAATCAAGTAGTTGTAATTGTTTTGAGTTTCAGTGCTGGAAGATTTTAACTAATTTTTAGCAAACTAGTCTGGTTGTAACATTTTAAATATCTTTATTCATAGTTATTATTGGTCGCAAAATTCGTATCAGATTATGTATTTGATACTTCGTGGCACAAGAACTATGTGGTTAATGTCAAGACTTGACATTATAAAAGTCATATTTCTAGACATCCAAACATTGGTGAACTATGCGAGCATCTGTCATCATTTCAGATGTCATAACGAGGTCATGGTCAGAGCATTTGGGCAGGCAATAGCTAAAATAGTTATTTCAGCTTTTGGTCTTAATAACGATATAATTTCAGCCTCAGTAAATTTATGGAAAATATTGTATTATGCAATTTCGAAGAGGTGTGGTGAAATTTTATACTCAAATTTCAAGGCGGAAATAAAGATTTCTTATATATATATATATATATATATATATATGTTCATGAGAACTGGTATATCCACATTTTTTGTTAAATATTGTGAATAACTAATCTTGTGTGTGTAACTAACCCATCATATGTAATTCTGAATTATATTGCAAACTATCAGAGCTACATCTAAAATGAGTTAAATTTATAAAATGTATGGAGAACAAACTTCAAACACATATGGGATATTAGTAAACCTTCCGTTAACTAACATCTCGATATAATTTATCTTTTTATATTTAAGTAGTGATATATTTGCTTCATAATTTAATTCTATAACCACCTTTAAGTCTAATTAAAGAGTCAATAAGTTCTAAACTCCAAATGAAGTTACGTAAGAGTAAGACAACAGTTATTATCTATCAAAGAATATGCAAGATCATTCTCTCTCGAATTCCTATTAACTCAATCAGTCTTAGTTTATATTCTAATAACAAAGTCTTAGCTTATCAAATCCCTCGTTCTGATTTAAGCTCTTCTGAATAACAGCAGATTCAAATATTAGTATTTTAACTGGGAGTAGTTTCAATCCAAAACAATTAATTGCGATTTTTCACAACCTACAATTTTATAACTGCTTGTCGTTATTCTTTCTCCTCCTTCTCTTTCCTTTCAATTCTATTTCCCTTTTTACCCGTATCTGTAATTTAATTCGCTGTATTTCTATCTTCATCTAATTTACTTAATCATTAATCACTTTTCATTTTGGTTGGGAATTAATTGTAATATTGTGCAATTCAGATTACTATAAAGTCCCCAAGGTTAGTGCAGAGAAAATCACGAATAGCCTAACGTCACTAAGTATCTAGCTCCTTTTCAACCAAATGAAACGAAAGAATGTGAATTAGATAAACATCATAAGTGTATTAAAATGATGTAAGGAATTTCTCACATAAGCGACGGATAACTGAACATGAAAGCCGAAAAACAGCAGTGAGACGAAATTGGGGACAGTGCACAGAATATGCTTGTGTGTAATAAAAAGCATCTTACAAGGATAAGGATCTGAGGCTATTTAATTGAAGCTGCCTTTGTTTCGGATTAAATCTTCATCTGAGATCCGAGTATTCAAGTACACTTGATATTTCCTATTTTTATAGAAATCGTTACTAACCGCATTGAATGACAGTAAAAAGGCGGGAAGTCCTTCCCTCCCTTTGCCTTCATAAATAAACAGTGCTTTGAAGATTACATTGATTAATTTATTTTAGCAAATATATTTGTGCTTAGACAATAAGTTATATAAAATCAATATGGCGAAATAGAACAGAAAGAACGATATGTCAAAAATAAAATAGTAAATAAATTATTGTAAATATTATTTTGAAATCCACCCGGAGAAATACCTATTAATTGTTGGCATTAAACATTTTTAATTTTAATGCATTGAAAATAGGAACTTAAGAAACTATAAGTGTTTCTTTATTTGATCATAAACTATTGTTATAAAATAAGGATTCATTTATATCAAATTCAAAAGACACCCACATTTGCATAAACCAGCAATTGTGATTTTTTTTTACTTTTATAAGTTTTTATAATAAAGTAATTCTTATTCTAATGTTTATTTCTACAGAATGCACGCGATCCAAAAAATTCTATCAATATATTGAATTCACCATGGATTTCTTCATATTTATTGATGAGTTTTTTTCCAGATGGAATGTTACTTCGAACAAATAAGGAGATTTCATGCATGGCTTTTCTTTGCCCATAAGAAAGATGAGAAGAAAAGAATAATAATAATAAAAATAAATCCTTTGAAAAATGAATGTTCTCAGCCGTAGGTCTCTTGAGAAATAGTGGCGAAAGTTGAGATAAAATATTCAGAAAGTATATCCATCTCTTCTAGAAGGATGCACGAAAGGATACAAATAAAAATAAGCATCAAAGTGAAGAATATTTTTGGATGAAAATGAAGATACAAAGTAAAATACATTTCACAGCTCAAATCTAAGCCCAGTTTCTCTAAAATGGAGACAGTCATAATACTAAATTTTAAATGGGCTAGCGCAGAAATGTTTGCACATCTTTTGTAAGAAATGATCAATTACCAAATCGATTTCAATTAATATACATGGGATTTCTGTCGACAGTTTTCATCGATTTAACGATAAAGAGGTAATCTAATTTGTAGAATTCCATGTAATTTTCTTAAATAAGTTTTAATAATGTGGATTATGCAGAAGTGAAATTCTTTTGAAAATCATTTAGTTATAAAGAGAGAAAAATACGAAAAAAGGAATAATAATATAAAATGCGAAATGTTTAAGCAAATCTTTCCGATAAGAATATGAATATTGCAACGGTTGGCTTACTGTTGAGTATAGACATCGTAATGGATGGAAAACGAGTTTGGTTCTATTAATTTCCAAACAGTCGTGCCCCCGACGCTGATGCATGTTAAATCTGCTGGGACTCAGAGTTGACAATGGTGAAGCGTTGATGTAGAATATAAGGTGCCAGCCTTCTTGCTAATGATTCAAAATTACGAGGAATATTAGCTGTGTTTGGCTGATTTTTGAGACGAGGAGAAAGAGACCGATAGAAAAGGTTTAATACACAAAGAAACTATGAGACTGTGATTGGATCAACTGCGACAAATTTGATTCTTTCTCAAAAGCTGTATCTGAGAAGATAATTTAAAATTAAAACGGAATTGTATACGTTTTTATTAAAAAAATTGAGTTACCAATACCCAGAATTGAATTTTTACTTATCTCTCGGAAATGTAATAAATATCCTTACATAATTGTTTTACAAAACTTTTCTAAAATATATACTTTTCGTAGTATCATTACTACTGATTTATGATTTTGGGTATTTAACGGTAACCAAACAAAGATAAAGTCAAATTTTTGACGAAATATTCCAACGTTCTGATATTTACTTTCGTGATACAAATGCCTTACTGACTGAGTAATGAAGATGAATAATTTCAATAAATATTACTCTTTTTCCCTTTCAAGAATATTTTCTATCCCTATTAAGAAGCGTTAAAAACAAAGCGAATGTGAATAAAATGATGATATATCAAGGACTTGCAATTCAGTTACACACACACTGCTGTTTCATAAATGGTCCTTATATGCCTTCCAATCTAGCCGAAAATTTAGATTTTAGTTGGAACAGACGACTAATAGTTATAGGTGATACAAGATATCAGTCTGGCAACATATACTATTATTTAAAAAAACGTATCTATCTGTATTCGAAGCACACTCGTTTTTCCAAAATAAAAAGGAATTGAGAGTAAGGCAATTAAAAATGTTTTGGAAACAAAACGATAAATAAAGGGAAATGTTTCATTATATTCTATTCGGAATATATTTGATTTCGATTTTACCAAGATGATGAGATGGAACAACTCAAATTTCCAAAGTAGTTCAAGTAGGAGTTTGCGTTCAATGTTCGGATATATTTAGCGATTAGTAACAATGATTCCACTGACGTCAATCACTATTGATTAGTATTAAGGTATATTAAATCCTTAATGACAGTTTTCTATCTATTTTCCCATAAGAAAGAGTTTTAATACCAGTATATTAAATTTTTTTTCGTAGAATCTGGTCTGGAAGAAGCAAAACCTGTGCTTCAGAATTCTTCTTCCAGATAACTTGACTGAGTATTTCTATCGCATATGATGTGGGTCAATAGGATGGTTATTCTGAATCTTATAAACAAAGGAATATTCTGATTATCGGTTAGAAAAAGAGTCACGAATACTCTCGTGTGCAAAATTAAAAGAATTTGCAAATTTTATCTATTTTTGGAAAAAATATTGAACCAAAGGTATTAAATATGCCACCGAAGAATAATGAAAATTTTCTAATATGTAAGCGTACATGCACGTGTTTGCTGAACTATGATTGTTGAAGGGATATAGGAGCAAGAAGGGTTATCGGCGATTTGTATACTCGTACTCCATCACGATATTCGTCGCGTTTCTCTCAAGATCTTGGTAAGTTTTATAAGGTAAAATTAGAAGCTATGAACGCATGAATGATGGAAGGAGATGGGGAGCAGACGGTAGATTTCGATATGGATCCAGTTTTAGAACACTGGATCCATATCGAAAAAAATGGGCAAAGTCGATCAAGTTCCACAACGTAGAAAGATGATATTTATTTGGCACTTTCAGCGTTGAGACACAGGACTACTTCTCACGTGAACTGTATGTTGCCATTGGAACCCGAGTTTCATGGTCTACAGTTGCCCGAAGGCTTCATGAGAGAGGGATATATGCTAGAAGATCCGTTGTTTCCTATCCACTCGCTGCAGAATACAAGAGAGTACCCGTTGTAGCATGGTACAGACAACCTGAACATTAAACAAGACTTCAATGAAGCGCTATGCATTTTAAAGATCAGATTCAGCTTGAAAACTGATTTTCGACATACCTGTATGTAGAGATATTCTTTGAGTCAAATGGTTCACGAATACCGGAAAAGTGAGGATATTTGCCGCATCCATCCAGATCTCTGGATCTTAACCTTATAAAGCATGTCTGAGACGCTCTTGGGAGAGTAATTGAATCTCGCCATTCCCCTCCGAGGACCATCTCGGAGCTAAAAATTGCTTTACTGAAGGAGTGGGATCAACTACCACAGGGACTCCTCAACCGCCTCCTGTACAGCATGCAATCACGCTGTATGACCTGTTTGTCTGTGAGAGTATACCATATTATTTTCTTTTTTAATTCGATATCAAAATGTAGATTTTGGACACCTCATCAGTATGAGATTTACCAAAAATCATGTGTACAAAAAATGACTTTTGAAAGACACATTTCTTTTTTTATTATAAATGGACATTCATACCAAATTTCATTACAATCCGTATATTATTTTTTCACAAATAACGAGCAAATCCTCTTATACTTACACATGAGTATATAAAGGTACTTTGCATATATTTAAACATTTTTGTTTACTCGTGAATGGATTTTTGGTCCTATTTAATCTTTCCCCTTTCGAAAAAGGCTTGAATAAAAGAAATTCATCAAAGATTTCCGTTAACATGTTATTCAAATATATTTGTTAAATTAAGGGATTTCAGTTGGATTTTTTTTGTGATACTCGTAGTTTTCATCTATACTGGATTTACTAAATTGATTAATTAATTATTAATGCTGCTTTAATGCGCTACAAATGGACAGCAGAAGACGGACAACTTAAAAATAAACCGCGGTCAAGTAACGAGGAAGACATGCTGACTTGGCATCCTACTCACCTAATTTCCTTTCTATACCTAATTTAGGACTGAATCGTCGCCATAACTTTTTCTATCCATGAGACCATCTATGCCTCTTTTTGGAGTAGATCATGGGAAGCAACCCATTGTTTTGATAATTTCTTGGTTTTTTTTTTTGTATATAATAATGAATCCAGTGACAACTTAATACTAAATGATGACGATAATTCAAAGAGGTAGCAATCAAAATTAACCTACTATTTTTGAGAAATGAGATTCTTTTTCAGAGTTGGTTATTTTTTATAAGTCTTATCATCTAATTAAATAAATTTATTTCTTGCACGATTTTTGAACTGCAAAAATAAAACTGTATACGTGCTTTAATGATCGAATTATATCAGAAACATTACCTACTGTCTAAAGTGGACTAATGGTCATGGTCTAAAGTCTATTGGTCATGGTCATAGACTCGCGGCCGGTGGTTTTCGTTGAGTCGCGGGTTCAATCCTTGATGCCACTTAAGACCCGTTGTGTAGTTGGACTGATGCACGTTAAATCTGTCGGGGCTTAAAGTCATCCCATTGATATGGCGTGAAAGTTGAGAGAGGGGAGGCCACATCAGATGTCAGCTTCGTCACTTGACCGAAGTTAAAAATTACGAGGTTCGTCGCCAATAGCCTTCGTGTTGGTTTCTAGTGCGACGTTAAGAAAATTATAAACCAAACCTCTACTATCTCGCCATTTCAAGTTTAATTACTTTTTTTTCACATCGGGAAGGCTTTAGCCAAGAAAAGCCTAACCATAAATAAGAGACAGAATTTAGGAATAACGAAATGATATTTTAAACAAACTTAAATTTTTAAAATTTATACGAGAGCCTTGCAAAGTGAAGTTCTTTACTTGACATCTCAAGTTTGCAAATATAATATTTATCTTAGGGATATATATATATATATATATATCCCAAATCTAGAATTAAAAAATAAAATTCTTATTTATTTTCCTTTTCTTCTATTTTCGAAGAAGTCTTTATGCCTAATTTAAGAATTGCAGCATCAATATTTTCAAATATTTAATAGTTTTTTTTGAAGCTGAAGAAAAAATGAAATCGGGTAACAATCTTTCTTATTATTTCTTATTTTCCCCCCTTATACACTTATTTATTTCTTACATTCAAATAAATATACTAATTTAGATTTGAGAAATAAAATAAAAATTCAATAGGATTATGTTCATCAATTCAAAGAACGTATGGTACATATTTTACAAAAGCAAAACTGTGAATGAAATAAAATTAACACAGAACGTAATTCTAAGATTAAAGCTGTCTGTTAATGTTGATCTACATCCAATCTACCGACTACTCCCCATCTCCTTCCATCATCCATACGTTCATGGCTTCTCATTTTATGTAAGCGTTATGTTAAGTAATAGGACCAGAAATTGAAACACGTTTTCTGATAATAAAACGCTTGAACATTAATTTTGTTATCTATCTTTGCTATCTTTCAAAGAGTAACGTGTTTTAAAATACTACTCATTTCTATCTGAATAAATCACTATTTAATTTAATAGAACATGTTTCCAGTTTAGTCTCCCGTACTTTAATATCAATTGGGTTAAGCTTTACGTGTGCTTGTGTGAAAATGGCGCCTTTTTGGAATATTCCTAAATTATACGAGTATTTCATTATAAACGGAACTACATGTTACACCATCACAAATTGTCATGGAAATTGGAACAATTTTGTGTGTAGAAATGTGTTCCAAGTTTTGTTCGAGTATTTTTGACATTAGTCGAAAACAGCCTCTAACAGCTAACTAGTTTAATTTTAAGCACATCCACAAAGAAAATGAATGAAAGAATGGAATGGAGGAGAACTCAATTCCACTTAATTACACAGATATAGAAATGGGACAGATCTCGTTTTACTTTATTTTTCCGAAAGCAACGTATATCATTACCAAAAAAAAAAAAAAAATAAAAAAAAAAATCGCAATCGCCCTAAGCTCTCCTTATCTTTCGACATTTAAATAAAACATTGCAAAGATAACTAGAAAGCATATGTAAAAACCTTTTAATTTGTAATTTAATTATAACAATACAAAGATACGACTGAGTTTCGAAGTTTTAGAGTGTTTACATATAAAAACAATAGCACTCGAGTACATTCAACAAACTCACAGAAGAATGCTTAGACATCTTTTCCATAAACCGAAATTCAACATTCCACAGCAACCCTCTTTTTTTTGTCTCATATAAGCTAAAGAAGAGTAAAAGTTACCATTCCTATCTTCTGGCTTATCTTTGGTCGGAACCAAAGCTCCTGACTTCTAATGGGAGTTCATTAACTTAAGTATCATCTTGACGCAAGCAAACTGTAGTAGATACGGGACCTTTAATTACGTTTTTCGTATCTACATATACGATTTACTTCTAGTTCAATTTCGTTTAGAAAATGAAAATTCCTTCTTGAAGTAAAGACATTCTATTTGGTCTGCAACTCATTTAAGCTACTGGTTTAAAATTAAAAATTGTTGAAAATTATGGGATGTGAAACTAGAATGAGAACACACACACACAATAATTGAATAGTGCTGATATTAAGTTAGTGCTATTGAATAAAATGCCGGTGTTTATAGTATAGTAATAGTACCATTTGTGATACAGAAGGTTTTTTGAGAATTACTACAAATGTTTCTTTGAAAAAGTTAAAATAATTAAGATGAAACAAATATTAATTTAGATATATGTCGATAAGCTGAGAGACTATATTCGCCTTCTTTGAATGAATAATGTCAAACAAGCTCACTTTGATTCAGTGTTTCTGAGAAGAGGAATTCAAGTCTATCGATAGTGAAACATGCATGGCAAAAATCAGACGACACATCTCGGTAGCACCAAAATGTGAATATGTCCATTTGTTGGGCCATTTTGTAGAATATCCAGATCAGCGGTGAGACCAAACTTGTCTTTAGAATGCAATACCACAAAATCGTAAGTTGATCCATTGCTCGTTTATATGGTGTTTATGACAATATAAGAAACGGAAATTGCTGATCACGTATTAATTTTGCTGATCATTCGCAGGGTTTGGATAACTAATTACGCTGTCAAAACATTTTAGTTTTGATGTCCATATGTTTTATTTATATTCTTCAATCCCTCTTCTATCCTACAATACTTCGATTATTCCATTTGTTCGGATAGTACTGAGTCTTCTAAGAAACTCTTTCAGGACTGTTCTTTCTTTTCACGCTAAATGACTTGGCATAATTTGTAGTCTTTAGAATGCAATTTCTTCAAAATAAATAAGAGGTGTGCAGGGTGCAGATCGACGAATCAGATGCTAATGCTATACTACTCGGATGCTATACTCATAGATAAATGTGAATGAGCCGAGTAAATTCTATTGATGAGAAAATTACCCGAACTGGATTGCTTGTCAATTCAGCCCCATAGCAATTGCAACGAATATATCATCACGGCCGATCGAACGTTAATCAATTTTGAATCGATATTGTCAATCGTTTTGACTGTGGCAAGGTCACCCGGATGACCTTCATTTTGCCAGGCCATCTTCAAACGCTTAAAACCTGAAAACATGTACGCGATAAAACAGTCACGCTTATAAAATTCTTTCAAAAATTATAAGTTTTAGCAGGGATTTTTCGATATTTCACAACAATTCTTCGCTCACTTGTAATTTTTTTCAGTGAAAAAAAAAAAAAAGAACCTGTAATGCGAGTGAAGGCTACGGCTATGTTTTCAGAAGCGAGAGGCACTGCATTCGAAAGAGAAGGCTTCAGGCTGAACAGCTGTCGGTCGCTGGCGTTTGGCGTATGCGTACTTCTTCTGTTGCAGCATCAATCTCGTTATTTAATCGCCACACCTCGTATCTCCCATTCTTATTAAGCTAATCATTTCCTGTAGCTTTTAAGTCGAGGATTATTTCCATTGTACCTCTCAAATTGAGAGTTTTATAATTAATTAGTTGAATTAATAAAAACTCATCTCCTTGAGTTTTTGATTACTCACTTCACCAGGGAATCACCTGAGTTAGTTAACCAAGTGTCCAAGTCAAATATATTATAATAAGCGTAGATATTATTTGTAATTAAATTATTTATAATATAATATGTAATTCTCACATATGAGTACATATTACGACATATTGATTTGATAAGCTACATTTTGTATTTTTTCACATCTCATATTTTATATTTATAACAATACTAAAATTATTTTAACGGATCAAATCAATTATGCTCCATTAAATATTTGAGAACGTTGATAACATTTATCATTAAATAAGTGAAAAATGAGCCATATGTCACAGATATGTAAATACTTCCTATAAAATTGAAGGAACTAATAATTTTTACTTATTAGAGTGCATGCGGTGCTAATAAATTCAGAAGCAGAGAAATAAATTATAATGACAAATTAGACAAAGTATACGAATTATCAACTCGGAACCACAGAATAAACATGAATAACCCATTAGAGAAAGAGCATGATTAATTAACGCAGAAGGATAAAATAAATGCTAATATCTCATTTTAGGAGGAGTATAATTAATCTATTCTTTCGCTCTCGGTTCACTAATATAAACATTAATAACTCATTGAGAAGGTATTCAATTAATCTATACACCGATGGAACAAAATAAATAATCTTTTAACAAAATGCCTTTTAGCATATGAAACATTTCTTGCAGTATAACTTTTTAATGTAGGTGATTATAACGCTCCAATAAAGGATTTCTGTCATGAATAATTGTTCTCACCACGTAATAATAGATCTGATACACATAGAAAGACAATATGATCTGTTTACGTTTCAATTTTGCTTCATAACAGTATTTAAAAGGTAAAAAGTATATTAAATCGGTTTTAAAAACTTCTTCGCGTAATTATTTGAATAACGAAAAAAAAAAAAAAAAAAAAAAAAGTCCTGGATATGTAAGTATGGAACCACAAATTAAGAATATGTAAATATTAATATAAAATGAACGAATTAAAAATAATGCGTCTATAATTCACATTTATCAGAATAAATGAAAGATTAATTAACTCAGAAACAACGTAATACTTCATTATGATTCAATAAGAAAATGTGCATTTAAACTTGGGAATATAAGTATACATATAAAATATCCGTTAAAATACGTGAAAGCTATTAACAGAACAAATTATCATGTAATATTCCAACGTTATAATGAAACTTTTATAAAAGCAGCAAAATAAATAACATAATCATTTCAAATAGTTTTGAAATGGAAATAAATTCTAGCACTAAAAGGAATTCAAGCACAAATCTAGCAATATTAAGAGAACGTACAAATTGTAATACTAACAAAAGCATTAATTTTTCAAAGACACGAATAAATGTGCATATTTATTAACATTTGTTGAAAACTAATATTTTTAATCATCTGACTTTTCGTATTTTGACCAGTGTTTAGGTGAAAGTAAATGTGATTTTTGGTTTAGCATTTTACACAATATGATAAAGTATTCAAGGATTTTCAAAATGATATCACGTGAATGTTTCAACGTTTCCTAAAAAATCAGTTTATTCCAATTTAAGAGAAATAGCATTTAAATACATAACATAATAAATGCACAGAGATTCCTTATTTTTTTCGTATATTGCGTTTTCTATTTATTCTATAGTAGTGCAATATGAATATATATATAATTATATATATATATTGACGGAAAACGGATGGAGACTTTATCAAAAAGTAAATAAAGTATGACATAGATGATACATATAATTTTCAGGTACAATATGAATTCTGAAAATCGGGTAACAAATAAAACAGTTACAGAGTTCAGCGTGATCCTACGCTTCGAAATATTAGGAATAATCCCAATTAGACTGTCTGTCTGCAGCTGAGATCCCTGGAAATCCCTCCATCCAATATTCCACACGATCTGAAGAAATCCCTGAATATAAATTTTAGGAAAGGTAAATTACTCTCTCTTTCTCTTTGGCCACGAAGGCAGAATTGATCTCATTTTTCAAATGTGATTCACGAATGTGAATTGATGTAGCGTGCGCTGCATTCATCACTATGTAATTGCCTCTCTGTCATTCAACAGCTATAAATATACTTTATTTGGATAATTCGCTTAACTATTCCAGCCATAACTTCAAATGCCCCTTTTACTTTCTCTCTCTCTCACTCAAACGCACGCAAGCTCACACATGCACGCAAGCTCACGCACGCAATTATGGGATGTGAAACTAGAATGAGAACACACACACACACACACACACACTGAATATGTTATTGATATTAAATAGTGCTATTGAATAAAATGCCGGTAAGCTTATAGTATAGTAATAGTACCATTTTGTGATACAGAAGGTTTTTTGAAATTCGAATACAAATGTTTCTTTTTTGATAAAAAAGTTAAAATTTAAGACGAAGCAAATATTAATTTAGATATAATGCGGATAAACGCTGATGAGACTATCTTCGCCTTCTTTGGAATAGAATCATCGTAAACAACTCACTTTGATTCTTGATTGGTTTTCTCTGAGTAATGAGGAATTCAAGTCCTATCGACGGTGAAACACGGCGCAAAATCAGACGACAACTCTTCGCGGTAGCTACCAAAATGTGAATATGTGTCAATTTGTTGGCGCCATTTAGTAGATATTAGCATCCAGCGGTGAACCAAACTTGCTTTAGCAATGCCATCAATCTCCCAAAATCAGTAAGTTTTGATCCATGCTCGTTTATAATGGTGTTTATGGACATATAAGAAAACGGAAATTTAGCTAGATCACGTATTAATTTACATGCACTGATCATTTACGAGGTGTGGTTATAGGATAACTAAATTGACGCTGTAAAACATTTTATTTTGATGTCACATATGTTTATTTATTATCACCTTCAATACACATCCTCTTCTATCCCTACAACTTACCATTCGAATTATTCCATTGTTCGAGATAGTGCTGGAAGTCTTCTTCTAAGAGCTCTTTCAGGACGCATTCCGTTTCCTTTTCACAGCTTAAACGTGACTCAAATTTTGATCTTTTAAATGCAGATTTCTCTTTATAAATAAATAGAGGTTGCAGGGTGCAAGATCCGGCGAATCAGTAGCATGGTCTTACACTGGGATGCTATACTTGGCTAGATGAAATGTGGAATGAGCCGGTAAATTCTATTGATGGAAAAATTTACCGAACGGATTCTTTGTCAATTCCTACAGTCTCAGCAATTGCACGAATATATAATCGACGGTCAGATCGAACCAGATTATCGATTTTGTCGATATTGTCATCCGTTTTTGACTTGGAAAGGTGACCCGGCCTTGGATGACCTTCAACATTTTCTAGGCCATCTTTAAAACGCTTAAACCGCTGAAAAACACTTGCACGCGATAAACAGTCATTGCCATAAAATTCTTTCAAAAATTATAAGTTTTAGCAGGGATTTTTCGATATTTCACAACAATTCTTCGCTCACTTGTAATTTTTTTCAGTGAAAAAAAAAAAAAAGAACCTGTAATGCGAGTGAAGGCTACGGCTATGTTTTCAGAAGCGAGAGGCACTGCATTCGAAAGAGAAGGCTTCAGGCTGAACAGCTGTCGGTCGCTGGCGTTTGGCGTATGCG
>BMAW01073955.1:0-16579 GCA_019974015.1 Nephila pilipes
AAAAATGGTGCTTGTGTAAAATTGTGTACTTGATTTATGTTTAAAAAGATGTGCGCAAATAAATGTGATGTCCTGAAAACAAGTCATTTTTATTAATAGTCTGCAATACAGTACAGACTATATATATATTATATATATAATTTTTACTAAAATTGTTATAATTAATTTTAATATATGTATTTTTTACTAATTATTATACTAAAATTGGATAGAAATAACTATGTATCCTGTTTCGTACGTCACAAACCAGTAACAACGTCCCCACAATAATGTTTCCTCACTCGACTGAATAGATCATTTAAAACCACAGCAAAAATCACCAGTTAAAGATAAACATACATAAAACATCTGCTCAGATAAGCAGCTGGTTATAAAGGCTCCTACGGAGTTTAAAATTGAGCTGTATCTTAATGCTCTAAGAGTCAACGAATGTGTATGTGTGAAGATATTAAGAAATTCCCTATAAAAATATTCCTAAAAAATACTATAATTCCCTAAAAAATACTATATATTGTGTATGTGTGAAATATTCTTACGTCTCAATTGATTCCATATTTATCGTCTTCCAAAAACGAATGCAAATGGGTCAAACCCGATACCGCCGCCACCAAAACCACCGGCAAAGGCTCCTGCGCCGCCTCCTGGAAACACACCGGGCATTGGAAATCCTCCGGGGGGGAAATTCCCTATAAAAAAGGAAGAAAAAAATAAGTTTTTAAATTCACAAGAAATTCCGTTTCTTTTCAGATGATTCTCAGAGCAGAACCAAAGAATTTCCATTTGAGTCTCCCTCCACACCTGCTCCATTCATGTTAAAAGGAGTACCTGTATTTAGATGAGCCAAAATGAAATGCCACATCATTCATGAATTCAATCACAGGAAATCAGAAGTAAAATGAATTTTTTTTTAGATTTGAAGGATCTGTTACGGAATTTTAGAATGAGATGTCAATAATTATGCTAAATCACTGTCTATTTTTTTAAAAAAAAGAGTTATCAACTTGTTTCTCGACAACGATTATAACCATGGTAATGTCCAACGCGATAGTGATTAGAGACAATGTATAGTCGTATAGTCTTCTTTACTTACCAGAGTAAGTGAAATGATTACGAAACTATTATACTCATAAAAGCGACCAACCCATATTCCAAATGAAAAAAAGGTTTTCCCATATGCAATAGCACCGCGGAACGTGCCTAGAAACGAATGTCTGGATATATATCCAGTTCAGTTTTTAATTAGTGAATCTGTAAAGCGGAATAATTTATTACTCTTTTAAAAGTTAATATCAATGCAATACTACTTATTAAAACACTATTGCATTTTTAAGTTATAAAAATAAAACGGTGTGAATATGGACATAGGCATTAGTTAAACGTTTCTGAGTTAGTTAAATGATGGTGCAGGCACGTCATGTACCCCGAGTCAGAAACTTTGTGCGTTTTCAGGGGAAGAATCCTCCATGGTAATGTCCAACGTGAATGGCAAGACAAGGAATATCATTGTTTCGGATTCCCTTTATGTTGCAGCAGAGATACGCCGTGATGCTTTGAGTGACGATCATATACAAGGGAATGGAGTCGCATCGTCTTTTCAAATGAATCCTGGCTATACGTACAGCATCATGATAGGCGAATAATTAAGTGGAGACATCGAGGGGAACGAGTGTTTCCAGATTTGATTCGTCATCGTCATTCATTCCAGTACCAGGAGTGACAATATGAGTTGCCATTGAATAACCTTGAATATCCGGTACTTTGGATAGCCACCCTTGTATTTTCAAAGTGTTAACGTCCGTGACTGTGTCTTACCTCCATATAACATCCCAAACATATTCTATACGGTTAAAGTCTGGTTCGCGAATATCTTCTTTTTCCTGAAATTCGCCAGCCGCTTGATCTCTATGAAGCTACTTCATGAAGCTACTTTTCAACAAGATAATGCCCAACTGCTCATGTTGTTTTCATCTTCCTCTATGCAGAGTGTATTTGACTGTTGACCTATCTCGCATGTTCTTCAGTTCTTTCACCCATTGATAATATCTGAAAAAATCATGAGATTGTCATGTCACCCCTCCCTAGCCCATATGAATGATGAATTCTGGCATGGAGTTAAAACCACATCGAATGATATATATTTACCTGACATCTAAGCTCAGTTGAACTTGATGCCTTGCCAAATTAGAACTGTTATTTTTGCCAGATATTGAGCTTTAGTTTTTTAATTAAAGAAGCTGTGTACCCCAAAGCACCTATATTTTTTATCATGTCTTTTCCTCTCATTATACTACATAGGCACAATAAATAAAATCCTGCTATTTGTATTTTATTCCTTGTAATTTTAATGGCCTATACCGTATAAATGTAGTTTTATTTCTCACTTTGATACACTGCACTGATATTAAAAATTAGATAATTTTCTCTTATGGTTTATAATCTCCAAAACTCCTGGACATAATATTAATGAAACTAGGAATGTATATAGATTGATATTTTACAAAAAAAAAAAAAAAAAAAAAAAAAAACATGTAACAGTTATGGTACATACCCATGATCGTATTCATGGCTCACAAGTGCAATACAGGACATAAGATGAAACAAAATCAGATTATTAGAGAGGGTGGTGCCCTCTTATAGTTATATAGGTACTACGTGAATCCCTATGGGAGAAGAGACAGTTAATGAATAAATTTTTTCCCACATCTCTAGAAATAATGCTTTCAGATCCTTTCTGGGAGGAATAAGGCCATTTGCAATAACCCTCCATATAACATCCCAAACATATTCTATACGGTTAAAGTCTGGTTCGCGAATATCTTCTTTTTCCTGAAATTCGCCAGTCGGATGAGCTCTATGAATCTTCATCCTTCACAGCAGTCACAGAGCCTCTGTTAAAAACACGAAGTTTGCGGACCTGTCCAACATAACAACTATATAGACTATGTGACGTCTGTTCTTCATTACCCAGCTCTTATGCCCTTTTCATTAATTCTATATCCTTAATATACCATTATTTCTAAATCCCTTCATTTTCTGGCAGCAAGTCGTTACCCTCTGTCCACCTTTTTCCAATTAATTCTGTATCATTATACCTTGATAACTTCTCTTCTATCTTCATCTAATTTACCCAATCACGTTTAATTTTGGTTGGGAAGAAATTTTAATTTTATGCAATTCAAATTGATGAAAGTCCCAGAGGTTAGTGAAGAGAAAATTGCGAATGGCGCCAAGTCACAACCATCAAACCACCTCTGAAAAACCTGTGTCTTTCTCGGTTCTTGAAGGACATGTAGAGGACACCTGTTTCTCACAAGAAGAAAGTACGTCAGGAGTGAGTGGTTAGGCTGAATCTGAACTCAATAGAACGGTCTCTCAATCATACTGTTTCATTGTCCATGTTCTCTGCATCACTCTGCTGGGTTCTTCTGTGTTCAGAATTAATCGGTATGTAAACTCAGATCTTCTTGAAAACAGACTTCTCTTCTGTTGTCTTCTGGAAACAGTAATCCTTGAACTTGGGATGTTGTGGCCGTACTAAAACTACGAGATAGCTGAGAAGCTGTTGCATTCCTGTTACGCTTCGCTATCATAGACGTACTATCCGATCTCTTTAACTCGCGGAAGTCGGGGTCCATGATTATTAAACCACGTGTTTAGTGAACCGCGAGTTACAATATTAATATAAATTGAGAGATATTATAAATTACAACATCGTTATGAATTTTTTTGAGTTACGCTTACATTCTTTCGACATTATTTTTAATTATTCCGAAAATCGCTCATACAAGAAAAATGTCATAATAATTTTTAAAATTTGATCAGTAAAAAAATGGTTTAAAGCATAACTAGCTAATCACACTGACAGCGAGATCTTGAAAATAATCCTTTACAAAAAAAAAAGTCTAAACTGGAATATTTCACTTTATTAGAAATGGAAGATTTAAAGCATTCAAATCCAAAAAGACAAATAAATAGTATCAAATTGTCTATCCTCTCTCAGCTATAAACTTTCAATGTGTGTCTCAAAGAAAACACTTTGTTCATCTCTGCTTATTCGGAATTTCATCTTGACTCTTTTGAGATGAAACTCACCATCTACATTTTGCAATCAGGGGACGATCATCGTTACGACCGTTGCAATTCCCTGTTGCCTAAGCATTCAGAGTGTGGTATTCCCCCTCTCTTTTTGTTTTCTACCAGCTTTACTTGGACACACGAGTGATCAGGTTTTACGACTGTCGCTTCGTTTTAAAGTTATTTGTCTTCAGAGTTTTGAACTCTTTAAAGTTCCCTTGCTCCCTCAGATTTTTTTTTTTAAGTTTTTGCTTCATTGTTGCGTTTCTTCTAAGGTTAGTGACGATAGTCCTATTTAACTTTCTTCCGTTTCCTTACCATTCCCATCACTCCTCCTGTTTTCTCCATACATTTCTATAATCTGTTGTTGAAAATCCTGCCTCTTTCACACCTTTTGCATGTTTTGCATGTGAAAAAAGAATTACAGCGAGTATTTTGCAATCAGCTTACGAATTGTGTGAGACATTTTAAATGCGCTCAAACAAACGTAAACATGTATGATGTTTCCGCGCTGGCGTCCGTGATTAACCAACAGATATAGGTACTCAATGTACCTGCGTGGAATGGCGATAATAGCGATGTAAAGGCTATGTTTAAAAACGGTTCTTTCTCAAAAAACAACGCCAATATATTGTTACTGGTTACAGAAATAAAATTTGATGAAGAATTAATCATATCAAAAAATGTACAGAAATTCTGCATATTTCAAACTTTTTCAGAAAAATTTCTTTCAAAGCAATTAAATGGCTAGAGAGTGAATCATTTGTACGTTATACGAGGATGGTTCAAAAAGTACCCGTGTTGCAAATGGGAAAGGATTTATGAATAGGAATTGAGAATGAGGTACCCCACTCTAGTATTTTCGATGGATAGTTTTCCTTTTTCTAAAAAATCCCTGTGTGTGACACTCTTTGCATCCTAAGCAATCTTTGCTATAACTTTTCCGACCAATATCGCCTTCATTGAGACGTATTCATCTGAAGTAACACATATTTTTCATTGTTGCTTTGTTTTCGATGTATAACGAAGAATCCAGGTCGCATAGACAGTGACAACCCAACACAAAATCACGGCGATTCGACGCGGCATTAATCAAAACTAACCTATGAATCCGTGTCATTTGTTTTGAAGCCATTCAACAGATGGCAGCACACAGTGGTTTCATCAACTTGTCTTTGAAACGCATTCTCTCGGCGAAAACAGGAACTTTTTGAACCATCTTATTATTATTATTAGAATTTTCTAACTACGTTTACATAGCCCTAAAAATAAATATTTTTAAAATCACTTAAAGAGTACATAGTTTAAGAATTTCTGATACACATTAAATTAGCACTTATGATTTGTTTTTTATAACAGACAGAAAAAGGTCAGCACCAACGAAAATGCCACTTCCCATAAAACTAAATCCATCTGGCCCCTGTTGGCGCATGGCATTATAGAGTGGGTATGGTCCATACGGTAAAACTCCTGCAACAAAAAAGAGCTTCAGTTTATCAATTATTCGATTAGGTTGTCAGCTTGATGTTAAAAAACAGAAATTTCAAACTTGGAACCCTTTTTTTAGATAAAACGATGCCCATTTTATGTAGGGACACTAATGATATGCAATAAGCGAAGATGTAAATTGTAATCATGTGAACTCAAAATTATAGTCTTCACGCTTGCATTTGATATATATTCGCTTATTATATACAATCTCTGACAATAAAGTTCGGTGAATAGTCCTATAACATTAACGTAGATGAAATATTAATGAAAGTTACCTTACTGTCCTTCAAAATAGTTACCTCCCATGACAATGCCCCCCTGAGATCAGTTTTACATGTACTGGAAACTTTGCAAGAAGTCTTCTTCTGCGATGGAGTTCAAAAGCCTCGTCACGTTTCGTATCACGTTTGCTTTAATGCTTTCGTTTGATGATTTTTCTGCTCTGACCTTTTTTCCGACGAGATGATACAGGAGAACACCATTCCATGCTATGCCGTTTCCTTTCAGGGTCGTACCTGAGACACCAGGACTCATCCTCAGTGACAACACAGTTCAAGAAATTTGGTGTCGTATCCACTGTTTCGACAAAATCCTGTGAAGCCTCTAAAAGTGCCTGCTTCTGATCTTCAGTCAAGTGATGTGGCCCTTTTCTCATCCCTAAATTCTGGCTAACGATTTGTCGCACGGATTCACAGTTAATCTGCAGTTCATCAGTTATCATGCGCACAGTTAAATGACGATCTTTCGTGAATAATTTCTTCACTTTCTCAATATTTTCGTCACTGACGGAGGTCGCCGGTCTTCCGCTACGGGGGTTGTCAGAAAAACTTTCCCGGCCTTCTCGGAAACAGGCAAGCCACTCTTACACACACTTCATGAACAGTGCTTGAACTTCATAAACAAGTAACGGCATCGCATGAGTTTCTTTCGATGTCTTGTCATGCTTAAGCCAAAGCTTTAAATTGATCTTTTGTTCACTCATTTTCCTGATGTCAGTTAAAAACCAAAGCTCGAAACAAGCACTTTGTAAAACAAGTCTTACACGGAACACAAACGATGCTCGACTAAACAACGGTGAGGGCAGATGATCAACACCTGTCGCTACCCAGGTTCGACGTTTTGTTTCGCCATTGTTGCCAGATCGGACGTTCTGACTTCATTCACCGAACTTTATTGTCAGAGGTTGTAGTATCTTAAAGTGTATTTAGAAATATTCAATAAATTCGCTGTGCTATTCTTTTCCACTTTAATATACAATTTAGTTACATTCCAATGTCATCACATTTTAATATGAAACAATAAAAAAACAAAATTCAAAACAACATAAATATATAAATAGCATTTTATTAAAATTGAAAACTATTGCAAAAAAAGTTACTTAACTTTGAGACAAACTGTGAATTAAGCTGAAAATCTAAATTATCGTACATATATTTTAGGGTATCTAAATGATTACGCATGAAAAAAGTTTTTTCTGCTATCCTTCTCGAAAATATTGTATTATACAGGTTGATTATAATTAAAGTTGCACACTTAAGAAAGGACTATTAGATAAAAAACAAGAAACACTGGTCAGAATGATCTGATATTCCGTTTGAGTATATGTAAGGCAATGGGAATTTGTTCTGTATTGGAAAACAATAATTCACCAAACAAAATAGGGAAAGCGATTATTTTAAACACACATTTATTTACAGTTTCTACGAGCCGGTCACACAGAAACAAATAATTATACTATTTACAAATTATACAAGGCTTTCAAACAGCCCATATTTTAACTTAACCCGCTTTTGCGGTCAGGAGAAATTACATCGAAAATATGAAAATAACCCGCCTTACACGGTCAAAATCCAGATGTACTCTGTAATATTTATTATCCGTGAACCCGTGTGATCTCACTTACACGAGACAAGGCGCCTCCTGGTGATATCCGAATAATTAATTTCCAACATTCTGAGAAAGAAAAAGAATAGTTCAAAAGTGGACCGATAGAGAGCGTGGTATTAATTATAAGAGGCTAATTAACAGGCAAGACATGTGGCACTCT
Source organism: Nephila pilipes (assembly GCA_019974015.1). Taxonomy (NCBI): domain Eukaryota; kingdom Metazoa; phylum Arthropoda; class Arachnida; order Araneae; family Nephilidae; genus Nephila; species Nephila pilipes. The sequence goes on from BMAW01073955.1 coordinate 7,613, forward strand.
TTGTTCAAAGTCCATCCACCTTGACACGGTTGTGCCCCAACGGATTTTAAAAAAATCAATCCAGGACATCAAGCCTAGTCTTTAGAGGGAAAGAATTCGATCTGCGATGAGTTGACGTGTGCTTCAGTTTTGAATTTTGTTCCTTTCAAAAAAATAATTTTGCATGAAGATAAACAAGTGATAATTAGAGGTTGCTAGGTCTGAAGAGTATGTTGGATGCGACAGAAATTCACAGACAATCTCTGCGATTCTTTTGACGAATCGCCGAAGCTGCATGTGGTTTGGCATTATCCTTAATAAAATGTAACGTGCTTCATATTGAACACCGCCGATCTCTTTTCTTTCAGTTCTTTGTTTAAATCATACATTTGCTGACAGTGTCTTTCCGAATCGAGCTTTTTGTTAGGTTTCAAAAGCTAAAAATGCATTGGTTCTCGGACGCCTCCCCCCCCCCTTCTATCACGCACAGCGTTCTCTAATGTAAACTCAATCTCGATTTAGAGGTAGAGAGGACCGATAGTCCGTGCTGAAAGTAGGCTCTTTTCCTTACAATGGATTCGAAAATAATCCATTTTTCATCACCAGTTATTATTCGGCTCCAAATGGATTCATTTTCTTTTAGAGCAAATAGAGATGTGCATAGGACGATTCGAATTAAGCAAATTTTTCTCACTTAACTCTCGAGTCACCCATTCGGAGTGTTTGCAGTCCAATTCTAGTCAGGACGGAAATTATGTTGCACAATAAGTATTATTAAATGTATCAGTTTCCTTCACTTCATAAGCGAACAGAACTTTCCGATTGACCTAATATTTCTGAGAAATGTGTGAATTCGCAGTTTAGAATCATTAAGTCAAAATTTAAGTCTGAAATTTTGTTCAAGAATGAAATTTTTTTTTAAAATAATTTTCTTCCAAAAGTAAAAAAAATACATTATTCATGAACATTCGCTCAACTGACAAGGTTCACACTGAACGAATATTTTACCATCGAAAATTCGAGATATCGAAAACAAAGAAACAAAAAAAAGAGGGGGGGACAATCAAAGAGAGAGAGAAATTACGTAAAACCTATCCAAAAGCTTCCAATTTATTTTTTATGCACGGTATAGTTATGAAGTCAGAGGAGGAAAGCTTAATGAAAAGTCTCTGAATCTAAATTCCATAGGATTAACATTAAGCTGACGAAATCAAAATGGCGGGTAGACGGGAGCCTTAAACAGACATTATATTCAATTATAATATTCATCATTGCCAAATGAACAATTACAAAACAGAAAAAAAAAAAACCCTAATGCGTCAATGAACGTACCGATATGAATACATTTCTCCGAGAATTCGATACTGAAAATGGATCAGACCCCCTTACCACATGATCAAGCAAAGATTTGGCGAACGAAACCTATTCCGTGGAATTTTCTTCCACAGACTGTACCTCTTACACATACCTAGATGTGATTATGCAATAAAAATAAGATAAATCTAATCATCTATCGAAAATCATTGCATATATATACCATCACTTATTTTTCCGAAAATGAGGGATTCATCCGATATCAGAAATTTAATTATGGTGTAACCTCTAAAGCATAGTTTTTTTTAATGCTTACGGCTCTCGTCTACCGGACATTTTGATTTCGTGAACGTAATGTTAATTCTATAGAATTTCTAATACCGTCTTCAAATCTATAATATTTTATCTATTTAAAAAAAAGAGCGATTCTACGAAATTTTCTCTACGATTTTCGAAAATATTTTAGAGTATTTTTACAGACCCTTAAACTCATTAACAAATGATTAAAATAAGGGTAAAATTATTCTGAAAAGTGCAGGAGAAAATTTAACTCCGCAAGAATTTAAATTATTTTTTGCTCTTTCGGATGCGCTTTTTTACATTTAAATAGATAAAATAGCAAAGATTTCAGAACGGTAGTAGAATTTCCATGGGATTAACATTACGTCCACCAAATCAAAATGGCCGGCAGACAGAGATTCTTAAGGCTCCCGTCTACCCACCATTTTGATTTCGTCAGCTTAATGTTAATCCTATGAAATTTCAACTTGAATTATTCTATATTTACTATTTGATCTATTTGAATGCAATAAAGTGTATCTGGAAGAGCAAAAAATAATCAATGCTTCTGTGGAATTACTTTTTTCCTCCGATTTTTAAAAATGTTTAAGAATATTCTTTAGAAAACTCATAAAAGAACTATCAAAATAAGAATAGAAGTACTTTTAAAAATCGGAGGAAAAAAGTAATTCCTCAGAAGCTTTCGTTATTTTTTGCCCTTTCAGATGCACTTTATTGCATTCAAATAGATCAAATTGTAAAGATGTGAGAATTAAAGTCGAAATTCCATAGGATTCACATTACGTCCGCGAAATCAAAATGGCGGGTAGACCGGAGCCTTAAGGCTCCCGTCTACCCGCCATTTTGATTTCATCAGCTTAATGTTAATCCTATGGAATTTCGACTTGAATTCTCCCATCTTTATTATTTGATCTATTTGAATGCAATAAAGTGCATCTGAAAGAGCAAAAAATAATGAATGCTTCTGTGGAATTACTTTTTTTCTTCAGTTTTTAAAAATATTTGAAAATATTCTTTAAAGACCGGAAAACTCAAAAACGAATAATTAAAATAAGAATAAAAATATTTTTAAAAATCTTAGGAAAAAAGTAATTCCACAGAAGCATTGATTATTTTTTGCCCTTTCAAATGCAATTTATTGCATTCAAATAGATCAAATAATAAAGATGGGAGAATTCAAGTTGAAATTCCATAGGATTAACATTACGCTGACGAAATCAAAATGGCTGGTAGACGGGAGCCTTAAAGGGAGATTTCATAACTGGAAATTTTTTCAATAGCTCGCTTGTAGACACAATCCGGGATGTTGTTCTCTGCACTGGATATAAGACGGGATAACAGAATTGAGAAATAAAAGCAAAACATATAAAACAACAAAGAAATACTCTTCTGGTTCTATGTGAACTAGATAAGCTCTCATCAAACTCGTATGTTAGCGTAATGAAAAAAATTTTTGCCAATACAAAGTACATTCTGGTATTGAAAAATAAAAGTTGATCATCAACTTGATTTTTTTTATCTATTTCTCGCACATTAAGTTGATGAATAGAATTGTTTTTTATATTCGGATGAAAAGTAGCAAAACTGATGTAGGGTCAGACACTAAAATTCGGTTATACACTGTCTTTAAGAAAAGTTAGGGTAACTTATTTCCTTTCTTGTTCAGAATGATTTCAACTCAAAATTAATCTCATTTTATGAATATACACAATCTCTCAAGGGTGAAAAAAACAATTAAGGGTGGTTATTAAGAAAAAATAGATAGATAATACCGTAATGATCTTCCAAGATATTTATTTTAAAGAAAAATTGGTTTCAGTAAGACTCTTTGATCTTTAAGCCATTTTAAATCATAAAAATGTAAGAAGATTAATATTCAGTCAGATATTCGTTTCAACTTAAAAAGTATTCCAAATGAAAAAGGAAAGTGAATCAAAAGCAAAAATAAATATATAGATTTAAGTAATTACAATTTCACAAAACCTAAGAATTAGATTTGTTTGTAAACAGAACTCTGAATTCGAAAGCCCCTCAGTTTTTCGATGTTGCATCACAGATCATTACAAATTATATATATTAAACTAGAAAAGCATGCCGATGTTAAGGAAACGCTACGCCCTGTTTACATTGTTTCACACCCTTTTTATTTTCAAATACTTCCTTTTTAATTTCTCAAACATTCAAAACTAGTGGGGAGAAAGAAAACATCTTTAATATTTTTATTTTTATTATTATAATTATTATTATTATTATATAATGAATTTACTTGAGGACATTTAATCATTCTGCAGACTGTAGTTGAAAACAAAATTTAATCAATGAAGAATGCGAGTCAAATTCAAGTTCATGGTAGAGACTTTATTTGTTATTTATTATGAGGACACTGCGCAAGGTCGGCCGGCCGGGCCGAAGGAATAAAAAAGTCGTTACATTTTAGCTGACCGCCATACCTGTTGCAATGGCGAGACGATAAAAAGCGCTTCCTTTTTCAGAATATCCCATTATATAATAAGAAACGTCATAGAACACGGGGTACAGGATTAGGGAATCTAGGGAAAACCAACAAAATACAGGGAGTCTCGGAGGGATTATTTGACAGATTTACGATCGTGGGAAAAAGGGATTAGACAAATTTTATGAGCTCGTGATCTAATAAGTAAAAGGATAATTTGGAATGGGATCAGGAAATAAGAAGGAACTCTTTACTTTTGAATTAGGGGGAAATGGATAGAATGGAAAATTCTCTCTCTCCCTCTCAATAATTATCGAGAGAAGTTATTAAATTAAAGTTAAATCCTAACCTGATTGTGTCCTGGATGAGCTGGAAGAACCGCTAGATGTATCGCCTATCATGGCGCCTGCGTCTTGGTATGTACCGCCTTGTCCAAATCCTGCTATGGATGAAGATCCGGCAAAGTTACCGGAACCGCTCTGTTTCTCGCATATCGTCTTTCCATTGACGGTGCTGCAGGACATTGACTGAGAGTAGCCATTTCCACCGGCGAACATTAGGCTCACCACCAAAGATAAAAGAAGCGCTGACTCCATCGATCGATTCCTGAAAGGATACGGAAATTATATTTTGCAAATAAATATTTATGAGAGAACTCTATTTTATACATTAACATGTAACATAGTCACCATGTAATAATAATGAAATTCAATAGACGATTTCATAAATACCAGCCGTGACAAAACGTGTGACGTCTCGGCGCCGCGCTACAAAGATTCCGAGTTATCCGAGATGCAATAACTAATCAGTCAAAGAACAGTCAATTCAAGAAAAGTCAACTGGATCTCCTTTATATGCTTAGAATGATCTCACAATGATTAATTTGCTATGAATGTGTAACGGGAACCCTCCCATGTCCTGAATAAAATGTTATCATGAATGGATACTTACAAAATTTCTTTTTTTACTTACACTCCATTTCAGAAGATATTAACTTAACTTTCTTTTTGCTTTTTCCCTTAAGTCGCAACTTTCACTCATTTAACTTTTACTTAATTTTTGTCTTTGAACATCAGACATAGAATAGACTTGGTTATATAACAATAACAACTTCATTTTTTTGCGTCTGTATCGCGTTACATTGGGCCTCAGTGCAGTGTGACACCATGGCTCGTATACTTCCTGTTTTCATTACTTTTTATAAATTTTGTGTTACTTTATTCTTGGAATATATACTCTATGTACTTAATTGAATTTTTTTCTCGGTATTTTTGCTCTTACTGGAAGCGGAAATTGATACCCTGCCCGGCCAGACAGTTTCGCAAACGAGATATTGTCCTTGACGAGAGCAGAGGTCTATAAGATGTTTTCTGATGTAATTGTGGGAGTGTGATATGAACTTTATAAAAAAGATTTTAAATATGAAATGAATGCCCCGAAATATTTGCCACTACGCCACAGCAGTTTATTTTTAGCACGTGATCTGAACAGAGATCTCATTCTCTAAGCAAACAACAATAACATAACTTATTCATACGTATCTCTTATCGCTTTTCAATTGTGAGTACCACAGTTTACTTTCAGCGCATGGGTGACCTTGCGATTCGTACAGAGTTCTTCACTCTGGAATGTTTTGTGAACAAACATCTTACACCAGGGGTGGCCAACTTTTTGGATACCATGAGTCACTTTTTTGACAGACCAGTTCTGATGCGCCCTTCAGTACTCTGTTTATACCATCTTTTATTTATGTTTAGCGGTTGGTAAAAAGAGATAAGGATCGAATTGGCTGAGATTAGTGGACGAAATGTAATAACTTAATCACGCAGTTAAATGAACTAATTTGCACTAGTTTAATGAATCACCAATCTACAATAGTCAAAAATAATCTCCTGTACGAGAAGGTGATAACTTCGTGATGGTGCTACAGATACCAGAGAGTCTCTTTTGATGTGAAAATTCTGGACTCTCGCAAAAACTCTACTTCAAAACTTGATACCACCATAACTTACTCAAAACTGACTGAAACACTATTGTAATCATCCAATGCACATGCGCCACATTTTCTCCACTCTTGTCTTACACACTCGTCCTTTACAAAGCATTCTCTAAAGGCGGGTGATTACATACTAATCTACTGGGTCCGAATAAGGATCGAATTCGATTTCACTATCAGTTGTGTCATTCTCTCACTCACACACTACTCATCATCTTCTTCCTGTCCACTAACTCGCCTCCGTCCTTCTATTCGCCTATGCTATAATTTTTCATCCTTCTCTGGGCCGGCCATCTGGGGCGGGGGGACGTATGCTATCCACCGGAGGGCCCCAACTTGATCAAGAACTAAACTAAGGTTCTCTTGCATATGAAAACTTGACAATATTCATATCGTTGTTAGTATGACATAAAATTCCTTTTATTTTAAGCATTATAATAGTAAATCTATGAATTTCGACAATCTTCTCAAACTGATTCTTGCTATGAAAATGGTTAATTTTTGTTATTTGATTCCGGGAACTCCATAGAATCGCCACCTAAACTGAACTTTTTAGTTAAACGTGTGCAGAATGCTTAAATACACTTGCTATATTAAGCATCGAAAAAAGAAATTGAAAAAAACTATAACTTTCGGGGAATAATTAATGTATTAGCAAAACCAAAATCACGTGTTAAATAAACGTGCAACAGTAATATATTTTCATTTTTGTAATTTTTTTTTTTACTTTACAAAAAATTAAAAGCCCCAAATGGTTTCTTGTACCCAGGTCCCTATCTAGAGAAGATCGTCTCTGTTCCTTCTCTCCCTCATCTTATTCACCACACCCGAGTTTATAAAGCAATCGTTATTGACATAATGTACAAATTGAGTTGTTAGAATCGGATCACGTCATGGATTTTCTCAAAAGGCTGGTTAAAGGAAAATAGGCTTACTGACTACTTCAAATGCATCAAGAAAAATACCTATCTTCAACACCAATGTTATGTTCTCAGCATAATAGCAATGGTACCAGATTTCAAAAACATGGCGGTTAAAGAGATTATTTACAGAGTGAATTTCTAAGTATTGATCAGATAAATGTATACCCCTATTTATAAAGAAGTGACTTAATCATGAAATATGTGAAATTCTGATACTGCAAAATCTGGAGCTATAAATTAGCTTCTAGTATACCTCAAAAAGAAATATTGATCGAAATCTTCCTTTCTAGAGTTTGTATAAATTATTTGGTAATTCCACATATAGCTCTAATTACCTAGTAATTTAATCCTAAACATATCGCTAAATATCTGAAGTTACTAACAATTCGACGAATTCGGCATTGAGCTTATGTGCAAAGGCCTTTCTTAGAGTCGTATGTTGAAAGCAGTAATATATAATGCTGCAACGAATAGAACTTGGTGACATTTCTGGTTATTTTGTCACATTTTTGGTGACTTGGCAATTAAATTTGGCGTCAAACACTTGTTCGAGGATCTTCAAGTTTCTGGGTTCGGAGAAGATTAGTCCTCGATATATAAATGGCGAAAATTCTCTTAAATAATCAATTTCAAAAACATTTCATTTAAGCATTTTATTCAGTAACATTGCCGTTTACGCCAAATCGGACAAAACTCCATATCCTTTATTTTATCTCCTTCAGGACAGCCTATGAAAACAATCCGCTCGGCTTTCTGACAACCAATCGCAAAAGAGTTTTCAGCGTCAGAGAATTTCGCCATCTCACTTTAAAAGTACCAATTCTACAGACTATGTCACTCAATCAATAAGAAACTTCCCTCTTATCTCATCAAACAGAATGTTTTAAACTCCAACAGTCAAATCCATACAACATTTCATCATAGATTTAAGTTTGAAGGTCGCTACGTGGCCTAGTTGCTCGACAAAATTGTCAACATTTAGATACGGTGAAACTTTTAGAAATTTTGATCCCTCACCTCCCCAGACTATAAAAAGCGGATAGCTTCTCTCAAGTATACTTATAGATTCCATAAATTTAATAATGCAATCATACCTAGCTAAAAAAGTAAAAAATAAACACTAAAACAATAAAAATGTACAATAAATGTACATTTCAATATCTACGGCATCGTAATCTAAACAGTTTAATTATTTTAATACAGGAGAGAAAAGAATGCCAAAACATTTCATGCAAATCCAACCCTTCAATTCGAGGCAAATGGTTTACCCGTATGAAACTTTTGATTTAAATATTATTTAAATCACGTACCACCTGCAATTGCTTCTTTTCTCATTATTTTATTCACAACACACGAACATAAATTTTATAGACATATTTTATACACACACAGCGGTTTACATACATAGAGTATTAAATCACGAGAGTCGATTCAGGGTCCCGTGTGATTGTTCATATCTTCTGCCGTTGTCATAACGGCAGAAGAGAATTACTCAGATTACCAACAGAATTACTCAGAAGATTACTCAATTACCATCTGTTGGCGAATGCGCCAACAGATGGTATTGTAACCACTTGTATGTAACACATCAATCAATAACTCCCGAGACTAACCCAGAGATAGCGCTCGTAGTAAACCAGTAACCAGGTCTTTCTGGAGTACTAACCTTTGCTTGAAACGTGTCAAAATTTTAAGTCGATCGGACCAGAAACAGCTGAGTTATCGAGGTTGGAGTAAAGTCGTTTTGTAGTTTGTTTAAAAAATGGAAAAAACCGAGTTTCGTGTTCTGATAAAACATTGTTTTTTAATGGGTAAAAACACCGTGCAAGCGAAACAATTGATTGAAAAATGTTACCCGGACTCTTGTCCATCAAAAGCAACGATTTGTCGGTGGTTTGCCGAGTTTAAACGTGGTCGTACCGACACAAATGACGCGGAACGCTCGGGTAGACCTGTGGAAGCCGTTACACCGGAAAATGTGAGTGAAGTGACAAAAATTATAA
>BMAW01073965.1:0-19979 GCA_019974015.1 Nephila pilipes
AAAGATTATAATAATGCTAGAGAGAGTATGTTAAATATTATTTTAATTTGCGGTAGCTGATATTCCGTATTCATTCAGTTAGAAGTGATTTCTTGTTTGAGTATGTAGTAAAAATAGTCAAATCTTCAATATCTGAGAAGTAACTTAGTAGTAACTAGTGATTTGGTAAGCTAGATCTTTAATATTGAATTTTAAAATAGGATTAAGAAGAGTCAAAGAAATATAATCATAAAGAGAGAATGTTTCATTTCTTTCCTGACTCTTTTTTCTAAAGTAGTGAACCTATAGTTGCTTCAGTACGGTTTAAATTATTTGGGATGCCGACTGAAGTAAGTAATAGAGGAACGATGCACATTTATAGATCCAAATGTCATAATCATTCTGCTTCATTATTCGATTGTGATTACATCATTATTCTACTCATAGATTCTTAATGGAATCCAGGTTGAACCTGCAACCCAATTAGCTTCAAGCAATTATTCTAACTACTAAATCACAATGGTCCTTTTACTTTAACATACATGATAACAAAATTACAACTCAAATATTCTTTTTTTTAGAAAAGACTTCTTGTATATCATCTCATATTAAAATACAATTTTTTTCATAAAACTTTGTATTAATAAATAAGAACTTAAACAATTATATACGAGAGAAAGCATATGTTAACAAGTAGTTTAAAAAAAATTAAGTCAATTCCTACTTAGGTTAACAAAGAATTTTTTTATTTTAGTTACTTTTTATTAAATAATTACAATTAATATAAATATGTATATACGTATGACAGAATCACAATATTAAGTGGCAAAATAAATATCCAGTAAATTAAATGGTTGGAATGTAGTTTAGCTCAACAATCCTTGGTGACAGGAATTATTGGGTGGTATTTTGCCAAATGTGGCTACCCTGTCTAGCTTCGCGGACTGAACGTTCAGCCAAAAAAAAAAAAAATCGCCAAGTTTGGCAATTTTTGAAATCACGCCATGAGGTTGGGCTAAACATCATTTTCTCCAATTAAATTTAATTAATATTTGAAAAAACTGTATTAACATCAAGTGTCATCCATTAAAAGTTTAAAACAATGTATTTAAACTTGAGTGGATGAATAAAATGTATTTTATGAACGATTGAAAATTTGAACAAGATATATATAGAGAGTGTGTGAACTAATAGCAAGAATTTAAATAATTTTACAATAAAACCAACGTTTTTTAAAACAACGTTTTTAAAAGGTGGCAAAGTTTATTAAAAAAGTTATTGAAATATTAGTTAACAATTTGTAAAAACCTCATATCTCTCTCGTCTTTAAGATCACTCTCTCTGCGTTGTTCAATATATCTTCCATAGATGACTCCACGTTACTACACAAACTACGTTTTTTTAAAAAAATGTTGAAATATTAGTTAAAACTTGTCGAAGATATCTAAATATTGCATTGTTAGGCGAATAAGAACGTTTCCCAAGGTTTCAGAGCTCTAGCTTGATGGGAAGTTGGTTAAATTAATGATCGAAAATTTGATTAAATACACACACACCAAGTGAAATTCAGAAAAACGTTGTAAAATTGAAAAAATCTCTGAAAAACAGGTATTAAATATAATATATCATTTGATATCCTGTAAAGCTATAATTATCACAAAGAAATTACCAAAATGTTTGGACAAAATTTATTCTGCGTCGTAATTGATCCTTATTTATATAATATTGTAAATGACAGTTATTAACGTAGATTTCTTTAGTTTCATGAACCCGTAGATTGAAATAAGCCTCAGAAGGAAGAAAATGGAGCTTTATCTGCTGAATTTTACAAAGGCAGGAATCGAAATGTTAAGAAAATCTGAGAGAAACGTATAATTCTAGATGATGACAATGTAGCAAAATCTTAGGAACAATAAATAAAAATTAAGTTTCTATCTCCATTATTTTTAGTGATAACGAAAATCTTACGATATCCGTGACAATAATCAAAACTTTACGATAATACAGGTTACTTCTGCCTACAGCTTTCTGAAACTAGACAAATCAAAATTAATATCCATATCTTATACATTGATGTACATAAGCATCAGTTAAAGTTCAGAAAAAACAGATATCTCGGCTATTATTTTGTATAATATAGTTAAAACCTTACGATATTCCCAAGAAACCAAGCTATGAAAATCTCTAGACCACACATTGGATGTGGTGGTCTAGAGATCATGATCGCGAACTTGCAGCCTGCGTTGTTTCTTCAAAGTCGTGATTTCAAGCCCGGACGCAGACATATAGGAAGATTGATGCGAATAGATGTTCTAATTTCTGCTGTTGCCCGAGTGTGGAAGTTTGGAGAGGAAATTGCATGCTTAGGTGCCGTCCTCGTCAATTCAACGAGGGTCCAAATTATGAGGTTAGTCACCAATAGCGTTCGTGTTGCTCGTAAGTGCGATATAAATAAACAATTGCCCAATTAAGATATTCACTGTTATTTTTCTATTAATTATTTGCAAAGAGATATGAAAAGAGCAAGAAACTTACCAAGCACTAAGTTTTAGTTCATGCGGGAATTTTCTTAGTTTCCTATTTTAGTTTATCTCAGATTTTATCTTCAATACAAATAACGGATTTTTATAAGTCCCTTTAACATTATTATTACAGTATAAAAAAGAATCCACATTGCAAATCAATACCATAAATTATTCTAAAATGCACCAAAAATAATTCAAAAAATTCTCACTAAATTCTACATACTTTAAATAGAACGTTAAAATTCTTCCACAAATTACTCATGCCGAAATTTTTCAAAAAATACCTTTTTATTTTTTTTCAAAATTTAAAAATCTGCTATTTCCATCACGAATCGTTCAGTACTGCAGAAAAATGTCACAAACACGAGTAACAAATTAATTTTCAGTAGTGAAGTTTCAGTTAATCTCATTAATTCTGGCGGATGTTTCGACCTTTTTTAAGAGTCTCTCTTTTCGCCTCTTCAACGCTTGATACAGGTTTTCGTACTGACAACGAACAACTTTCGCTTCAAAAGCTGAACCTTTTTCATCAGTAATTGTGACATAATTGTCCGTAGTCTAATGGAAATAAATGAAGACAAAATACTGAGAAAGTTGAAAAGTATTCGACATTTTATTCGGGTTTGCCTTACTGTAGAAGTTACCGAAAATGCCTGTCTCTACTATCACTTTTCAAGGTTTTTGACGTCAATGACTGATTCTTATAATACACGAATTGTTATAAAAAAGACCTGTTGGCGATAAAATATTAATATTTGGAATATAATAGGAAATAAATTTTATAAGTAAATTTTAATAAATCCATTTTAATGAATGCATAATAACGTAGCATATGTCTACAGGCAATCACGAATTAACTTTTTTAATATCATTTTCTTTTTTCATTGTTTATTTTATCACAGGAAATGAAAATTACCTAATTTAGTGGTGTTCCAAGAATTCATTACATTATGAAGAATATCAAATTAATTCTATTTCAATAGTTTGTTTTTCACAGTTAAGTGTATTGCGTACGCATTATTTTCATATTAAAACAATAATATATTTTCACCTAGAAATTTTTACTCATATTCTTTGATCAGCCTTGTAAAAGAATTTTCAATTTCTCTCACAGATATTTGTATGAGATATTTTAACCATGTCGAAACCAATGTATTTAAAATAGGATGATTATATTTTTCAACTATCGATTTTCCAAAAGATCCTCCCCCAAGATAAAGAGGAAAGAAAAGACTGCATAAATTAAGGCTGTTAATTAATTAAGGCTGTTTGAAAGTCAGATTTTAAAAAAATTAATTACTCTTTCTACTGTTTAAAATAATCTTTAATTCAATAGTGTTTAGACACGGAAATGTATTTTATAATAGCATCACATTTTACGATTACTTTTAAATGCAAATATACATGGTTATAAAAAAAGGTTTCATTCGATTTCAAAATTCTATATTTTCATGAATAAATCACACAGAATGATAAGTAACATACGAATGCAAAGTGAATATATAGAAATATTTTTAGAGTGTTTGATACAACTTCCTTACTTTACACGTATTATGTCAATAGAATATATTAATTCCTTCCATCACTTTGTTACGCCTGAATGGTAATTGCTTGTACAGCAGCAGAAATCAGCTATTTAACATCAAAAAAATTTGTTGGAAATGGGGGTGCATCCACTATATCTTCAACTAACCCCCATAGCAAGAAATCGCATGGATCCGTATCAGGTGACTTAGGTGGCCAAATGTGAAACCAATTAATGTGGTCCACTGTGAGGTAGCTTTGTGAGACCGTCTGAAACAACTTTCGTGAAATAGCTTCATGAAGAACACACGAGGGCTATCGATTCTTCACAATATACTTCCTTATTTTTCCTTAGTACTCATATATTACTTATAAATATGTTTCATTTATTTCTAAAAATATGGAATTTTGATATTAGACAAATCATTTTTAATAACCCTGTATATTAAGTCTTTGTAGAAACTTTCAGTAATTCTTTCAATTAATCCCCAAAATGATTATATAGATTATTTTAACCACGCCTCTTCGCAACCATTTTTCTTTTTCTTTTTTTGCTTAATATAGCATGATAAATAAATATAGCTGAAATAATAATTTTAAAAAAACTTTCAGCACCACAAACTTCTCTAGAGGGGGCAATGGGACATCTTATTTGGTGAAGATAAGTTGAAAGAAGGTTCTGAACACTTTGAAATTTTGATTTCTGTAACATTAAATTGGGACGTTCCTTGAAAGCTTTTTATGGCTTAGGGTCATTATATATTTGTTAGCCCCTTTCAATGGAATTAGATGCGTGCATACGGAATTTCGATTAGAATTATGTGAAATTTGATTCAATAACCCATTTATGGTTTTTTTCTTAAATTAGCTATTTTCTAAGAGCCATATATTGGCGTATAATAATAGTAATTGTTTTTCTTATAAATGTAACTTTTTTTAATATAATTGAAAGAAAAAAAAATATATGCTTCTTACAGCTCCTAAGAATGGTATTTTGAAGGGCATTTTGTGTCATTTTACTTGGGTAACTTTAATTCTTACTATAAAGTGATGATTGTATAATCTTCATTTTGTTAAAAAATGCTATAGTTAAACATAGTTTTCCCCCCTTGTGTATTACAATATTGTGATTAGAGAATAAAGAAATGTGGTTTCTTGAAAAAACAATTTTTTTATGATTCGGCATTATCTTTAGATTTTGTAACGTGTTACGATCATTGTACTTTACCGCTGAGAATATGAGCCGAAAGCTGGGTAAACGAAACGGTCAAATACTAAGCCAAACATTTCTAAGCCAAGTGAATTAAAGTCCTTTTATTACAATTATATATACGAGATAGATTTAACATCAACTTCAGGTTCTGACATCGTTTCCCACTTCCTTTATTGCTTTCTCTGATGAGCTAGTTTGCTATATTATGTTAACTTTCTTTTCTTTTCAATAAATTGCCATTTTTGTGTTCAGATGCTCAAGTATTCATTTCTGCCTTAGGACGTAATCATCATAGGAGATACACCACAACTTCATAAAGCCATATTTGAAATCAAGAATTTAACATCAAATGATTTCAAAAAACACTCTATAAAAAAAAAATGACGCACTGAGAAGGAGTTGTCCGATAGAGACAATAATTGGAGGATAGGAACATTATATAAAGAGTATAAAATTATTAAAATTTCAGAAAAATTAAGTGCTTTATTTCAGAGTTACATAAATACAAAATAATGAGCTCAATAAGATGTTGGCCCACCTCTATCGTGGTTGCAAACTGCCACACGACGTGGTATAGAGTGGTGAAGCTCCCTGATGGTCTCTTGCGGTATTTCTTGCCAAATTTGCTCCAGGGTTATACCAAGGTTATGCAAAAGGAACGGTAGCAAAACAGACCTCAGAATCGTCGTTGACGTACAGCTGTGCTGTATATGTGCTTCTAATGACGACCAAAGGGGTCCGGCTATCAAGGGAACTGTCTACCCAGGGAATAACTCCTGGTTGAGAGCCTGTGTAGTAAGCAATAGTGAAAGCAGGATCGGCACGCTGCCCCTGGAGACTCCAGACACGTCTTCGATGAATGTCAGGATAAAGTTGGAAGAGGGACTCGTCGCTAAACACTATACGTCTCCAGTCAGCATCATTCCATCCTGAACGAGCCAAGCACCACTGTAATCTGGCTCGACGATGTGCAGAAGTGAATGGCAGATCGCGTAGGGGTCGGTACGAGCGTAGATTTCGCTCTATCAGCCGTCTGTGAATGGTCATGATGGACACTCCTGTGCGGGTCACACGTGTGGTGGTTGATAACGATGAATAAGGTTCTGTGACAGCTGATCTGACAATCACTCTGTCGTCCTGATCTGCAGGGGCGACCACTACCATCATGACGCTGATATCTGCATTGTCCACTCATTCTTGCCAGTATCTTCTAATCTCCACATTGATTCGACCCATATGATGAGCGATTCTCCGATTTGCCCAAACTGCCTCTTTCAATCCAATGGTACAACCTCTTTCAAACTCTGACAGTTGCTCGTAATGAGCTCGAATTCTATGGCGAGGCATTTTTTCAGTAGTTGGAAGGTATTCTAAATTGCAATGCAACAGAAACTTTGACCCTCAGATTCAGAATCGCTTCTTATATACATCTGTTGTATGCTCAGTTCCAATGCCCTGTAGCTCCAGCTATTCATTCATTGGACACAAATATTTGTCTTTGTCATGTTCGGTTCAAATGTCTGTGCATACTAAATGTCATTACAATCGAGCAACTCCTTATTGGTGCGTCTTTTTTTTTTTTTTTTGCTATAAAGTGCATTTTAGTTCAAAATAAGGCTTGTTCGTGAGGCGATATCTGATTCACACTTTTAATACCAGGTCTATAGTCAGAAATCTTTTGTGACTGTATTTAAAGGTAAAATAAAAAAGTAAGGCTTATAAAAATTATTCTACATCAAAACATGTCAAACTCGCGATCCACATGTGACCCACAAATAATGTATTTGCAGCCCAGCTACCAAAGCAGAATGTAATAGAATCTTTATTTAAGGCTACACGGTACTCTTTTTCAAAAAAAATTTTTGGAGACAGTAATATTAAAAGTAACTTATGTATTGTTTTCATACTATATTATTAAACTGATTCTGAAAATAAAAAGTCAATTTAACTAGTCCTTATTTTAAAATTTAAAAAAATTTAAAAATTTTGAAGTTTTTTTAAACCCTTATAAAATACACAATTTTTGAAATTTTTTAATTATTTTGAGTGATTTATATTTCATAAATTATTGAAAACAAAAGTTAGTATGGATTTGAAAATCTGTTCCCTTGTTGATTTTTAATAATTATTTTTCTAGCTAAACCTGGAAAAAACAGGAAAATTTTTAAAATATTAACTTTAACATTTTTTAAAAAAATAACTAGGGATCCCAGACCTAAATCCATACTAACTTTTATAGAACACATATATCTCAGTATGTATAAAAAATTTCAAGACTCTATCTTGAACAGAAAAAAAGCCTTAGGGATTAGAAAACACTTACATCTTCAAAAATAAAAGTCTGAGAAAAATGCATTTAAAGTTTTTAAAGGCATAAAACAAAAACTAATAATACTTGCAAAGATCTAAATTTTTAATATATTATTTAACTACTTATATAATATATGAAAACACTACTTTAATTAAATATTATGGCAAATATTTTTATTTATTCAAAATATGTTTTTGCAAAATATCGATATAGCATTTTTTACGATGACAGATAATTCAGCTTAAAGTTAACATAATAATTTCACAAAAGTTTTAAAACACAATACATTTATAAAAAATAATAATGATATAAATAAAAGTTTAAAAAAAGTTAAAAACTACCAAGTTTGTACATAGCACCTAATTTTTTCTGAATTTTAAATCGAAGCAATTTAGCAAGTTTTATTTTTTTCTGCGCAACTTTAAAATTTGCAGATTTCCTTTTCTTTCTGAAATAGGTTCTCCTACAATGAGTAAAGTACACTAAATGTTCTGATGACAAACTTGTTACAAATTCAATTAGCATCCTGGAATGTTTTTAGAGCTTTTAATGTTCCAACAATAAATTCAGGTATTGCACTCGACATGGCAATCAACACGACTCCTAGAAGCTGTATTTTCTTTGGAATATTTGTCCCATATCATCGAATGTAATGCTTCATTAGAATTGTGTGTCAAACCTCTGACACATGTGCTTAATAATTCAGTTGATGCTAATCGCTGATAAATAGGCAAGATTTTGGGCAAATATTCTTCGTTGATTGTTATTTTTACCCAATCTTTGTGAATATCTGATTTTTTTTCACGTGCTAATGATAACTGGTAAAAACACCAAGAGTCAAAGAGCAAGATTGTGTCCCGGAAACTAATACTCTCAGATCTTTCCCCTAATTTCACAGCTGCATTTACTTCCATTGCACTAGATGATCCGACATGTGTTGTACTACAAACATTTTGTTCTCCTTTGTACCAAATACGAAATTCAGCACTTTCTTCTCCAAGCTCAAATTTAGTCTGTTCACATTCTCCACGCCGCTTTGACATTACTTCGTAGTCTATCACAAAGCCAGTCAGCAAGTCGATAACATATCCTATTCCGATATTTGACGTTGACGTATGTTCTCTTGTCAACCAGCTTCCATCATATGACATTCCAATACCGACTATATCTTTATCATTCCTTGAGCCCTACGCCTCAATGACATCTTTACGAATATAAAGCAACGGCTGATTTGACCCAACAAGATGTCCAATCAGAACTTTTGGCTCATAATGTCTTTTAAAAGTTTTACTAAACATTATATTTCAATTCATATGCATGCAGAATTTTTCCAACGATGAGTAGCCAAGTCACAAACTTAACATACCTTGCACTAATCTCATATTTACATCAAATGGAACATTAAAAAATTGATGCTTGCTAACATTTGATATTTGATGTAATATAGCATCAACTAATTGTTATGAACATGTTTCACTTTAGGTTTGGTCACAATTAACACATACAACATTCATTTTATATGCAAATCTATTTCTTTGACCATAGCAAAGTTTTAAAGATACACTATGGCAATTATTGCTTAAATTATCTGTAAACAAACATTCAGTATCCACTATAATGTAATTTGAAAGATACTTTTATATGTAGCAGAAGTATTAAAGACATTTGTATTCTGAAGTTTTGTAGTTATATCCACTAAAGCAGGTTTTTAGCATTGTCATTATCAGCAGTACTCCATCTCTTAGAAATGTTGATTCTCTTCTCAAGCTGCGAATTTTTTGTCCGTGGCATTTTCTCAACAGAAAAAACTTCACTTAAACAATTTAAAATAGCTTTTAAGTTATATAAATAATATGCAGAATAAATATTGGTCTTGAGAATACCTTTTCTTATCAATTTTGGCTAAGTAACTATAAGCACATCAAGAACTCAAAATATAAACAAACATAAATGATTTTAGTAGTGAAAGTTGAAGTTAATATCTACTTCTCTGCAAGTATCGATATTATTTAAAAAATATCAGTAATTAATTAAGTTTAAGAATGGAAAAATACTTTAAAATGAAACCGAAACTAACCACGCCCCCCTCAGCTGTCAAAAATAGTGACTGACAATGCTTAGAAAACTTCAAATATCTTAAAAACTAATTGGTTAATAGATCTAAAATTTGGGGCCAAGATTCCCAAATGTATGGGCTACAGGAAAATGCAAAAAAAAAAATTTTCGATAAATTTGTCATTTTTAGGGTACTGTGTAGCCTTAAAACGTTGTACAGTTGTATTTTTTAAAATTCCTCAGTATACATAATTATTGATAGCAAATCATAACATTCGCTACTGAATAATCACTAAGTGAATAGGAGCATTAATTCTCAATAAGAATAGCATCTCACACTCTTGCAGCAGCCATTGCTATTATACTGCCTTGTTTCATGTGTTGATGTTAACACTCAGCTTTAAGAGTACGAGAGAAAGAAGTTTATTTACATGACGCGAAAAACTTCTAATGTTTGTCTGTGTCTATAAACCATATTGAAAGAAAAAATATTATTTTTAATAACTTTTTATTGTTATGTGCTATCAGTTACTCATGAATTTAAGCCCTTGTTCTTAAGTTTTCCTTTTTAAAATCAGTTATTAGGAGCACTAACTAAACTATTGTAGAAGAACCTCGATGTTTCCAAGAATTTTGAGATTAATTTATTTTTGTAACATTGTACTTAGATGTGACCCAAAGGTTACAAGAAAAGTCAGAATTTTTGTTAGAATATAAGAGATAAAATAATATGCATGATATGTAGGAATGCTTTTAATGCACCAAAATTAAATAACTTAAAATGGACTTCATTAGCGTTATGATACAGATTAGGAAATTTAGTCTTTTTGCTACACCAATGAATTAAGAAATGAAAAATTACCACTGTTTAATCATCACGACAGGTAGTGCTGCTAGCGCTTCTCTTAAATACACTCGTAATGAGAGTGAATAGGAATTGAGAAAGGAACAAGTAATGTAAAAAAAATACTTAAGTCAATTCCTAATTAGGTCAAGAAAGAAAAATTTTATATTAGTTCCTTTTTATTAAATAATTACAATTAATATAAATATATATATACATGTGACAGAATCACAATATTAAGTGGGAAAATAAATTCATTTGGTGAATTAAATGGTTGGAAAGCAGTTTAGCACAACCACTCTTGGCTACATAAATTATTTGAAGGTATTTTGCCAAATGGGGCTACCCTAGTCCACTTCGTGGACTAAACATTCAGCCAAAAAAAAAAAAAATTGCGAAGTTTGGCAATTTTTGAAATCGCGCCAAGTGGTTGGGGTAAACTTCATTTTGACCAATTAAATTTAATGGATACTTGAAGAAACTGTATTAACATCAAGTGTCCTCCACTACAATTTTAAGAAAATGTATTTGAATTTGAGTGGATGGATAAAAAGTATTTTATTAACGATTGAAAATTTGAGCAAGGTATATATAGGGAGAGTGGGAACTAATAGTAGGAATTTAAAAAGACATCAACCAAACAATGCCGAAATTGTTGGATACGCCCAAATACTTCTTCAAAATTAAAAAGAATAAAATAAAATTCTTTGCTTTTTGAATTAGACAATGCTATTCTGTTTTACGTAATAGAATAATTATACTGATATTAGCACTTTTACTCCAGAACACGAAACACCCTTAACTAGATATAGTGCGATTTTCGTGACTTTTACTTGTTAGAAACTGGTCCGTGATTGTAAATGAGTTTCAATTGCTTGTTCTAATACAACGAGGATAACTTTTGAACACGAGGTGAACAAAACTGCTGATAAGCCATCAAAATCAAGAAAACCTGTTTTCTGACCCTTATTCTTTTATGTCTTTTTCATTTGTTAATACTTGAACTGCTTTTTCGGTGCATTCTTCACCCTATACATCATCGCTAGAGGATGTGTCAGCTTCAATACCAATCAAATGCGAGTTTCTACTATAACCATGGAGGTACTCGATTCTGAACGGTTTGACAATTAAATTCTACTGAGGCTGATAACGGGTCGGTTTTCCTGCCCTAGTTAACCGAAATCACAATGCGGTTGTCTGAACACATTAAATGCAATAATAACGGGTATTATTCACATGTTGTGGTGTGCTCATACATGTGGAAACATGTTATCCAACACAGGTTGCGACGCATCTAAAATGAGAAGACTAAAAATGTTAAAAGTGTTCGTTGATGCTTGAAAATAATAAAATAAATAAATAAAGGATCCGAAAACGCTGTTTAATTGTAATTGATAAAGTCCTTATTTGAGTCCACAATCGAAAATTTATAGTGTCATTAATATTTACTAACATGTTGTTGTTTTGAGAAAGTAGCGTAATCAAAAATGCGAGGACGTAAAATAGAGTATACATAGTGCTACGTTTGAAAGATTGACACTATAATACTTTATGATTAAAAGAATTTCATTTAGTTTGCTTAAGGTATATTAACATTGCTGATATCTATATAATTCAATATCTTATCATCTGCTTTTAATTTAATATTCGAACAGAATAATAAATTATCATTTGATCTTTAATGTAAAATTTAATAATTGATTTTTATTGTAGGATCGTCTATTTTTATTCTATTCATTGTTAACAATGACAGTGTTTTTGTACCTTAGAACGTTTTGCTTTTGAAAATAAAAATGTATTTCTAATTTAAAGGTGTTTTCTTTTCTTAATAGTTAAGGCTTAATGGTGAGGCACGAAAGTCCGTTTACTTTAAGCTAATTAATATTGATTTTGAAGAATTTTACTTTGTCGAAAACTTAACAGTCATTACTAATAGCAGGGATTTTGAAACATCAAATAAAGTCTAGGAGCTAAGGAAAGACATTGAAAATTAAAACGAAAAAGACAAGCTAAGAGACATTCAGAACACAAACCTTTTTATTTTTATTTTCAATATTCTCCCATATCCTTTCATAAGGTAAAGAAGATACACACTTGCTAAAAATAAAGTAATGAGATATTTAAAATAATATTTAAAAGTTATTTCCGCTTAAAAATAATTAATCAATTCTTTGTTATAACGCACTGTCTAAGCATAAGTGAATCAAAGAAAAGTTTATGATATCAAATATTGGATGCATAAATAAAATTTTGTTATAAGTTACTTTTTATGTAACTGTCAAGAAAACTTTTAAAAAAGAAAGTGAAAGATGAATGAAATTAATTGTCCATAAGGAACATTCTTAACAGAAACAGGTATTTATGTAAATATTTAGACTGAAATAAAGAATAATAAAGCTTATATTTATATTGCTTTGTAGAATTTTTGAAGATTTAATTTTAGTATTTTCTAATTACCAAGGCTGAAATGTCCACAGACTAAAAACGTAAACTTTTCACTATTCTTCAAATTTATTTTTAATTTTCAGTTTGAACGGAATTAGAAAACAATGACTAAACTTGAAATGAACAGAATTCATTAACAAAAAGAAGAGAATTCGGAAACAACTTGCAACTAGAGCAAGAACCAAACCCATATCAGTATTCCCTATAATTCTAAATCGATAGCAAAATATCTTACACACGACTTTAATTCCTGTAATGGTTCCTATATAGATTGTCATCTCTACTTTCGACATTTTTGCGAGTAAACTTACATCGAAAAACTAGAAGTTGAAAAAAACTTTCAATTCTTACCTAACATTATTTACATCAGATAATAAATGTAGGATCCTTGAAAGAAGTAGTACTTATTGAAGAGAACAAAAAGACATTATAAAATTATACGAATATAACCAACAGATTAAAGTATTAAGAACAAGAAGAGTGAATCTCACATATTTAAAGCTCAATACAGCGAACAAAATCAAAACAAATTCTGCTGAAACAGTTTGTGATAAGAAAAAAAAAAGATTAGATGTCTCACGAAGGCATTAAATTTTCTGATAAATTTTTGACTTTATAAACACAGAAAATTCAAGTTTTAACTGCACATGTTCTTTTACGTAGCATGCATTTATTAACAAATCTTCTGTTTTAAGTACATCAAATATGCTTGAAAAAAATAGCATATTCTGCCATTTTGACTATATTAACGCAAAAAGCATTTTTATCCACATAAACAAGACACGCGTCTTAACGACACGTGTTCGCATGCATTTGTTATCACATCATCATTTCATCAAGAGTATATAACGTGCTTGTACTACGAATATTACGAAAAATAAGCTGTTGTACTACGAATATTACGAAAAATAAGCCGTTGTACTACGAATATTACGAAAAATAAGCCGTTGTACTACGAATATTATGGTTTTGCCACACAAGCGTAAGTCTTTCAATGTCAGATTGTAAATGTGAATCATACACAGGCGCGAGTGTTATGAGTTGTTGAAAAAATGATTTCGGTACATCCACATTTATTAATGAGATGTACTCAAACTCTGTACCCTAAAATTAAATTTATCTGTTGTGTTTGTGACATTTGGTATTTGTTCTGAATGAATCATGACTTAACAGAACACTTTGAAATTTTTACAGAAGATAAAAGAGGTACAATATTTTGAGGAAATATAACCACTGGGAAATACTTTATAAAAAAATTTAAGTTATGTAAAATATTGTTATATTTATTAGTATAAATGTTATATATATATTGTCCTGACATTTATCGTATAAGAATGCAACTCATAATTTATTAAACAAAGGATAAGATTCAATTTTGTTAAATGATTATTATAAGTTTAGGTTTCCAAGAAAATTGATAAACATAGGCATACAATAATTTTTATATTTTACTAAAAATGGCCTAGATATCTGGGAAAAGGTTTTTCAGCATATTAATTGAGCCTTATGCACATACTGCTGTAAATTACAGCTATTAATGTTGATGCATTTGCTTCCAGGAAAGCGTGGGTTGAAGTAACCCGCAGTATGGAATGACAAGAGTTTGCGGGCGTCGACTCTCTTCTAACATACAACAACGTTAGAAGTTAAAAGGCCTTACTCAACCAGTCAGATGAGATATCTTTTCAACATGATTGATAGGACAGTCAACTTCCGACTCCTTGGTCTAGGGTTCGAAACTACCCTTCCGCATCAAGATCAACAACTCTCTCCCCCTCCTCGGGGTCGTAAAAGCACCAGCGGCAGAAGTGGTGACTCAGGACTTGAACAAAAGATGGCTGCACAGCCTATCCCTACTGATTGCATATGCCCCCGATGCAAAACACTTGCCTCTGATGTCTAACTAAGACAAACGCACTCAAAATCACGACTAGTAATATTCCGGCTTTGGTGCAAGTGTCAACGAGACCGCCACTCAACACAAGACAGCCGATGACTCAAATGGAAAACTGCCCCAAACAAAAACTTATTTCAACAACGAGGGGGATGTTAATCAATTGCAGTAATGGCTAAAAATTTTTTAAAAAAAGCAATCTTCTGTACAAACCAATGTACCTCTTCGTATCATCACGATGATACTGGAGGGGGAGTATGCGGCGACTCTATTCTACAACAACGTTAAAAGTTTTAAAAAATGCCTTACTTAACCAGCCAGATAAGATGTCTTTTCAGCCTGGTAGGTAGGAGCGCATTCTTCGGACCACTGGACCAGAGTTCAAAACAACGCTGCCGCATGAAAGCCAACAACTACTCTCTCCCCCTCCACGGAGCATGGGATAGAATAACACCCCCCGAGGTTTCAGAGAAAAATACCAGCATCGAAAGTTCAATCTGCTGAGTTTCTGCAGAGCTGGCTTTCGAAAGGTCAAGAAATACTGGGAGAAATGTATAGCTCTGAATAGTAACCATGTAAAAAGGACCTTAAAGAATAATAAATAAAAATTAGGTTTCTCTATACGCTATTGTAAGTATAATAATTAAAAATTTATAATACCGTGGGATAGTATTTAAACTTGAGGATAATGCGGGTTGCTGCAGTCAATCTCTTCCTGGAACCAAATAAATCAACTTTAAAAGTTTTATCAAGATATCTTGGTAATTACTTAGTTATAATTAAGACTTTATGTTACTTCCTGGAATAAAATAATAAGACAATCTGCTCATTTAGTGTATAAATTCAAAAATATGTAACCTCAGGCCTATTTTGACTCAAATAAAAGATAAAACCTCGTTAAAATGAACTAACTACTTAAATTATGTCACAGTGTAGAACTGAAAATTTAATTGTCACCCCTTATTTTAACTAGGATTTCTCCGGACTTATGTTAGATAGTAAATTATATATACTCAGTATGGGAATATTTTCACTAACAAGTAAAATTAGTTTAATCGTTTAATTATGATGCTGTAATAATGGAACCGCTAAATTATTCTAAACATACATGAAATAATATTTTAGAGTTCAAACCTTAATTGATCATTTATTGTGAAATTTTAATTAAATCATATTACATTATGATAGTTATTTTTGAAACACAGCATTATGTTGGTCGATTAAATTGAGAACTCTATTTAAATTTGAAATCTCTTTGATTTGCATTTGAATTCGAATTTCCATGTTTAAGAACGACTACAAATGTTTCGAAATGCTTAATTCATAATGGAGATGGATTATTTAAATTAGAAAATATTGATTAAAAATAATTTATATGTAGAATGTCATCATGGTCATGTCACAGATGATGGTTATTCTGCTTTAAATTTTTTTAATAAAGAATAATGTGTTATCTGTTTGATTTTGAGATTAAAGTTGTTTAAAGTTAAATAAATTAAGAACATCTTGAGTATTACTGAAATGAAACGAAATTTGAAATAAAATGAAAAATATTTAAACGGGGACTTTACTGTATATAAAAAAATATAAAGCATAAAAGAAAAGAAATATACGAGCTGTTTCTTGCAAAACTATCAAATTTTCTGTTCGACCGTAAATTGAAGTTAATAGAAAGACTGTCCTAAGTTTGTGATTTTTATTTTTCTCATAAAAATTGCTTATAATAATCTTAAGTGAAATTTTAAACATATATGAAGAATAGAGAAGCTTTTTTTTATTTAAATCCTTTGGCAGGATAGACCATCCCATTAAACATGTTTGGAAGGAGCATTGACTTTAGTAAAAGATCCATACAGATATGATTTGGTTACAATAATAAAACAAATACTGAAATTTTCAACATTTACAAGTATCAAACAAACTTAAGAATCCAAATTTTGGATATATAAAATAAAATGGGTAAGAAGTGCATGTAACTTACAAAGAAAAAGACATTTTGTGATAAACAATAAAGAATTTTTTACCCTACTGCCAATTAATCTTAATAGAAAATTAAATAAGGTAAGTGATTATTTTTGCTTTCCAAACTGTGTCAAACTGAGTCTTGATGCTGCAAAAAACTCTCCACATACCAGAACTTATATACGATAAAATTGCCGTGGCTCTGTAGGAGTGTTGTGGAGTTTTGGTGAGGGAAGTGCTAGCTCAGGTTCCATCCTCGTCACTTGACTAAAGTTAAGAATTACGAGGTTGTCATTAACAGAGCTCTCATGCTGCTCTTAAGTGTGATGTTAATAAAAAACAAAATAATTGATTTGAAAGATAAATCACAAATGTAGAAGATCTAGAGCTCTTTCGAAGAATTTAAACGTAGATCATCTGCAGGGATTATAAAGTAGATTTGTGGCTTCATTCAGTTTTAAGCATCTTACTGAAGCTTATTTCATCCAACGATTGGATCAAGATCTTTGGGTCCTTAAATTTTATTTACAAGCACGTTTTCTTTGGGAGATTCTGTTTGTAACAAACTATACTTGTTCTGTGCTTCTCAGAAAACAAGAGTAAGTAATTAAGAAATGCATTACAGAGTCTAATCACTTAGAGCCCTCACTGAAATATTCTCTAGTAATTAGTCTTTTATTCCTTCTTTATTTTTCGAAACATTTTAAGGAAGTTAGGGAAATTGGAAAATTAAAGGATTTTGGAGTTTTCTTCTATTGTTCGGATAATTTGAGAGTCTTTTGTAGAAGTTAGGGAAATGGGAAATAGAGATTTTTGCTGTAAGAGTAGAATTTGATGTCATTGTTTTATCAATTAAAATTTGATTTTTCGAAATGATTTTGATATCTATTTGGAAAAGAAATTTAAAAAGAGAAAGAAATCAGAAAATCAAATTTATCGATAGTTGATAAAGAGTTAAGGTATACAAACATGATGTGTTATTTCAAAGCTTTTGAGAAATTCGCTTGTTTTGATGCATTATTTTATTTTATGTAACGTTAAACGATAAAATACTCTTTACGATTGGGAAGATATTTTTGATTTCACTGGATATTTTTATGTATTGCTAAGCGTTAAATATTTGAGCCTTATACTCATATAAAAATTACTCTCCACTTTTTATTTATTTTTTTACTGAGAATAGCTGATAGTGATTAACAATAGTTCTATTTTCGGGCACTCAATTCAAATTAATTATATCAATTCCTTTAAAAACGATAATTTATGAATTATTGATTGAAAATAACATATAGAAGAAACTGCTAGACCCATTGTAATATGAGCTATTAAGTACAACTTCCCTTAACTTCCACCTGGGTTAACTTTTTGACTATATATTTAAGTTCCCAGCTCCTTTCCAACCAAATAAAACTTAATTATGCAAGCTAGGTAGGTGTTAGAAATGTAGTAAATAGGAGAAAAGAAAACGTGTAAAAGCGACGGAGAGTTGGAGTTTTGATTAGAAACATTACGGTAGTATAATAATAAAAGAGTGTGAAGGAATTGAATACTGTGCAATGGAGTTACAAGCGTGTCTAGGTGATCTAGAAGGAACTAGGACCCGACTCAGACTGATACAAGATTAGTTTAGCTTATCAGATCAGATTATGTGGGGGATGAGTAACATTTGATATTTATAGATGTGGTTAGAAGCGGTGTTGAGGGACAGTAAACTAATAAAGGGCGTTTCCCTTTTTGGAGTAAATAATGTATAATGCTTCGAAGCTTACTTTGACTAAGTTTTTCAACTGCTATTGTATGAGCATTTTACTTAATATATATATGTGTTTAGATATAAGGTAAAGGCTTTAGATTTGTAATTTAGACTGTTTGTATGACTATTTTATTTCATATATCTATGCTTAGAAACAAAATAGAGACTTTAGATTAATATTAGGAAGTCTAGTATGAAATGGAGCAAAAAATGCACATAACTGAATTCGATTTTTTTCCAATAATTTTTTTTTATTTTTAATCAAAGTGTTCACCCATATTATCGATATACTTTTGCTATTTTAGAGGTAACTCCTTTATTCTTTTGCTGTAGAAGCCTGGATCACGAGAGTCAATGAACTCTTGAAACGCCATTATGACACCCCGTGTGGAATTGAATTTTTTTCCAGATAAAAATTGTTTAAATTTTGAAAGAAATGATAATTAGTGTGGGTAAGGTCTGGCAAGTACGATGGGTGACGGAGAGTTTCCAACTTCAACTCCTGTAGCTTTGACACGGTCATTCGTGCGGCATATGGACGAGCGTTTTCGAGCAGGATAATTGGAGTCATCCGATTAACTAATTTTGGCTGTTTAATCGCAAGATTTCTCATCATTTCGTCTAGTCGATAACAGTAGACATCCGCCGTGATTGATTGGCCAGGTTCCATAAAGCTGTGGTGGATGACAACTGAGCCAGACCACCAAACAGTGACCATCAGTTTCTTCTGATAGATGTCTCATTTAGGACAGTGTTTTGGTGGTTCATTTTTGTCCAACCATTGCGATGAACGCTTACGATTACCGTACATGATCCATTTTTCATCGCACGTAACGATTTGATTCAGAAATGGTTAGCTTTTTCACTTTACCGATTTACGCCAAATGAGTCAAGATTGTTTGCATTAATACATTGTAAATTAATGATAATTCACGGGCACTTTGGCTGGAATTCGCTTCCACAGTGGCTTTCAGGACGTCATTATCCGCCTGAGTCTTGGGTCGACCGCTTGGTTCATCTCCCGAAAGAAATTTCTTAAGCCAATGGGCTACAGTCGCGTTTGTATCCACTTGAATGCCGAACACACTACTGATATTATCGACTGCCTGCCGTGTCGTGGCTCTACGGTGGAACTCATACTTCATCAATTCACGAATTTCGCTGATTTCCATGGTTTAATTTAATCGCCGATACAAAAAACAATGCACATTTTTTTCAAACTGAAATATGCGTTAAAAAGAGGAAAAGATGTGCCTTTCACACGAAAAACAAATTATGCCAAAATACAGCGTCTAAATGAGGCTATGTGCAATTGAAATAAATAACATGAACTTTGCTCCATTTCATACTTGACAACCTAATATATAAGATAACAATTGCGTCAGATAACAAAGATACGCCAAACTATAGTAGTTACTTTATCCTTTATCTGAAAAAAAAATATGTATTACTTTAATCAACTTTAAAACTTTAA
>BMAW01073975.1:0-40133 GCA_019974015.1 Nephila pilipes
CTTTCTGGGATTTCTTCTTAATACTGCTACATAATGGTTAATATACGAGCTTAAACTTTTAAATTAGTAGTTACACACACACATTACTACGCACACACACTAGGTTCAGCTGCAAATATTTATTGATAGCTGTATTGCCTAGTTGTAGATCCACAGATATGTAGACTTGAAAATCTCTTTATTTTCTTGTAAAATATTCTATCTGTGTGTCCATAGGTAAGCACTTAGAAAATTCATCTCTTGCTCAGTTATTTATGAGCGTATAACTTTGGACCCATGGATGAATGGTTTAAACTTGCACCCGCCTCCTCAAACGTTAACCTCGGGATCTCCCGTGTATTAACTTTCAAATAAGCATTCAGGACTTTAAATGTCGTTAATTGATTTGAATAAATGAGTTTGTAGTGAATGATCTGATTAAGAGTAAAAACGGTTTATTAGCAACGAACAGGTTGAAGGAAAGTAGTAATGGTAAATAGGAATCCCACCTTTAGAACAATTTTATATAAACAATTATTTTTGATGATATTTTTGTTGAGAACACGTGAGGCTCTATATTCGTAATAATTGAGTTTTGCGTTATTTTAAGCTTTAAATAAGAATCAGCTCAAATTTCAATACTGATCCTTTCCAAAGTGAACTTAATTGAATTTTTATAATTCAAGTACGTGTAGTCAACCAATCATAAAATAACCATCAACATACTTCCATCGAAACTTGAATAGATGGCAAAATGGTAAACATTTAGAAAACTTCCCAATAGTTTTTCAGCTTTTCACCTTGTCATAAATATTGATTTCCCATTTGCTTATTTTAATACTATAAAGAATATTAATGAAAAAAAATAAAAATGACATTTTGTACATAGGTATTAAATAAATGTTACCCGAAGGATTTCACTAGTCAAATTCTATGCATTTCTTTAACATATTTATTTCAGAATTTTACATAATCATCTGTCGATCACAATGATAGGTTGTGATTGTTTATTAGCATCGTAATGAGACGCGAGATTAAAGACATTGGTTATAGAACTCGTAATTTTCATCCCCAGTCAAGAGATAAGGATTACGTATGAGTACAAACTTCCCTCTTCAAACTTCAACCCCACCCCAATTGGAGGAGTTGAGATATTCCGTTCAGGAGTGCCAAAAAAGGTAGTTCTTTAGTGGCATCGGGTTCGAATCCCCAGCTTGATGAAAAAATGCCTGTCCTGAGTCCGCGACCTGACAACTGGGCTACCATGGGCACCATATTAATCAGAGCTTACATGTTTCCATATAAATATTAAATGAATTCTAACCGAAGTATTTCTCAAGGTAAATTCTTATATTTATAATTCTTATTCTTTTGTCATACTCATACTTATTTCACTTAGAATTGCTCATAATTTGTACATTTCGGAGTTCATTTTGTTTGGAGTTTATTTGTTTGTGTTTGCGTACAAGGAGTAAGTAAACTGAACCCGAAGATTTGCGTAAGCTAATTTAGTATACTTTTTTTTATCATATGCATATCATACTTATTCTAAAACTTTTCATAATCAACTTTCTTAAGTATATATTATATTTGATATTGAACGAAGTGTATGTATTTGATCTGTATTTATCAATTTTAGGTTACAGAATTATTTTCAAAATTAATCATTCAGATTTCTTGAGCATGAAAAAAGATTCTATTTTTTTTTAAATAAAGCATAAACTCCAGTTCTGTTAACCTGAATGAGATTACTTTAAATCCTGTAACATCATGTTTGTCTGTTACCGTCAAGGAGGTTTCCTTCCATATGTAAATTTGTTTCAAGCCTTACTTTTTGCATACTTTTACCGTGGGGATCACTCTGCATTGTCAGTTTTCAACAAAAATTTATAAAAGGCACAATGCTGAAATCATTTTCCCCACAAACTTCAATATCTGTATCCTTTAAATTTTTATGAATTCTATTTTATTTTACAATAAAAACAGCTTATATTGGTGAATTGTATTTTTTAATCTACAAATGCTACATCTACGGGAACGTTAAATTATTTACTGAATACTGTTTCTTTTTAAATTTTTAAATGTACAGTTTTATGAATTAAAAATATACGTTGAGTTACTTTAAGAAAGTAGTAAAATATATTTACAGTTACAATATGAAGCAACATAATAACATGAAATGAAGGGAATTTTTTTTTATTAGAAATAATTATATATGTATTTTAAGCAAAACTGTTGTTAAGTAATTAAATGAATCGGTGCATTTTCATAAATAAAATTGAAGATATTTCTTTTAAAATGAAAGATTTAAATTATGCACTCATTTTTGTGCTAACGTGACCCTTTTTAATAAATTTCATATTGATTTCTTTGTTTCTCCAATGCATTGTTCATCTTCGTTATTTCTCTAACATTATGTCATTAACTCCCCGAACTTAACGTACCTCACATGCACAAACTGAAGTGAAAAGTGGTTTCCTAGAATTGAATTGAAGCTATTTAATGAAATAGAACGATCCGTAAATTAGAGTTAGTTGCTTATTTGTTCAATCCAATATATAATGTATTTATTGCCATGACGCTAACAAGAACCAATGGTGCTAAGATTAAGTGTTCGTCTACAGTACGAAGTTTCACTGCTTCAAAACCCAGTGCTGACAACTTTAAAACTTCACATAACAGTTTAGTTGAATTGTTCTCTCCTTACTAATATAATTTATCAGACCCGTTTTCCAAAATATTTTTTTTACATTTCCAAAGCAGTTTTCAGGAATATTCTCATGTAATATATAAGCCCATATGTTCTCAGTGTGAGAAAGAATTTAGCCATTTGTAGTTACTCTTAGTCTATGAATAAATCACGTCAGTCAATTATCTCTATTGTACGTTCAATCCAACCTGCTCCTATATCTATGTGACATATTGGTGGAGGCTTTGGATACAACGACTTCTAGATCCTGGAATCGTTTAATGCATTAAGAAGAAATCGGTTGCAAAATATTCGTCTTGAGTTCGGGCTATATACGTCACATAAAAGAGCAAATACATCAAAGGAAATTGCCACGGAGGTTGACACCAAACCCAAATTCATAACACTTCTTAGGCAACAGGTCATAAATCCCTTTGTGTTTCGCTGAGACTCAAAGCCCCAAAGATGGGTCTTAAGAAGAATGATCGAGTGGCTAAGTACAAAAAAGGGACGGAAGCTAGTGCTGGAAAACTAGTACCTCTTCCTTGATGTAACCACCAGAAAATGGTTTGAGAATATTGAATAACATCGAACATCTTAGGCTTGATATAAATTGGAACTCACCAAAACGTTTTGTGACATTTAATACTTAAAAAGAGAGAAGGAAGGGCTAAAATGGAGTGTACAAATGTCTGGTAAAAGTATGTAATCATGTATTCAAAGCATGCTGATAATTTGTGCTCTGAAATTAATCCACAAATGTCAGAGGATGAAAAGGTGCCCTACCTCATGAAGAGTAATGCGGGGGATTATTATCAAGCTCTACTGACTAAGGAACTCATAGCAACAAAATTATTTATAAACTAGTGTAAGGATCTAGAAGAAATAAAAAAAGAGACGAATTGTTCGAAAAAAATTTGATCGTTTACCTAACTTCATTCCGATGTCATAAATAACTAGAGCAACAGATTTGGTTACTTTAATTAGGTAAATTGTTTGAGAATAGCTCCAACAGATATTTGAAACCGAATAACGAAATTCCAAGAGCACAATCGTATTCGATTGAAATCAGTGTTCATGAACTCTATTAACGTTATCTCTCACACAAGCGAAAAAAATACAGTGAAGTACGTACACGACCCTGAAGCAAACATCTTTATTCAACAGTTGTGAAAATGCATAGATCCGTTATTGGGCCTGCACATTGAGCAACTGATTTCTGGCGAACAGTAGATAACAAGCCAGTCGGATTCCAGTGTAGTGGGCTAAGATATTTCCTCGAAGATAGTGCAAGCCGTCGAAGGAGAAAATCCTCCTCTCGCTGCAAGATGTAAGGAAATAATCTCTAACTAATGGTCGACAAACACCCAGTCAATACTATACTAACTTGGGGGAGTCTTCCTTTGTAATTTTGAAACCACACAGACGCCATCTTCATAAATCTATTTCCAGTTCCAAGATAACTACCTTCAAAGTCCTATTAATAGTTGCTGTGGTAAATTTTATCCAGTCGCTAAGAAAATGCTTACTTTTTCTAGATATATACTGTCGAATTTAAATTTCGAATATACATTAATACCAAATTACAGTACTACCATCATTCTTGGTTTGGATTATCTGGAGGCATTACAAGCTGTGATAGGCTTCGGAAGGTCTGAACTGTCATTAAAAGACAAGGTAAATGAAACTCAAAGTCCTCAAACCTGAACTTTACACTCTGAAAAAAATTATACTATACCTGCTTGTTCTTTCACAAACATTAATGTTGTTGTTTCTAACGGAGATAAAAATATTGAAATTGTAGGAGCAAGGGAATAAAATAGCAACCCTAGAAACAGAAATTATGAAACCATCTAGCATAATAACATTCTATAATGACAAAAGGGAATTAGGGATCCCTGATTATCAAACTAAGGTGCAGAGTATTCCCAAGTAGTGTTCTTTGTTTGTAGGCTATGCATCAGTATTGGATGAGGACTGCCAGAGTATAATTACTAGTACTCTCCCTGAATTTAATCATATATTCCATGCAAAACAGAGTAGCCAGCAAAATGATTTCGAAAGAATTTTAGTTCCAAATCTCAAGAAGATGCAAATAGGAAGACATCTTGGAATACATCAGAAATTTTCACGAATTTTGGATGAATTTAAAAAGTTTAAAATCTGTGAGGGGAAGGTTAAACACCATATAAATATTGGCAACCATGAAGCCATAATTAAAAGAGCTTATAGTGTAACTGTGTGAGCGCCGCATAATACAAGAAGTTGACAAGACGCTAGATAAAGGCATAATTCAGAAATCTGAGAGTCCTTGGTTGTTTCAAGTTATCATGGTTAAGAAGGAAGATGGAATTTGGGACATCTTCGTAGATTACTGTCACATTAATACAATCAATAAAACTGATGTATATTCTCTATAACGTGTAGACGGAACACTGGACTGTTTAAAATGTGTAATGTTTTTTTTTTCTGTACCAATGATCTACAAACCGGTTACTGGCAAATAGAGGTAGATGCAGCTGACATTGAAAAGACAGACAATCCAGGAGAACTCTACGAGTTAACAGTTATACATTTTTGTTTATGTAATAATCCCGCAACATTTGAAAGAATGATGAACAATCTTATACGTAACTAAAAATGGGTAATGTACCTTTGTTTCCTAGAAGACATCGTAATGTTTGTTGAAACATTTGAGAAATATCTTGAAAGATTAAATATTATTCTAGGTTGCATCTTAGATACAAGGCAGACTCTCAATTTTAAAAAATACTTCATAGCTACCCGAGAAATTACAATTTTTGGCCCTCCTATTTCAGAAGATGTTTTTCGGCCCGGTCAATTTAAAAGCTATTAGCCATTTTCAACCCCGAAGAATTTGCGAAGCGTCAGAAGATTTTTTGGAACAATATTCTTATTACCTCACTTTTATTAAAATTTTGTCTATCTGGTTCCAGCATTTCAAGAGTTGTTCAAATTGTTCTTAATTAATTTAGTGGTCCAGAACAATACATTGCTGTTTACAAATTGAACAAAACACTACTTTCTGATGATATAGTTCTGGACTCCCGGAAGATTACCCTGTTACTACATACATATGCTAGTCCTTACGAAATCATTCAGTTCTCGTGCAGTTGTAAAGTGGATAAGCTAAAATAATTATCTATACATAACGGAAATATTCAAAAGCAGAGAGGAATTACTCCACAACTGAAAGGGAAGGTTTTACTATCGTACAGGCAGTGCACGAATTCCGGCCGTAAATTTTCGGTAAGTAATTTAATGTTGTGACACATCTGCATTCTCTGTGCTGTTAAATAACCTTAAATACCATTCAGTAAGATAACCCAAATGAGCTTTACGCCTTAAAGGATATGTATTTAAGAGTGGTAAGAAGCATAAAGACGCTGGTAGCCGTTTTTGAAAGGTAACATTAACTCATTTGAAGAAGTGAAGGTCTTCGAGTTTTTCTTCGAACTAGCGGCGGAACGGAGGAAGGAATTAGAACTAAAAAGTTTATCTCCTCAACAAAGAAATCGGAGCCAATAAGATCAACTTATCAATTAATTGAGAGATATTTACCAAAAAGAACTTTGCTCCAGATGGGAAGATGTGGTTACGGGTCATTCCGAGAAATGTACACAAAGGTATACTCCAATATTTTCATGACGCACCTACTACAAGCTATTTAGGATTTGTCAGAAAGTATGATAGAATGAGAAAACATTTCTATTTTCCGGGTCTCTATCGCACTGTTCGTCGATATGTTACGCACTACCGGGAATGCTAAAGAACAGAAAAGGCACTCTAGCCTGTCATCTAGCTCCTGTCCTACCTGCAGTCGAACTATTCCTTTGAATCCGAATAGACTTTCTTGAATGATTTCAAAAATCATTGAGGGAACCATAAAGGGAAAACTGTCTGTATTGATTACTTAGCTAGTTATGTCAACACGAAGGCATTACCTACTGCTGAACCCCAGTAAGTAGCAAACTTTCTTCTTGAGGATTTGGAGTTCCAAGAGTCATCATTACAGACATTACCACCGAATGACGACTGTGTATCATACCCAAACCAATAAGCTAACATAGAGAGCTATAATAAATCATTACCAGACGTGCTGACTATGCACGTCATAGTCGAGCGAAACAATTAGGCTGAAATACTGCTCTTCGGTATCTCTTATATATCAGTGCGAAGCAGGACACAACTGGTTTCACACATTTTTATCTTATGCATATGCTTGAAGTTGAGACGACACTTGATACTATATTCTGATTCACACTGAAGAAACCGAAAATGACTATACTTCTATATCACTATCAGGAGCTAATGAGCCTTGGCAGCTAGGGAGATTCAGAATCTTGGAACACGAGAAAATAATCGAAGGCGGTGTGACTCAAAACATCGAATAGTCTGGAGACCTCGTAAGGAATTAAACACCTGTGCAAAAAAAGTAGGTCTGTCGGTGAAGTTACTTAAAATATACTTCTGCCCTTAACAAATCTTACGAATACTATCCAATAAAACTTAAGACTTGGAGACCTTGATGGTAGTTAGCGACGCCGACGCACGATTTAATATATGTTTCATGTTTTTCGAATGTAGGCCTATTATGGTCCTGATGCACATATTCACTGATGAGCTTAATCCTGGAGTAAGTGCCTCCGGCCCCAAGGAAATTTACTATCCAGCCATGTCTCTTAAGGACGTGTTACACGCACGCGGATGATAGACTTTCAGGAAAATTCTTAAGCAGCAGGATGATGTTTTTCAAGGAGAGAGTAATGCCACGAAGCCTACAAGCATCGTTTCAGCAGAGGTATAGCGATCGTATACAGAACGACAGTTCCCGGATTCAAGACTCAGTGCTAACAACGTTAAAAATTCAAGTTAAAGTTTTGTTTAATTGTTCTCTATTATTTTCCATAATATATCTAGAAATTTCCAGCATATTCTTTACGTTTTAAAAGCAGTGTTCTGAAAAATTCTCATGTATTATATAATGTCTGTTGATAAATCACGTGATTCAGATATCTCTTGCATGCTCATTTCAACCTGCTCTAATATCTACGTGACAATATAGAATCCCTGTTCTTCAATCTGTAATAAGTAAGATTATTTTAGAAACGTATGAGTTGTATTTAGTTAATTGTGAATGATAATTTTCGACTAGTTAGAATACAAAATTTCTGCTACATAGTCATACATGCTATGCATCGTCAATAAATAAAATTAAGATTGAATGCTTGATACCTTTCTCAGCCATTTAGACACCACAGCAATTATTAAGTAAAAAAGTCGAATCATTATAATGAAGTATTAAAATATATTTAAACATTTTATTGCTAGTATAAGATAATACCCAGTGTTTCTTAATCATTGATTTTAAACTCAATCACTTACTTTAAAGTCATATTAGATATCAAGATTAGCCAGTTATTTCATAGTGAAAGGAAGTTATTTATACCGAAATTGCTTGATATATAATTCTTCTTAAGAATTTAACAGCCGATTTAAAAATATTATTACAAAGCAGTAGGATGTTTTGCATATCCCTAGTTTCTCACGCTATGTGTTGTTTTGCTCGAATAAATTTTAAAAGTGGATTGTTGTTTTAAAATGATTTTTAAAATAATATAAATTGTTTTCGAAATATCTTTAAGATACTTCGTTTTATAAATCAGCCTTAAGACCTTTATGGTTACATGCATCAGCTTTAAAAACAAATATTCTTCTTATCTTCTCCAATTTTCTTTTACGAAAGTGTTTTTCTATTATTAAAAATGATTTTATCTTTTCTATAATGTAGTGATTGAAATTTCAATGATTATATACATCATATACATATACATACATACATACACACATATATATATATGTGTGTGTGTGTGTGTGTGTGTGTGTAAATATAAACATACATATTTACGAAAATTTTCAACAGCATCTAAGAGATTTAGTACAATTTACAAAACGCGATTATTTAATAATGGCTTGCATGTTACTTTGTCGTATTCAGAGGAACCATTTATATTATCACATTTTACATTAATGTAGAATTTTCGTACAGTTATAGGCATAATTATTATTGAATAAGATAAATACATTTTAATGTTCACAATTTAAGTTCTAATTTTATTTTTAATCTATATAAATGTTTCTATATTTATATCTAAATAAACCATGTTATATTTGATTTTTCCTTAGAGTAATACGGAAGAAATAAATGATGATTTTGTAGGAAACAAATCTAAATATCTGAGCAATATTTCTTGATAAGATTCAGCTTTATGGCAAAAAATGATGAGTTATAAATGCTGAGGATTAATGAAACACGTCTTAAGGACTCGGCAATATTTATATAATAAAAATTAAGTTAGAGCTGATCTTTTTTGTTTTTGTTTTGAAATAAACATCGAATTACCATTAAAAGTAAATAATCAACAAACATTGTTTCAGAGAACATAGAATTATCAATTGAATCGGTACTCTCATCCCTTTTTTCATACTTTTATAATCCTCTATTTTATTTATCTTAATAATTATTAATCCGGACTCTCAAAAATAAATATATGTTTGAAATCCACAAGAGAAAATTCTAAATAATTTTTAAGGTCTGAAATACTTTTCTGTCATTTAAAAATAAATGTGTTTCTTAATTAAATTATATTTAAATATACGGTAGTAAAGATAAAAAAAAACGGATGTTTCCAATTTCGAAATAAACTCGCTCTGAATAAAGTATAGCAGTGAAATGGAAATAAATATTATTTTTGTTGACTAGTAATAAATTAATCCTTGCTGTAAAATATGTATTCATTATACTACATTATTTAATACTAACAAACTAAAAAGAGACTTTTATTTATATAACCAATAAAAATGTTTGCCTATTTCACCTCCTAAATAAAGAAATACATTCATTGCCAGCAATAATCAGATCAGATGATTAAAAACAAAGTCAAAGCCTGAAGAATGAATTAATTCGGCTGTGGATAGATCGTCTGAATGAACAGGATTTATGGAAATGAGTGTGAGAGTATAGAGAAGTATTGATCAAGTCACATAATAGTCGTCATTACACAGCCGCTATGGATACAATCAATTAAATTCAGGATACACTGTCTATGAATACAAGTGAGGCCTTAGTAGTCTTAGGGTCATGGTCGCGAACTTGCCCCCGGTGTTATTTCTGTCGAGTCGTAAGTTCGAATACAAGTGCCACTCAATCCGTGTACCCGAGTATCTTTTTTCAATTATGTTGATTTAAACGTCTTTGGTACACATAGTTGGTACATTCCTAGTAAACTGCAGTGATGTTTATCAACTTTCGCTCATTCTAGTCAATGAATATTTAACTTTTTCTTTATCCTTCCTTCGTCTTTCATATCTATTGCATATACATGTGCATTCCTTTACAATTATATACCGTTTCATTTTGTTATTTTTATGATCAGGAGGAATCGGACAGTGGGACTAAATTTGTCTATCGCCAATAAAAGCAATCAATTAACTGAAGAGAAAGCCAGTTTCTTACCATTCTAGTTCCAGAATTAATTGCTTTTGAAAAAAAATAGATGAGGTAGGTAAGACTAATTGTCATTCCCATTGTGTATTTCGATATGTTAAAGGACACCAAAACAAATATGACACCGATTGAATGATCAGTTTTGATTCCGAAATAAATAGTGGCAAACTAAAATTTCCTTGTTACCGCATCGAGTTGTCACATTTGATGACATCTGGATTCCTCAATATACACCAAAATGCAATGGGTTACTTCCCTTGAAACTGCTGAAAAGAAGAGAAAGATTTTTCTCATAATTATCAATGTTTTAGGGAAATAATTTCACTCCTAACAATTGATCATGCAATCAACTTCCTAAATCAGTTGGGCCAAAGTCATATTTGAAGTCATATTTCAAAGTCATATTTTTTCAATGCAATAATTTCTGATAATAATTGAATACTACACAACTTCTATTTGTAAGCCATTCTGGCTGTAATATTATGCATTATTGATTATCTTCGAATGTTCAATGCTTTGTTTCTGATATCCCTATTATTGGCAATTAATCATTTTGAAGAAACTATTGTTTTGTGTGTGAAAAAGGAAACAGATTTATCAATAAACTAGTCAGGTTTTCACATCGATGGAGTATGAAAACATGTGTGTGCAACATAATGAATATTTTTGCAATTCAGACATACACAAAGTTAAAAAGATAAAAATTTACTATTCCTTTTCAAGAAAAATATTTCAATACGAGCAATTTTTATTGTACTCTAAAGAGACTTATTCAAGGGATACAATTTCTAAAACATAATTATATTGTTCAGATAATTAATTGAAATACCAGAAATTATAATTGCCTAAATCTATTAGTTCATTGTCTTATTTATTAACGACGAACTTCTTTACTTTGAACCTATAGAGATACATTTTGGCAAGCATCGACGATACATATTTATTATTGACAACATTTATTTAGACAATATATATCTAAACACATCTTACATTTATATTTGAATTTAACTATGTAGGAGGCTAACATTACTTGATATATATATTGTTAATTCCTTCTGAGTTACTCATATTCAAATGAGTAGTATATTAAAGAAAGTAATTTATATACATGATTGATTAATGAATTTTATTATTGTCATGCTGGAAGTAACCCGAGAGCTATTGTTTTCGAATCTCATACATTTTTTAAATTGTGAAGTGACGAGGAAGACACCTGAGCTGACACATCTCTCTCCTAATTTCCACACCATGACAACGTTAATCCTTGGAAAATGCAACATGCATCAGCTACGGCTACATGGCGGTTCTCTTATGTCATCAGGGTTCGAGCCCACTGCCTGTTGAAAAGTACAGGTCACGAGTCCGCGACCATGACCAATAAACTATTGGGACCATAATTTACATACATGAAAAAAACAGTTGAAATGAAAAAAAATGCATTTTGAATCTGTGCTTTTGGAACAGCTGGAAATATAAAATATATAGTTTTTCTTAACATTATATAGTTTTATATAATACCATCTACTAAACATGTCAAATCCAAATAAAACATGAATATAGTTACAAATATATCATAAAGATGTATTTGCCTGAATCTGAATATTGGATTATTGTGAAAAATATGGGTAATAGAATTTATTTTTACTGAGTAAGAAGGGATGAGAAACAAGATTTCGAAATTAAATTTTCTGTAATTTATGAAAAAAATTAACATAAAAGATTAAATAAGTCATTGAAAAATAAAAACGATACATCAGAACTTAAAATAGAATGCATCAGATCTCATGGGGGCTTAATAGATTTTACTGCAAGAGTATCATAACGCATTATAATATGGGCCTTAATTTTTTCTCATTTTCATCTACATCATTATGACAAAATTTTAATTTTATTTACAATTTCCGTTCATAGAATTTTCATCAATTTAAATAGTTATTTTCTTTGAAATAATCATTAATATGATATTTATATTAAATATTAAGAATATATTTCAGCTTAGAAATGTACATAGTGTTTTTTAACTTTCATAAATATGAACGAGCTTAAATAGTTAATGATATATCGAGCATTTAGTGAAAGCTCAAATTGTTACACATTTTTCTTTTAAAATTATTATAATAGTTCTTTATAATATTTCCATTTTTTTTTCTTTGATTTGATGCTTATTAAAAATCAAAATGCAAAACAATTGTAAAAAAAGAATGCATTATATACTTTAAAAGACTTATATGTATCAAAAAAATATGTTTAAAAATTGAAAAATATATATATATAATATATATAAGTTAAATATCCGATG
This sequence comes from Nephila pilipes, assembly GCA_019974015.1. Classification (NCBI taxonomy): domain Eukaryota; kingdom Metazoa; phylum Arthropoda; class Arachnida; order Araneae; family Nephilidae; genus Nephila; species Nephila pilipes. The sequence goes on from BMAW01073975.1 coordinate 12,496, forward strand.
CTATCTGAACCTTTAATTTTAAAATCTTTTATGAATTGTAGTTTCACTCTATTATTCAAGTAAAGTTGCAAATTTAAGAATAATTTTTATGACATTTTCATCTCTCTTACATCAATTTATATCGCAAAGTGTATACATTTTAACGAAAAGTAGTTTCGCTTCATTTTTCAGCGCTATTTTTCCAATTTTGTTTTTGTTGCAGTTGTTTGCTCCCAAGTGGTTTCAAATAACAGGTAAGGCATGAATTTTATTAATAACGTATTTATTGAATAGTAAAACTGGATCCCACGCTTCTCACAATGTAATTATTATCATATAAAGTTCGTGACTTTCATTTCGTTTCCATCTCTCTTCATCACAAAGAAAAGAAAACTTAATATATATTTTTTTATAACTCTAATCTTTCAAACCATACTTTAATATTATGTTAAGTTATGAAAGTCAACTAATACAATTTAAAACCTATCTTTTGATTCTTACACTTTAATATAATTTTTCATTGGACATGTGATTTATTTCAAAAGATTAATTTACTTAAGTATAAGTTGTTTGTTTATATTGGAACTGACAAATGACTTAAGAAAAACATCCTTTTGCTCCAGGAATGAGAAGATTCTGGTTTACAATGGAACTATAATCTCAGAACCCAACGGAAACATCTCTTCGCCATTCCATTTAAGTTGTAAGCAGAATTATAATTATACATTATGCAATCACTTTATGTCCTACATAGGAATAGATATAGAATGCGAATCTAATGAATAGGCGTTACCTAGTTTTTATTGTTGCCAAGTTGTTTTCACTAATTCTTACAAATATTTTGATTGTAGAATGAAGTTTATAGGTGATACAAACATTTCATAAATATTAGTATGACGGAATTTTACTTGTTTAATTGGTATTTGATTCATAGAATATCATTCTAATATATTTATATTTCGAAGGTACATACTCATTTTCGCTCTCATGATCAAGAAAAAACCCTGCTGAACGATAGGAAGTAAATTTACTTTTTGTTAATTATCTGTTTCAATGTTTTAAAGAACAAATTTTATAAAACTCTGAAAAGGAAAGTTCAATTCTAAAAGAAGTATAATATTTACTAAATTCTTAATATTAGCAAATAAACAATTCATTTCTTGAATGTGTATCGGTACATAATGTTAAAAACTCAATTTTTTCATCATAAATACATAAACCATACAGAAAAAGAAGCACCATAAAAAAATGAAATTTCATTAAACTGAGCCAAATTTGTATATATTTAAAAACTGAATTTAACTATTAAAGGTTATACATATTTTGGATTATACACCCTCAAGTCACTGAAAGATTACCTTAATTGTTACATATTTATAATTCTAAATACGATTGCTCATTAAACTATTAATATCTTATGCCCTAATTAAACATTTTCAGTTCATCGGGTTCCATTAATTATTTATGTAACCAAATATTTAGTTTTCCGCTTAGTGGTTCATGTCCTGGGAATGAGATGGTGTCTCCGTGAAGTCGGGGTTTGGAGTACAGATTTTTCTAGAGTGAGACTGATGCACGTTAAATTTGTAGGAGGAAGGGCAATGACTGCACAATGACTTAGTACGAAGTTAAGAGACTTGGATATTATCTCAGGTATCAACCTTGTCCCTTGATCATGACTCAGAATTAAACGCTTTATTGCCAATAACCATCTTGCTTCCTCTAACACATCAATCAATAACTCCCGAGACTAACATTGAAAACAACATTTTTTTTGCAAATTTTTTTTTTATTCATCAACATAACACCTTTTGTTAATCACCTTTTAGGGTGATACAATCGTTCCAACGCTTTTCCAAATCTTTTTTTTCTTTTTTTTTTTCGCAAGAAATCTTTTTTGTTGCGAGTAAATAGCGATAAACAGCTTTCTGAATCATCGACTCGTTGCTGTTTTTGTTCCATCGAAAGCAATCGCGGCACCCACTTGGAAAAAACCTTTTTCATGCTCAATTTTTCATGAAGGATAGTAAATACACTTCCATATGATATCTGTGTCATCTCAGCAATCTCACGGAGCTTCACTTTACGATCTTTCATTATAATTTTTGTCATTTCACTCACATTTTCTGGTGTAACGGCTTCCACAGGTCTACCCGAGCGTTCCGCGTCATTTGCGTCGGTACGACCACGTTTAAACTCGGCAAACCATCGACAAATCGTTGCTTTTGATGGACAAGAGTCCGGGTAACATTTTTCAATCCATTGTTTCGCTTGCACGGTGTTTTTACCCATTAAAAAACAATGTTTTATCAGAACACGAAACTCGGTTTTTTCCATTTTTGAAACAAACTACAAAACGACTTTACTCCAACCTCGATAACTCAGCTGTTTCTGGTCCGATCGACTTAAAATTTTGACGCGTTTCAAGCAAAGGTTAGTACTCTAGAAAGACCTGGTTACTGGTTTACTACGAGCGCCATCTCTGGGTTAGTCTCGGGAGTTATTGATTGATGGTTAAGTTATTTAAATTGTCAAACAATTAAGAGAGACTTTTTCAAAACAATCTCAGTAAACTATTTTAGAAAGTTTTGTTTAAATTTCAACATCAAGAAGAATAAATTTAAATTATTACTCGCTATGAAGTTTTGATCATTTTAATGCAAAAATATTTGAAACATTTTGAAAAATTTAATTTGTTTCATCACTAATCAAAAATTACATTTGTCTAACGACAGGATTGTAACTTAAGGCGGAGATTAGCAATGCATTTTTTCTGATATTGGTCGATTTCTTCTGCAGGCTACATTTTAGTTTGAGAATATTTCTAAATAAATATAATCATATGTGTTCTAAGTTAGGAGTATAAATTAAGAATGAAAGATGTAGTATTAACGATGCTCTTAATCATTAAAAACTATTGTGCATTTTTTTTCCATTTAGGACGAATTTATAACAGTAATACATATTTACACTAACATTAAAATGCAGAAAATTTTGCATTCCTTTTTCTTTAATGTTGCAAAATAAAAATCATATATATATATATATATATATATATATATATATATATATATATATATATATATATATATAACATATACACTCTAGGGCCAAAACATAATGACCACCTGTCAATAACGAGTTCGCCCACCTTTGGCGTGCAACACAGCTTCAACCCGCCTTGGCATGGAGGCCACAAGTCCTTGATAGATGACCGGGGACAGATTGTACCAAATGTTTAAGCAACGGTCACGCATATCTGAGATATTGCGAATTGGTGGTCTGCCATCCCATGACATACCAAATGTGTTCTATTGGATTGCGATCCGGTGAGTTAGTCTGCCAGGACATTAACTGGAATTCAGCATCATGTTCCTGGGACCACTCCAACACAATTTTAACCTTATGACATGGGGCTTTGTCCTGTTGGAGCATTCCATTTCCAGCTGGAAAAACAGAGGCCATGTAAGGGTGCAACTGGTCCGCATTGATGTTCAGATACCCTGTAACATTCTTGGTCTGCTCTACCACAACCACGGGTCCCAGAGATGCCCAAGAGAACGTCCCCTAGAGCATAATACCGCCTCCACCGGCCTGTGTATGATCTATTGTACATTAAGAAAGCAACTGTTCACCTGGAAGACGGCGTATCCTGACGCGGACATCTGCGTGATGAATGACAAACCATTATTCATCTGACCAGGCAAATCTCTCCAACTGATCCATGGATCAGTCGCGATGTTCCCGGGCCCAGGTCACGCGCAGTTGGTGATGACGCTTGGTCAGCAAAGACACATTAGTGGGGCATTTGCTGCGTTGCCCCATATCCAACAGTGTCAACTGAACAGTGTGCTCCGATACTATTCTACATGGTCCTGCATTGTATTGGGATGTAAGATGAGCCACTGTCTGGCTCCATTTGCTTCACCATGCGAGACAGTCTCCGACGACCTTTTTCTTTGATAGCGCGTGGACGTGCAACACCATGTCGTCTACTGCTGGTTTCACCGTAATTCATTCACTTTGCATAAGTACTGACAACTGTAGATCGCGAACAACCCACGAGTCGTGCATGTTTGGAAATACTTGTTCCGAGCCTTCGAGCCATTACAATCTGCCCTTTATCAAAGTCGCTTTTATCCGCAGCCTTTCCCATGAAAGACAGAAGTAAGTGAAAGAAAGATTCTTCAGACTCTCCAGCAGCAGTTAAATACCACTTCCACCTGATCACGTGCCTTCCACGTCATCCAGTCGAGTTCATTGCAAAATGTAGGGGTCATGTCATCGTCGCCATTTTGTATCGAATTGTTAACGTCGATGAGATCTGGATTCATTATTATACACTGATAATCAAAAGACAATCAAAACCATATATCAAGAAACAATAAAAAAAAACTCTTGCTGAATGTGCTTCAAACATTTAGAAGGTAGTTCATTTTAAGAATAGGATATTTTGACAATTTTGTGGCATTTCAAAGTAGTCATACTCTCAAAGTCTAAGAAACATTAAAAATAATCACACAGAACAACAACAACAATGAGAGTTGCGTTATTCCGAAATCTCATTCGTAACATTAATTCTCATTTTTAATCGATTTAAATAATAAATTAGAGATCTACTTATTACACAGAATATTAGTAAATGAAGTATATATATATATATATATATATATATATATATATATATGCTATATATATATATATATATATATATATATATATTTCGTTTTATAATATACTCTGTCTAATAAATACATCTATAATTTATAATTTAAGAATAATAATCAGTACCATTTGTACCCATTGATTTCAATCCTAATACATGACATTAACATTTAGAAAGATTGGATTAAATTTTAATTTTTCAGGATTGAATCATACGAGGAATCCAAAATCAGAATTTCTGCATGAAAAAATTCTTTTTTTCGTAACTTTATTTATTAATTGATATATTTAATTCCAGTATTAATTCAAAAGAACATTTTGTCTTTTAGAACTAAATGTATATTCTACAGATAAGAGCAAAATGCTTTGAAAATTTTCAGTAGAATATTTAACATTGTAAATATACTCGTATAGATAAGAGACACTGTTAGAGAACAAATTTTATAGCCTTGTAATTAGGAAACATTCAAGCCGGACTTCTACAAAATTCGAATTTCAGACTTATATGGCATTTTGAAATTTGGTATGTGAAAATAACTCAATGAGGAAATTATGTTTTAGCAGTTAATTAATTATTCTAATTAACCAATCGATTAATATTGTAACTTAATTCTCTTCGACCTATGGATGTGCAATTATGACTGCAATATGGATTAGAGAAAATCATTAAGGGTTTTCAACTTTTTTGACTAATGCAATAGATTGATATGAAGATAATATCTTTAAACTATTAATTTATAATTTTTAAAACTTTGATTATTTTGCAAGATGTACTTACTATGTATATTTTGATTACTAAAATTAATAATATCTACTTTTCATGTAGCTATTTTGAACATGGAATTACGTTTGAATTAATTGTTATGACTTTTTTATTTAAATTATTTGTATTAAGTGGTAATTGTAATACTAAGAAATACCGTTTGTGTTGTGATATATTCTTTTGGAAATTATAGAACTTTTTTTTTCTAATAAGAGAATATTAGTATATATGTTAGCTCTCACTAGTTTCATATATTTTTTTGCACATGTTTAAGGCTCTTACTGGATCATCAATTCTTTAATTTCTTATGCATTAATAAATAGAAAAAAATATACACAACCAAATGGGAATCTCTGTTTTTAAGAAATAATTATAAATTAAGCTTTTTTTTTGTAATTCAAAATTAACTTATTAAAGCTCCACTTTCCTTTTAGTGCTCATTATTTGGAACACTTTTATATTTATTGAATTAAATATTATTTATTTAATACAAAGATCTCCTAAATTCTGTGTCAAACTCGTCTTCGGTTACATTTTATATCTAAAATAAAAAAAAAATATATAATTAGTATTTCAACATTACTGTTTTTTATAAATATAATATAACTTTAAATACTCTTTAATTTCAAAATATCTGAAATATGTAAAATATTTTCTCCTAAAGTATACTTTAAGTGTTTTATTGTTTAAAAGCAAAAATAACTAAATTTGTTTCACAATTTAATTTTTTTAAACATAATCATTTGCATTGTATCTTCCATGTTCATTCGTTGTATCCTGCTTAGATTAAACACATGTTTGTAAAGTACATTTAATTCATTAAAATTTCTTAAAACATCTATGTTATCAAATAGTACAGATAGGGTCTAATGAATCTCAACAAATATATCACCAGGTACTGATGGACTGCAGACAAGGAACGAAAACTAATTTATCATACAACATCCTCTGGCAACAATCTCGATTCCAGCCACATTGAACGCACGCCCACGAATGTTATGATCTTGAAAAGGTTGCAGCGAAATTCCATTTTACTTATTGCTGCATCTGGTGGGCGAATACCCAAATAAAGTACTCCAGGATTTGTAGGTACTTTCTGCGACAAACTGACAATGAAATCATCTCATTATATTTAAGAGCAGCCCACTGTACTTAAAATGACAAAATTCATTGCAAACTACTCATTCTAATTACAAACGCCATTGCGAAGTTCTGTGAAACTAATAAATGTAATTACGAACTCATCACGGTTATCCGGCACATTTGTCAACAAATTTTAAATTCTTAAGGATTCCAAAGTAAAGTTTATAAAGGGACTTGAAATATTTTTTACTTTTGTCAGAAATTCATTAGCAACATTTTTGTAGAATGTTGATTCTTAAATAATCAATAAAAAAATAAGAAAATCGCGATTTATTCTACTAGTTTAGTGCAGTCAAGATTGTATCGAAATTCCTTAGTAGTTTCATATAGAAAAATTCAGGTGCTATTATATTATTATAGCTACATTATTTCTATCAACTATTTTTTTTACATGGTAGATGCGTTTCTTACAAATCTATTGCAAAAACAATTGCGTGTAAAAAAAAATGCATGTGACATATGTTAAATTTGAATATGTTCACAACTTTAAAAAAATCGTGAAAAATGAAAAAAACTCTAAATATTTTATAAAACCATGAAAAAAAATATAATGAAATACGTATTTACATATTTATAAAACAAAAAACAATTCATTTTCTTACAAAAGGAAATTACGAATTAGTGCGCAGTGGAAGTTCAATGTATAAGAAATTACATACAAAATAAAAAAAATTCAGAGTGAGTTAGGAATAAATCAACTACTATTCATCGCTACTTGATAACAAGCGTGCATGTTTGTTGAACTGGATTAAAGGCTATGCATCAGTAGATATGTCACAAATGTCTAGCACAAATGTCGGCTTGGATTCAAATGAAGAATTCATTCGTTATTAACGACCTCAGTTTTTCATTGTTTACAAAATCTGTTATTATTAACGGTTTTATTGGTTTTCTCAAATTGTTAAAAAAAAAATCTTGATATCCTGCTATAGATTTCATTGTATGGATGATGCACGCCTTCTCCATACTGCCTTGATACTACTGGAAAGTGAAAGTATTCAGATGGATTGAACATCTTTCTCCACTGAATTAAGTTATATAGGACATATGTGGGATGTCTTGCGCACAATTAAATCCTCCGAGTAACATCCAAAAACTGAAAAGAGGCTGTTTGGAATGGACACTTTTACCTCAAGAAATGTTTGACAATTTGGAGCTGGTACGGAGAGATCCTGTGACACAAACGCTTGCAATAAAGAGAGGGGCTTTCTATACTCACAGTATGAGTCATCTGCTTGTTGTTCTTCCTTTTGGACATACAATAATAATAATACTATGCGTTCAAAATGCCTTTTTTTTGTTTGCATACTATATACGTGCATTCATTTTTGCACAAGTACTCTTTCGTCATCACTTAAATATAAAATGTTGTCTCTCATTAATGAATTTCTTATGATTCAGATGATTTCTCGTGGAGTTATGGCAAAATGCACCTGTTTCTTATGAACACCAATGATTATGTATATATATACTCTATAACAAAAAACGATGCACCAAGAAGGAGTTGTCCAATGGAAACAAATTTGGCGGAAGGAAAATAATGTACAGAATAGAAAATGATTAAAAAATTCAGATAATTGAATGATTTATTTCAGATTTACATAGTTACAAAGTAACAGCTCAATAAAAGAGTTGACCCACCTCTAGCCTGGATTTCAAGCTGCCACATGACGTGTCATAGAGTGATAAAGCTCTCCTGATGGTTTCTTGGGTATTTCTTTCCCAAATTTCAGCATTGACTAAGGATAGGTCATCAACATTCCTAGTAGATGCAGTCGGCTTCCCATCATATCCCAGGCATGCTGGATTGGAGAGAATATGGCTGGTCAAAGAAGTGTTTGACAACAACACGGTTCATAGCAGCACGTGATATATGTGGTCTGGCATTATCTTGCTTGCTGAAAAATAGGCCAAGGTACTGTAAAAGGAACGGTGCAGGAAAAACTGGTCTCCAGAATACCGTTGACAGTCCTGTGCTGTAAGTGTGCCTCTAATGATGACTAAACGGGTCGATTATCGGGGAAATATCCACTCAGACCATAACTCCTGGTTGGCATGTGGCTTGCAATAGTGAAAGCATGATCGGCACGCTGCCCTGGGGTCTCAGGCGTCTTAGATGATCGTCAGGACATGGTTCGAAGCGGTATTTGTCCTAAGCACCGCCGTCCCCAGTCAGCCTCATTCCAGCAGTCGAGCCATCCACCATTGTAATCTGGCACCACAATTGTGCAGGCGTGAGTGATGAGTAGCGTAGCAGTCGGTACGAGCGAAGATTTCACTTTATCAGCCGTTTATGAATGGTCATGGTGGACACTCGTGTACGGATATGTTTATAACGATGAATCAAGTGCTGTAGCTGATCTAACCCTTCATTCTGTCACTCCCGATCTGTTATTTGTGGTCTTAGGTCGACCGCTACCATCAAGACACTCAACTGTACTAATCCACCCTTCTTGCTAGCATCTTTTTTAATTGTCACATCGCTTCTGCCTATATGATGAGATATTCTCGATTCTTACAATCTGCCTCTTTCAATCCAATAGCACGACTCTTTCGGCTTTTGACGGCTCGTAATGAGCTCGACTCCTGCAGTGAGCATTTGTTTCAGTTATTATGAAAAGTATTCTAAATCATAACACAACAGAAAATTTGCCCATCAGATTGAGAATCTAACATACACCTCTGAGTGCACAGTTCGACGCTTTAGCTCCTGGTATGTATTCATTGGACACCGAATTTTAATCATTTTGCATGTGTTTTCCAAATGCCTTCGCATACGAAACTCCTTTTTTTGGTGCATCGTTTGCTTTTTTTTGTTTACAGAATGTATTTTAAAGGAAAAAAAATGTTTATTTCTATTATTTGTGCTTTGGTACAGTCAGATCTACAAAGTATTATATTAATAGTTCTAAAAGAAATTAATTTCTAATAATTCTGTTGGTACGTCGTTCGTATTCTTTTCGTGAATTTTTACTAATGTATTCTTTTTTTAAACAGACATATTGTTAAAACCCTTTGAATCTCATCATGGATGCATTTGTTTATAAGTAATGATGAAGTTTTTCGGAAGAATGCTTTTGAAATGAGAAAACTAAATAAAATTGTCGTTTAAGGAGGAGTTAGTGAAAAAAATAAAGAACTTGGGTTAAGGTTTTGTGGGAGAACATGTTTATTAGCAGCAAGCCTGGATTTCGCAACATCTAATAACAAATTGGAAGTTTACAAATCTATTTGCATGTTCGGTTCAAATGTCTTGCTGAAATTTCATCACAATCGTTAACTTCTTTGGTGCGTAGTTTTTCTTTGTTAGTGGATTATGCACACACACACACACACACACACACACACACGCACGCACACGCACACACACGCACACACGCACTTTTTTACACACACGCACACACACGCGCATGTATGTACGTATGTATGTATATATATGTATAATAATAATATATATATGTATATGCATATGTATATATGTAATATGTATAATAATAATGCCTCTTCTTTCATATAACAATAATAATATGTATATGTAATATATGTCTATATATGTAATAATATAATAATATAGATATCTTTACAATATTGTGTATATAAAGTCCATTCTATCAATGGTTCTTTTGGATAATTAGAGCTTTTTCCGTGTAAAGATGAATTAAAGAAGACTATGGTGGAGTTGTTTCTATGCTATTCATGATTTTGTTCCGTGGATGCATGCGATCAGGTTCTGCTGGCTGAATGGAATTTCGTTATTTTTGTGACCGGAATTCGGTGGTTTGAATAGTGGTGGCAGGACTTCAGTATAAAAAAGAGAAAATCTATTTTTTTTTCAGATACTTACATTTGATTATGCAATTAAAATGCATTCATATTAATATTTAACAATTTTACAGATGAATTTCTGATGAACTAATTACAAGAAAATAAAGAATCAATATAAATTTGTCAGAATAATCATTTGTATACTTTTTGTCTTAAAATAAAATAAAATAACATGTGTTAGATTTAAATAACAAGAATATAATACATTAATTTAATGATGTTATTAGAAAGAAGCAAATAATAATTATAATACTTTTTTATATTTTAACATATAAAAAAAATTATCAAAAATATTTGTTTCCTTATTAAGTACTAAATTTAATAAATATTTCAGCATATAATACAAATGAATATTTCGTGAGGCAATTTCAACTTTAATGACCACTTCAAGACAGACATAGATTCCATTTAATGTTTAGTGACATTTGAATATATGTTTTATATGATTTTAATTTAGACTTCTTTTTTAAAACTTCTTCTTAATTCTGATATGTTTTTTATTCGAATTTGTGCAATTAAAAGCATCCGTAAATTTTCTTTTTGAATTCCTGTATGAAAATAGTTAATTAATTGACCACTTTCACTTTTATGTATTTCCTTTCTGTAGCCCACGTCCTGGTTAACGTAGTAGTATGATATCGATCGTTAACTTGCAAAGTGAAACTAATTTCCGTCCACTGCTTAATAAGTTAATGTGACAGCACATAATACATATAAGCTATTGTGGAGAAAAACACTCAAATTTTCTACATTAAAACACACACACATCCTAAACAATAACACTTCCTCTATGATTAAGAATTGGAATATATGTAAGGTATATTAAAGGTGGGGTAATAAGTCATTAGAAATTACGAGAAAGGTCGTACGTAGCCTCGAAACCTGTTTTTTTTTTAATAAGGATTTGGTATAAATATCAGTTATTTTCATCGTTTTTTATTTTATTTATCGAGTTAACAGAAACTTATATTTATAAGAGAAAAATAGAAAAAAAAAAAAGGTGAGTTTCGAGGGTTAGTTAAACTATTTAAAAAGTCTTAACATCGAAAAAATCAGAGCTGCGTTGGATGAAGTTCATGATGCAACTACTATGTTTACAACTGTTTAAAATTGGGTAAATGAGGGTAAACTACTGAGCTTCAACAAAGATGTATTTCGTTCGGGACATTCTAATCAATATCAAAAGTGCGCGAAAATAGTAAAGGCGGCTGGCATATCGTAAAGTGATTTTAAATTTGTACGAAAAAATTGGGCGTGTATTCTCTCCCAAGATGGTGGCCGTGTTTTGCTTTCAGAGGAAAAAACGGCTCAATTATGAAAATGACGTAAGATCTATTTTGAGTCTATTTGGTGTTTTCTCATCATACCCTTGACATGTTTCTGCGTCGGTACATGACAGTGGACGAATCTTCTGCACTATTACCTCCAGGAAACAAGGGACTGTTGGATTGTGGTTTATGAGACTCTGAAGAAAGCAAGATAGCGAAAATCGGCCGTTAATGTGATGGTTACGATTTTTTTAGGATGTACGTGGAATTATCTACTTGTGAATAGTTAAATCAATAACTGGAAATAATATGAGGTAGCTATTGTACCGAATAAGCGAAAGAAATCAAGAAAAAAAAACATAATTTGAAAAGAAAGATTCTCTTCAGACAGAGCACGGTTGCACCTTTGAGAATTTCAATGTCCAAAATCCTTGGAGATGATAAGTCCGAGGTGATACAACATCTACTACATAGTTTGTCCCTCCAGTGGCTTTTCTAAAAATTCTAAAATAATTTAATGACTCTGTTAACATCAGTTCACATCGAATGAAGACGTCATCCACCTAAAACAAAAGCTAATTTTGAGATCATTACGAAATCTTATACTTTTTAAACCCAACAAAAGTTGGAGAAACACTTGCGAAAGTGTATAGAACTAAGAGTAGAAAACAATGATTCATCAATATACCTAAAATAATTTAAGTTTCTATCTTTTTTCTAAGAACATTTGAATAATCTTTAGAACATATAATAAGTTATCTTCTTATTATATGTTCTATAGTTCTCAATTTCTTGAATACTTCGCCTTTTTTTGCTTCATGGCAGGCTCTTTCTTTCTGATCTTGATAATTTTTTTTCCCTCATGTTTGTGGAACTCGACACCCTCTTCAACTTTAAAAGAAGTATGTTCCAAAATGTCTGTGCCTATGATAGCTTCCCGAAGTATAGATGCTTAGTCGGCACAATATGCCATGTTAAGGAATAAGGTCTTCATCTATATGACGAGATCAGGTTTAAAAGTACCTTTCGTCAACTTACATGCGATGTACTATTCCGGATAAGAATATTACATTTCTTAGAAAGATTTTTTGTTGGTCAACGGCTTCGTACTTACGTCTTCACGGATGAGACTAACTATGAACTACCAGAATCTATTAGAGAGGAATGGTTTGTCACCAGGGTAATATCTCTCCGGAAGTCATAGTCCTTTTTGCAGGACAACAAAATAGGTTTTGTACTTCAGAGTTCGATGGTCTCACGCAGGTTCCGACTCTTTCTTGGGTTTAGGACAATTGTAGCTTAAATGGTTATGAGAATGATGAATTGAAACATTTTCTAGGCACTCAATTTTTCAAAACTTTACTCAGATGATTCTCGTAGTGTTTTTTTTATCAGGTTTGAAATTTTTAGTTCTCCTGTGGCGATTTTCACATAATTAACGAACATATTCGGTCAACTGGCTTCGTGCTTTCCGAAAAGATGGTGAAGCATGGTTTTGAATTCAATGTCCTCGGACATTTCAAATTCCTCAGGTTTTCTCCGACTGCCTAGTCCGGGCAGGCAATACTAGGCCATTCGTCTAAGTGATATTCTTTAAATTTGACAGGATCTCTTTTCTTCATTTGATCTTCTTTCATAATCAGACCTCACCCAACTAGTCAAAGGTTTGACGTTAAAGTACCTCTATCCATCCATTACATTATGTTTTTTAATTTCTTGGTAGAAATCTCTTGTATTTTCCTTTTCTGGTGAGTGACAAATAACTGCCTAAACTTCTCAGGAGTTAATTTGAATCTTTTGAGTAGCAGTATCTTAACTTTTATGATTATAATCTTTTTTGCCTTTTCTTCAGGCTGTCAGACAATTGGTGCGGTATTTCTTGTGGGGAGTAGACAACAGATGTGTAACACAAAACTCTTTTATTTACGGACATCATATTAGCAACTCAAATAATATCAAATACAGACTGATATATTCTTTCATATCAAATTTATATAGTAACTTATTCAATTCATTATTCTGTGTACGATTATTTAATGCCATGTCCCATATTTCAGCAATCTGGGCCTCGATACATAACTTCTCTAGTGCTTCTTCTACATTTAGTCTCTCTTTTTTTTCTCTGCCAGTTCTTCTTTCCCTCTTGCTTCATTTTTTCTTTCATTCCTTTATAATCATACATCAATTGTCTTCCTCGTCTGTTACCCTGTGCTATTTATAATTAAATTTTTTCCACGTGGTTTAGTCATTTTCAAATGTTGTTTCTAAAATTAATTCTGTTGCTAGGTTAACAAGTCCTCTTTCTTACCTTTCAATAAATAGAAATATTTTTATACGAATAAATTTGAAATATTTAAAATAATTAATTATTCTGAAAAAATTGATCTAATATTTTTTAATTCCAGTTGAACGAAATTTTTAACTGGGTTTTGCTTAATTGATTCAACGAAATTTAAAATAACTGTTAATAAAAATTCACAATAACACGTTCTCAACCAAGATATACATACACAAATTTAAAATAATATACAACGTTTTGAATATTTATGAAATTTTCAACATTCAATAAAAATCACAAAGAAAAATTAAATGGAAAAAATAAAATAAATATTTTTCAATTATTGATACTTATTTTCTAATATATGAAACAAACAATTTTCACCTACAATTTCTCCTTCATAGAAAAATTCGAAATGTATTTAAATGAAAAAAAAATATAAACTCATATACTATTACGTAACAAATATATGTACGCAAGGATTAATAGAGAAATACAAATGAATTAAAGGATCATATATTCTAGTATTCTCAAGATAAAAGATAATCAACAAAACATAACAAAACTATTAACATACACATTTTCATAAACAGATAAAAATCATGAATACTTGAGCTATGATCAGTCATAATTCTTGTTTAATGTTTTAAGAAGAGGAGAAACAGATCAGACTAAGATGATGTGAACTGACAGCGCTCTCTTTCAACTGATTCAAGGTTATAATAACTTTCTACTCTAAAGTGTTTTGTTAATAGAAAATGAATGAAAATGTTCAGACAAAATTAAATATAATACTTTTTTGAGTTAGTTTTACGTTAGAAAGTAAGAAAAAACACCAATATTAAATAAAAGGAAAAAGTAAGAAAAACACCAATATTAAATAAAAAGAAAAGTAAGAAACACCAATATTAATTAAAGGAAAAGTAAAAAAAAAACGCAATATTAAGTAGGAACTCGAAACAATTTAGGATAAATGACACAAAAAATTATAAAGAATATTCAGATACATTTTTCAAAATGGAGCTTTTTCACAACACCTATTGAGATCTCTCTCTGAGGCTCTCTGTCTCCCAAAGACACTCTTAACTGCAATTTATGACAAAATAGAAAAGATCACAATACCACCACACAATATCACAGCACAGTAATATCCAAATGAGTGCCTTAAAATCAGTATGATTTTTCCTAAAATTATCTTATTAATATAGGCTAATATATAAATACATTAATCTACTGGATGTGATCCTTTTCAAGGAGATGTAAGTTTAGAGACCTATCTAATTTCACAGGGAGAAAGAAATAATCTAGTTATCTTGTACCAATTCTCATAAAGCTGTTTCTAAAGATCTCCTATTTAATTATTCTATCTTGGTATACAAATGAATTTACAGCTTTCTAAAAAAGCGTCATTAAAATTTATTTCCCTTTTTACATATTATTATATATATATATATATATATATATATATGTGTGTGTGTGTGTGTGTGTGTAAGAAGAGAGAGAATTTGCACATACTTATCTTAACTATTACAGAAACTATTAATTCAGAAGCTGATCTAGATAAAAATTGTGTTCATTGTTAAAAATCTGATTTCGTTATTTTCTATTTTGAACTATTGTACAACATATAAAAATGAGTGCAAACTTTATTGTCTCTTAATTGTTATAATACTACACTAACTAACTACTACTAGCTAAAACTGAGTTACTAAAACCAATCATCATCACCTCAGATTTCAGTTCACGTCCTTAGACAAAAAAACACATCGGGTTGTATAACAACAACAATATTGTTATTCTTCTTACTACCGCTTGTTTAACAGCTCCTCTCGGAGGTCGGTCAGGTCAGGGGATCGTGTGTGACATCACACTCTCTCCCTTTACAAATGACGCCCTCTAGAGGCGAGGCTCTAAGTAGGAAAGTTAACAGTTCCTTCCTGATATACAATTGTCCCAATTGTGCAGTTCCAATTAACACAAAAATCATTAATAACTGATGCATTTAAAACCATTGAATTATCATGCACAAATATCAATGTTTAGAGATTCCTCCAAATGCTTAAAATGGCAAGTATCAATTTATTACACACAAAACATCATTACTTAAATTCCTCAAATGCTTAAAATATCGAATATCAATAATCACAAAATATCAATGTTTAAATTCACCAGATTGCCCTAAAATAGAGAATATCAATAACTATACACAAACAACAATACTAAAATTCTTCAAATCTTGGAAATAGCAAGTATCAATGAATTATACACAGAAGCATCAATGCTTAAAGTTCACTCAAATAACCTAAAATAAGCAAATATCAAAATTATGCTCAAACATCAATGCTTAGAACCTTCCGTCTTAAAATGGCAAATATCGATGATTGTACACAAAACATCAATACTCAAGTTCCTCCAGTGCCTAAAATGGCAAATATAAAATTGCGTATACGGATAAAATATCAATAATCATGCAAATCATTTTTTACATAATCACCCTATAACACGTTTCACAACAAATCTTTCGTTTCCACAACGCACATATAAAGAAATCTTTTCTCCTCTTAAGTATACAATTCGGGCTTCAAAACAAAAAATCTTGGTTATCATACAGTTCAAATATTATTTCTCTTTCACAACAAAATACTAAAAATTGCCAAAACACTTTTAAAACTGCTTCTCAACATCTCTTAGCGTGCTTTTTTTGTACACATCACCTCTCTTTTTTTTTAAAAAAAAAATTACCAAAATCACATTCTTATATCCTTACAAAGCACGTGTCGTCATACAAAATAAATCCATTTACAAGGTGTATCCTAAATCTTTACATTTCCTAATTCAATATGTTCGAAATCTTACAAAATTATGTTCCTAAATATTCACAAAATATAATAAAAAATATTCCTACATCATTACAAAATGAGTTGTCTGTATTACCTTGAAATATCAGTTATTCTTCTCTCATCATAAAGATCACATAAACATAAAACTTTGTTGGCACACTTAAGATTCAAACCGTTTAATCCATAAGCACTCATTAAAGCTAGCACATTCATTAACTTTAAATTCTTATACAAAATATATAATTTCTGTTTTCAAAATAATGAAATCAAAAATAAAACATCGTTGATATATTTAAAATTACTTATCCTTGTCAAAAACTAAGTAAACAAATACATCTTAAAAAATAACTTCAATCAATAGTTTTTTTTTTTTTTTTAATTAATCAAATTAAAAAGTTCCTTAAATACTCAGTCCTTAAAATATTCCTAATGTTCCATGAGGAAATAACTGTTAGTGTGTGTACAAAATAATTGTTTTCCTTTTTGTTTTAAAAAAAAAGTTCTTTACAAAATAATAGTTTATAGTCCCTTGTTTGTCACAGCAAAGCCCTCTAAAAGTAAAAAAATTCTCTCACCCATTCGGAATCCAAAGGTTGGGAGAAACACATTCCAGAAGTGCACTGACAATTCCTCCTTGAAATTTACATTCTCTTCTTTATCAGTAAATATTGCTCTCGGTAACCTTTGGTTGAAGAAGTGGGGTGGGAGTTTTCTCTCACTGTCAGCTTCGGGATTAGGGTCTGTTTCCTGGCGTTTACGGCCTTCAAATTTCCACACTTTGTAATGACCATCCTCTTGGTCAACGAACTTGCAGTCCACTTCCTGCCCTTCTGCTCTGTCTTTTTTTTTCTTCGGCTGCATATTTTTTGCAGGTGTCCCTGAACTCTTGTTACTAAGGGAACGGAGGCTGCAGTCACTCAGTGAGGAAGTACTGCTAGACACCCCTGGGTCAAACGGAGCTTCTTCATGAGGACTCTCTCCACTGGAGTTCGATATCTCTTTTCTTTATTTTTTTGTTGAAAGTCCTGTCTGTTCGAACGTTTTCTAAATGCAATGTTTGTCTCCAACATGTTTTCTTGGTGACTCTTTCACAGGACGGGGAAATGTTGCGGGTTCCCTTTTATTCTTCGGTTCAAGATCAAACTTTTCCTGTTGAGACTGAAGTTGTCTTTCATCAATTTTCATTGCTTTTCTTTATCATTCAGTAGAATCGCTGGTGCTAATAACGCTTCTTCTTTTCCTCTGTTAACGACATTTTGTTCCCGTATGAAGCACTTTTCATTATGTTCCTGGATTCCTAGATAATTTCTGTTCTTCATTCTTCGGTTCAGAATCAAACTTTCCTGTTGAGACTGAAGTTGTCTTTCATCAACAATTTTCATTGCTTTTTCTTTATCATTCAATTACTAGATCGCTGGTGCTAATAACACTTCTTCTTTTCCTCTGTTAATGACATTTTGTTCCCGTATGGCTTGCTTTCATTATGTTCCTGGATTCTAGATAATTTCTGTTCTTTATTCTTCGGTTCAAATCAAACTTTTTTCATATTTGAGACTAAGTGTCTTTATCAACAAGCACTTTCTTCAATACTGGGTATCCTGTAACCCTATAGCTTCGGGTAGAATTTTTCCTTCTCCTTCTGGATTTCGGTAAACTTCTCGTCCCTTTCTTTCAATTCAGATTCAAACTTTTCCTGCTGAGGCTGAATCGTTTTCACAGTACTCTTGGATTTTTTTTCTTTGTTTTCTTCTATTGTTTTTCCAATTATTATTATTAATTTTTTTCTAGTTCAAGTGCATCTCTCTGTCTAACCTTTGTTCTTTTTCAATCCTCTCCCTTTCTAACCTTTTGTTCTTTTCAATCCTCTCCTTTCTAACCTTTGTTCTTTTTCAATCCCTATCTTCAATTATTCTTTGAGACATCCTCTCATGAAAACTTCTTCATACAAATTCACTTTTTTATGATGATGTCCCTTATTGCCACATAGGTAGCATCCGAAGGGACAATTTCGTCAAATTCAAGCGCAAGCTCGATTAAGTCACTTTTACGTCCTTTTGAGAGGTACGACATTTTAACAATATTTCAATACTCTTCAAAATAAATCACTTCTTGAGTACATTTTCACAGTTCCCGTTAGGTTAGAGTCTACAGCGTACTTTTTTTCTTGGTTCTCTCAGAATGTCAGTCTGACCGTGGGCTTTAACATACATCCCATACTGACTGTTAAACAGCTAATTAACTAACTACTAATAGCTAAAACTAGTTACTAAAATAATCATCATCACCTCAGATTTCAGTTCACGGTTGTCTTAGACAAAACACATCGGGTTGTATAACAACAACAATAATATTTATTCTTCTTACTACCTTGTTTTACAACAGCTCTCCTCTCGGGAATTCCGGTCAGGTCCGTCAGGGATCGTGTGACATCACACTCTCTCCCTTACAAATGAACGTCCTCTAGAGGCAGGCTCTAAGTAGGAAATTAACATAATAGTTGCTAATGGCAACATGATTTGTCAGTTTCTTTTTCGCATTTTTAGAAGCGGTTCTGAATTCAAATGTTGCAACAAGTACGAGCTGCTTGCATAAGACATTTCAAAGGAAAAAAAAAATATTAGAGTAGCTCATATTTCATCATTAAGACATAAGATATGGCGATTGAATTGGGTTTTCATTGAGAAACCAATTTTAACATAATTAATTTATAATAAAGTATTTTTAGTTTTGTTTATTACTTCATTTTGTGTGTATAGTTATTTATTGATAGCATATTAAACTTTTAAATGTGATGGGAGTTGAATAACGAAGAACGAATCTAAATGTAGTTGTTCTACTTTGGTACATGTCAGGACATCATTTTGAATTGATATATATATATATATATATATATATATATATATATGTGTGTGTGTGTGTGTGTGTGTTTGTGTGTGTGCATGCACAAACATATTTAAAAAAGTTTCGAAATAAGATTTTTAATTGTTTTTTTAAAAAAAAATCAATAATGTATTGAAGTTAAGGATTGTAAGGGTTTTTTTTTTTTTTTTTTTAATTTTCAAAAGAGATACTAAGTCTCCTTTGTAAAATGAACTTTTAGATTATTAAAAATTAAAAATGTTGGTTTTCTTCTAGTAAACACATTCGTTTAAATGAAATCAAGTGCTTTCGAAGATTTTTAGACTTCTAATAACAATTAAAATTCAATAGTATATACACACTCGAATAAAGTAAATTTCTTCTATTATTATTTTTTTTTTAAATAATATCTAATTCTTACTCAGTTTTTCGCGTTTATTTGCGATCTTTTCGATAAGAAACAAATTATTATATATAAATATTCCAAAACCCAAACTGGTGCTTTTTTAAAATACTAATATGGTATAAATTAAAACACTCAGAGATATCATTACAATCATGCGAACAAACAATCGAACGATTATAAAGTTTCTTAATACACACACCAATTGTGAAGAAGCGTCCATCATTCTTGTATGAAGACTCAAACAAAAGGCCTTTCACCAATTCTCTTTCGAAACACTGCTAATTCCTGCGGGAAACAAGATGAGACGATTAAAAACAAAATGAATCCACGAAGAATTAATTCGTCTTTTGGGGGTGGTCTGAGCACTTAAGTTTACGCCGAAGAGTGGTGTATGAATATTGATCAGCTCTACACCACAAGCCTCGTCACACATCCCGCAGCTTCAATCAATTAAATACAAGTCACATAGCAAGCTCTCCGCCTTTGGACAGAAATACTCAAGTACTTTGTAATCAGTTGGGTCGAGTAGGAAACTATCCATCGAATTCCAGCCGAATGTCAGCGGGGGGGGGAGGAATCAGAGGGCTGAAAATAAAAGGAAATTTTCTCGAAACTTTGGACATGTGTGTGGATTAAGAGATGGCTTCATGATCCTGGTGGAATGTATGAAGTAATAAGAATGTTTCAGAGAAATTTTGTATATATTTAAGTAGGCAGAATAGCAAATAGCTCTGTCTCTGAGACATCATTTTCAGAGTGCAAAAAATATGCGTTATAAGACGATTAATGGTATTTGTAGTCGCAAACAAAGTTTTAATAGTAATTAGCGAGGAGATAATTTAATTTGGCAATTAATTTAGATCGAATTAATTTATCACATTGCTTAGTTTGAATTAGAAGAAGATTACCACAATGTGCTTTCTATTCACAGAAACTCAAACAGAATAAATGTTTAGAATACAACCGGAATCTTAAAATCTCAATTGATGAATAATTGAATCGTTTGGTTTTAACCCTTTGAGGAGATGGTTTATAAAAAAAAAAACATTAAATTTTTGCAACAAATCATTTGATATGCATTAATAAGGCTAAGAGTACACAATATCAAAGCAGTAAAATTAATTTTTATTTATTTCCTATTTTTAGGTCAAAATTATATAATATACCACCTTTCCTTTAGAACATCTTGTTGTACACTCCTTGTTTTGGATTCCCTCGAAGAAATAATAAATATTTTCATAAAAAATTATATTGTACAGTAATTTGCAAATATAAGGATCACAAAACACTTTGAAAAATTAAGAACTTTTTTGTAATGTATTTTATTTTTAAGAGTGATATTTGAGAGAAAATATGTCAATTAATTGAAGAGTATAACATTTTATACATATAATATATATATATATATATATATATATATATATATATATATATATATATATATATATATATATATATATATAAATTTATTAAAAATAAACATATTTTTTACTGCACAGCTGAAGTAAAATTTTTCTTCCACTTGTTTCTGAAGATAACTCGATCCATCAAGAAGGGAACAAAACAAAGAAAAGAAGTTCTTTCTCAATTGGAAGTCAAGTATAGACAATTTTTTAAAGATATAATTTGGAATATATATATTTATAAAATTATTTACATCTAGATTATAAAAGCTTCTCAAAAAACAAAATTTGAGATTTTTCTGAAATAATTATGCCACTATTATTTGAAATCTGAAAGAGTCTAAAGAATTAAACAAAAACATGGTCTAAATGTACTCTAAATAAACCTAAAATTCTTTTCGTTGTGTGGTCTCTGTAAGAAATCAAAACTATCCATCCACGATAATTGAAACGCTATTCAGAACATACCTCCACATGTAATGAACAGACATATCAAATAAATAAGCTGAAAAAAAAGACCAGTCCTCCTTACTCTGAATTATTTACAGGATGTTGGCTGACGATTTTGTTGTTGACAAGGCGGATATCTCTTTATTGTATTGTACCTTTTGTAACACTAATTGTCAATGATTTATGTATCCAGTTTACTTATAGACCCTTTTTATAAAGTCCACCACTAGAACCAGCTACATTCCCTATTCTTGTCCCTCTTTTTCAGTTGCTTATGATCTACTTTTTTTATTTCTGCAATTTTATATCAATAATCGTTAACAAGTCTATCAAAGACGATAAGTCCCTAATCTGCTGTCTTCAGCCTGTTTTGTCTTAGATGCCTTGAAAGGCTGTTTTTCGATTTTTTTTTTCTTGTGATAGATTTGGTTTCAAATATCCTTTTTTACCCCAACTTACCCTTTTTGATGGGCATGCACTACATTGATAAAAGTTCAATTCCTGTTTTAAATTTCTTTTTCTTAGAATAATTCTGATTTTTTGCCACACTGGAACTTGAAACATATTTATGACTTTATTTTCACTGTAACAATGCGAATCGTCACATATTGGTCACAGATCGAAATTTTCAGTGCTAGCATCAGTTGCTTTCACTAACCGCCTGTACTCTAGAGGCGAAGGTGTAATTATGATACTAATTAATGTAGAGTTAAATCCGTTGCTTGTAGGTGTTTGCGGGGTAAGATTTCTATGCCGGTCTGATTGTGGCAAATTTCTTAGTGTGTTACCTTTGAATGAATTATATGTGCAGCCAACATTGTGTAGCATTAAGGTCTCAGCAAATTAATGAAGTCGGTCTAAATTTAGAAACTTTCTTTATCTTGTGGTACTTGTGTGGCTCGGACAGATAAGATTTAAGGATTACTAGACAGAAAAAAAAAAGCATCTTTCATCCCATTAAGGGGAAATAGATATCAGCATTTTATGACCTATGAACATTTTGGGTTTGTTCAAATATAAAAAAATTAAAATCAACGTACTGAATGTGCCATATTGAAGAAATAATTAAATTGTTTGATTCTAAAGAGGAAACTCCTGAGATATTGATAGCGTGAGACTATTATGTATTTTCTGTTTTGTGCTACATTTATTTTCTTCAATGAAATTTGCTTATAAATAAAAGAAAACATAATTATTCATATTTAATAAATTCGTTTTTATTATTCCTTTTATAAAATGTACTCATGATATAAAACTCATATCAAGAAAAACTAAAGTTCTAGAAAAAATTTTCTCACCAAACATTTTATTTCATTTTAAAATGTAAAAAAATATTTTTTCTGAAAGTTAAATTTGAAGAAAATTCAATGAACTTTTCTTGAAACAACTATTTATTTGAATAAATAGATAATATGAATTAGCATGATATCTATAATTAATTTGGAGATTACTCACACTAAAACAGTTTTTTTACTCAACAATTTAAGAATATCATAAACTGCCAAAATCCCATAAAGAGTGGTAATGTGAAAGCGTAATCAGCTAAATAAGTTATCGTTTTAAATGGGATATCTGAACATCACAAATGAAATTACTTTGGTGTAGTAGAATTATGAGAATAAAATATTCTTTACTACTAATATAGTTAATCCGTTTAACTCTTCGTTGAAAATATTCAACACATTATCAATCCCTAACAACTCCAGGAAAATTGTAAAGTAGAACTACCATATAATTTGATTGATGGTAAATAAGATATTATAGATATGGGAGAAGGAAAGATTACAGCAGAGATATATACATAAGTAGATTAACACTTGTATTCCTCTGTCATTGTATTGTTTTTCAATTTGAGACTAATAGTAAGTCCTTGAGGGTCGTATTCAAGCGCAATTTCTTTCGGAAAATCATTAAATTGCTAACGTTTAACGGAGGTATAATTCAGTATGATTCATTATGTATTTTACTGATATTCAGGAAACATCTGTTTTCTGTGTTCAGATATAGAAATTAAACGGTGGGTTATATTGATCGATCCTATCAGAAATAGATTTGTGAAATTTTATTCAGATAAAGGTATATGTTCAGTAAAAATGTATAGATTATTCATAACCTATTGCGTTAAGCGCGCTTTCATTGGCAACAAGATAAGTGCAGCAGTGGCCTCAAACGAACAAGGACTTTCCTTTAGCATCATCTGTATTATGTGCTACATGGAGGACGTCTAATAAGTGGATAGTCTTATTCAAACCAAAAGATGGCAACAATAGCTCATTCTTTGTTAGATAGTGTAGGTACGGAGCTTTACAAATTGTATTATATTTCTTTTTTATTGCGATAAATTTGTAGAACAAATTATTTATTTACTAATGACACTAAATTTAGGCATACTTTGAAAATCCTATCAGACTATTTTTTGGGATAATCCATAGTAGAATGATATATACCAAAAGGTTGTATCTCAATTGCACGGATATTTATTTTTTTTGTGTCTGTTAAGTCTAAATTATTATATGAATTAAGTGTTTTTACAAAAAATAATAGTTGCTAAAATTGAATTAGTTCGACTCTATCTCATTAAGGAACTTTACCAATGGCAAACATTGTTTCTTATTTATTGGTTGTAAGAAATCTGATCAGTGTTAAGATGGATTCTCATTAAACAGTCAAATTAATAGTTGATGGTGGCTTTGCTGATGCCCTCACAAGGCTGATATATGGAGATGTCGTTATGCCAAAATCCATAAGTAGTGTGGGTGACTCTAGAAGTTTAAACTAGTCATTAGTAAATCAAGGGTAGCGTTTCTTATGTGTATATCTAACAGGCACGTCTCGAAAAAAATGTCCTGAAGTCCTATTAGTTAAATTCATGAGATGAGTCTTGAGAGCTCTAAATTAGAAATTTTGAAACCCTGTTTCAAAGAGAATGAAACCTACCATTGTACTCTCATATTAAAAGTGCATAAAAATTTATAGACTTTTGTTTCTAACAGAATATTGGTCATCAAAATTTAACTGTGCGTCCACAGGGGCATCTTATACAATCCAAATAGAACCTTGCAAGTCCCATTTAAAAGTAGAAAATGATCTTCTTAAGAAACTTCAGCCATGGGAACAGTGATAGCCATGGTCCTCATTGTTGCTACAGACTGTAATGACTGAGTGCTCAGACATTATTCTCATTGAAACAATGAACTGTTCTTCATGAATTAAAACCACAAGTAGAACGTAAACAAATGCGCTTATTATCATTATTGAAACTTTTAAATGTCATCAATGAATGTTCATCACGCAAAAGAAGGTTTAAAGTTCTTCAATAATAACGACATCCATCGCATCCTACGGAGTGGAACGTTAACAAGTAGTGAACTTTCTCGTAGCATGTATGCATCGTTAAAAACATTCAAAGTTTATGTGACCGAAATTCCATTAGCAGGAATGGGTTACCTCTTCCTAATGGTAGAAAATTTAATGTGTCAATATTCTGATCATTAAGTGTTTTCGATATTGTCAAGTATTTCTGACATATAAGGGTGACCGGGCGTGGTCTTCTCAGCCAACTTGAAAACTCCTAAACCACTCAAAAATAACGTGGTAATATTCATTTACACGATGCACTTCAAACAGTAAATAAATTAGATGTTCATTAGCTGTTTTCCAAGTTTTTTAACACATTCACTAAGCCTTGCTTTAATTATCTTAAGGACTATAAATTAATAATGAATATCAATATTAAGATGAGAAGTAGAAAATGGCGGCCTTTGAATTATGTTTATTGTTCAGTTGGTTTTATTAACGTCGCACTAGATGCAAGCGCAGCAGGGGAGTATTGGTGAGAAACTATTAGTTTTTGAACCTCGGTCTGTGCTGAGAAAAGACGACACTCGAGCAGCAACCCCTCTACCCACCTTGCACACCACACCAACGGAGGATGTGAGCCCCGAGAGAGATTTGATGTGTTAATCCCGGCTGCACAAGATTCTCTTATGGCATCAAGGCTTGAACCTAAGACTCGACGAAACATTCCGGTCAAGAATCATGCTCATAACCACTAGACCATCTCGGCCATTGGTACTTTTATAATGAATCAAAGAATCAGATAAATAGAAAATTCTTTTATTTTATAAATTTACCTTCTTCAGTTTCTTCTAAAATTTATAAGAATTTTCATTATTGTAAAATAGGTGTTTCAAAAATTTAGTCTATAATAATTTTTTAAAATGAAAATTCAACTTTCAATTCAAAACAAATAATCAAAATTAGGTGTTAAGATAAAGAAATGTTTCATATATAATGTTATGCATAACATTTTTATTATATTTTCCATTAACTTTGTAATATCAAGCCTTTCCGGAACTTTCATTTTGATTTTTTTTCAACTCACATTGTAACTGTCACAGGTCAAAACTTTAAAAGATTTTTCGTACATTTAAAGGCACTCAAAGGCTGAAATTTTCCTATACATGATTGGTACGACAGAAAGATGCTTTTGTGGTAACTAATAAAAATTAATCTAATTAAATATAATTATTTGAAGGAATTAAATTTTATACCACGTCAAATAGATCCACTGGTTGCCAATCCATCTATTAATTTAATTTTAATTACATGACATAATTTATAATTGGTTAATAAATTTACCTTTTGCGTTAATTTAGTTATGCTTAAGCAAATATATTCATTTTAATAATAATAACCCTTGCTGTAAATTTTGGTGCGTAGCATATTGACTAACTGAATAATTGATTGTGCTAATAGTTTTGTACATATTTATTTTAGATGATAAATTTAATAATCTTCAAACCATGGAATTTTAAAACTAATGATTAAATAATTTTAATTTGACTTAATGTTCCCTAATGCTCTTAATATTTCATGTATAAAATACGTTATCAAAGGTGTGGTGTGAGAGAAAACCCATCATTTCTAAAAAAAATTTGTTTTACCGGTGTTATTGAGTTTAAAACTAGAGTCATTAATTTAGATCATTGTTATTTTTAATATATAAGTTAGTTATAGCAAGTGTATTACTTATAAAATGATGATACAGCGTAAATTTATAAGGAAGGAGAATGAAGCACAGTAAACAAACCATATCTAAATTGCTAAACTCCTGAACTTTATAGCGCATAATGAGGTGTTTATAACAAAGGTAGTTTCTTCCTGCAGCTTTATTCTAGAATTTTGGAATAGCTTGTAATCGTCATTTATTGATGAGATGACGGTGTTTCATTTCCTTCCGTTTGGGGTGCGTGGGGAATGTACCGTTCTAGTTTACACCTACCGTTAAGAGTTTAAAGCGTAGAAATTTTTCAGGGTGGTCATAGTACCGGAGTGACCGTGGAAACCTAGTGGTCATGGTCGCACGCTTGCTGACTGGTGGATTTCGTAAAATCGAGGGTTTCAAGCATTGATGCCTCAAATCACTACTGCAGCCGAGATGATGCACGACAAATCTGACAAAGTTCAAAATCATTTTCTTTGGCTGGTTGTGAAATTTAGATGAGGGAGGGATACTTGCTCAGTGTCGTCACTTGTCCTTGACCGAACTTAAAAAATTATAAGGTCTCCATCATAAATAGCCTTCTTGCAGTAGAAGTGAAACCTATTTGGCTAAATTCCGTGTATTAAAATGCTTGCATTTCAAATACTAATTCTTGTATTCTTACTGCTCCTAAATTTGCAACGAATTTCAAAATTGTTTCAGTTTTCTTATTACCTTTCTTATTATTTCGAGTTTTTCTTATTGTTCAAATTAC
>BMAW01073988.1:0-40590 GCA_019974015.1 Nephila pilipes
TAGCGGCCAGGACCAATTACACACAAACAAGGAAACCCACTGTAAGATTCACCGGACTAAGAAAAACAATATAGGTGGCGCTGCCATCGATATGAGGAGAGAGGAAAACACAACAAGAGGAGGAAGAATGGCGGCTTGACGCTGGACGAACAAAATGGCATGAAACATCAGCCAAATGTTTAGTATTAGTGAATTTTCATATTGTATTAATTGTGTGTGTTGTGTGGCTTTAACAAAAGAATAAAAACTTTAGCCACTAAAGTTTGTGTATCTGGTAGTGAATGAGTCTTCAGAAAATGAAACAAAGAACCTACAACAAGAAAAACACGCGAAATATTACTGGCGCAGTCGGTAGGATGAAGATTTCGTCAAATCCAGGTAAGAGGGAGTCCACACTCACAAATTAAAATCATTATTGGTTGTATTATAATGTAAAGAGAGTGCATTATTAATAGCTGTAGTTTTGTTTTGGAATAGATGATATGTTATTGTAGTAAAAATAAAATAAGTTACAGTCTAACTTATTTATGCTGATTCATCCGAATTCTTTGTGTGAGAAATATTTTGGTTTTCTGCAATAGAAAACATTTTTTCTTTAATGATTTAAATTGAGAACGTCCTGTTCTAATTATATCATCTGTTCCAAGAGATTGAAAAGATATTTTTTATTTGTGTTTCATCAGAAACCTTGTGAAATATTAAAATACTTTGATCAAATGAACATCAGTTCAGATATTTTTATTTATGTTTCATTCGAAACTATTGTGAATTATTAAAATACCTTGTTTCAAATGAACATCATATCAGATATATTTTGTTTTGTTTTGGTTTCATCAGAAACGTTTTGAAATATTGGTATATATATTTATTCTATTTTATTGAACATCAGTTCAGGTACTGTTTGTGTTTAATCTGAAACCTTATGAAATGTTAGAATATAACTATATTTTTTTAATTGAACATCAGTTCATATAATTGTTGCGAATGTATAAAATTTTGTTGAGTTTAGATAGTATTAACTGGAAAAGAAAGCAAGAGTGTTTATAATTCATACGTAGAATTGATGGATTATTTATGGTATTAAAATACTTTACTGAATTAAATTAAATGTCATTATCTATTTTCCGAATTAAGCAGAATATTAAATTTAAAGTGTATAAATTTTTTGGTGTGAAATATGCATTTATATGTTGAAAAAGATTTGTCTTTTTTTTTTTATTAAAGTTACATAATATTTAGTGGTTTGAAAAAAAAAAAAAGAGAGAGATCCATTTCTTTTCTGTGCTTGTATTACTTTTAACTATGACTCATTATCATTTCAACCACTACTAAGTACGCAAAAGTAAATAAAATAGGAGAATAGAGACAGTTCAAGGTTGTATGTTGAATGTTCGATTTCATGCGAGTAATTTATTGATGGAATAAGTGTAACTGGTTTTTTTTTTTTGAATACTATTAAGGATTATTGTATCTGCTAAGTAGAACTTTTATTTTGAGTATACTTGATGAGTCAGATATTCAAATGTGTTTTAAATCATAGTGATGATTTTTTTTTTATTATTTTTTGTTCAAAGATTGATGGTATTTTTTTTATATTTGATATATATTATGAAAGTGATATGAATGAAGATATTTTTTTTTATTGTTGTGATTTATAAAAATCTTTAGGAGTACAAATTCTAAGAAATTAAGATATTATTTTATGTGGCAAATCCCTATGGAAGAAAACTCAAAACATTTTACTGCTTTCGTTACTCATTCTGGACATTATCAGTGGAAAGTCCTACCTTTTGGAATGAAGAATGCAGGAAGTACATTTCAAAAATCTATGGATCAAGTGTTGAATCCCCATCAAAAGTACTGTAGATCCTACATAGACGATGTGGCAGTATTTTCAGAATCATGGTCAGATCACATGCAACATTTGGGAAATGTTTTTAAGACTTTGAGAGAAGTTGGACTAACTGTCAATTTAGAGAAGTGTGATTTCGGAAAGAGCCAAGTTAAATTTCTAGGTCACGTGGTGGGTTCTGGAAAACATGCTCCGGATCCTCAAAAGATGGAAACTATGTCAAAGTTATTGAGACCAACGACCAAAAAACAGTTACGAGGACTGCTTGGCTTATCAAGTTATTATCGTGACTATATTAAGAATTTTTCTTCTATTGTTTTGCCTTTGACAAATTTAACTAAGAAAAATATTCCTAATAAAATTCCTTGGGATGACACAGCTGAAGAATCTTTCCAATGTTTGAAGAAAAGCTTAATCGAAATGCCTACTCTCTATACCCCTGTGTTGAATCGCCCGTTTCAGCTGTATACAGATGCTTCTGCTACTATAGTCGGCGCATGCCTTGCACAGAACGATGAAAAGGGAATGGAACACCCAATTTTATTCTACAGTAAGAAATTAACCAAATGCCAAATGAACTGGTCAACAATAGAACGAGAGGCCTATGCCGTGCTAAGTGCATTGAAAAAGTTTGACTGTTGGATCTTCGGATCTCAAATACAGGTTGTGTCTGATCACAACCCACTCACATTTTTGACCAAAGGATTACCACATGGTACAAAATTAGCTCGTTGGGCCCTAGCCTTGCAACGCTATGATTTACGGATTATATACCGTAAAGGGAAAAACCATGGCAATGCTGACGCTCTCTCTCGCTTGCCTTTTGATGATTAACCTGAGTTCTCTGTAATACTTATTTCAGTATTAAAGCATATTCTTATTTGTGTATATATTTAGAAAATTAGTGTCAAAATAATAGTCTTATTATATATATTCGGGATTATATAACCTTATGTTATTGCCTTATTTTCATTATATTTGTGCATTAATGATCATATTTAAGTCATGCCTCATGTGTTTTTTAATTTAGATAGTGCACTCTCCTCAACTAAGGTTTAGATATTTTGTTTCTGAATTAGGACTCTTTCGTGAGTGTGTGACTAACCTCTTTCTTTTAGCACCTGGTCATTAAATATGACGCATGTGCTTCCGTTGGTGGGGCGTGTAAGATTCACCGGACTAAGAAAAACAATATAGGTGGCGCTGCCATCGATATGAGGAGAGAGGAAAACACAAGAGGAGGAAGAATGGCGGCTTGACGCTGGACGAACAAAATGGCATGAAACATCAGCCAAATGTTTAGTATTAGTGAATTTTCATATTGTATTAATTGTGTGTGTTGTGTGGCTTTAACAAAAGAATAAAAACTTTAGCCACTAAAGTTTGTATATCTGGTAGTGAATGAGTCTTCAGAAAATGAAACAAAGAACCTACAACAAGAAAAACACGCGAAATATTACTCCCACCTTGTTCGGTCAAAAACTAAATGTGATCTGAAATATTACCCGTGAACCCATGCGCTTTTACTTAGATGAGACAAGGCGCCTAGTGGCGGTATCCATATGAATTATTTCCAACAAGCTTCGACTCCTTTTGCCATTTTCCGATTTCCCTAATCCATCAGAACGAAGTGCCATCCATTTAATTAGCTACCACACTAAGGATGAAGAAACTTTAACCAATGGCGTCAATATTAATAACCATTTTGGTTACACAATTGCAATTTTTATGAATGGAATTGAAAATGAATATCATCAATTTAGAATTCGGAATGAATGCATTGTTTTTACTGCCAACCTTTTAAACATTATCCTTATTATCGAAATAATCATTCGTATAAAAAAGTTTCTAAGAATTTGATTTGTTCAAACTTCCTTTCTCTTCCTTAGAAACTCTAAAAAATATTTCATCTTGCAACAATCTCCCTCTAGAACCATATGTACAATCAGTGAGCTTCTTCTGTAATTGCACAGTTTTTCTCGATCAGTCCACATACTGTTCTGGTATCAGTTTTTAACAAGTTTTAAAATAATTCATTTTCCTTCTCTTCATAATAATTTTAAAGTTTCCCTTAACAGACATAACATACTCCCTTATGTCTTTTGAGAATACAGCGCTGGTGTAGAGGAAAGTGTTAAGCATTTTATTCATTTTTGCTTAAAGTTAAAAGAAAGAAAATATGTGCTCGAAATTCAAACTGCACCCTCAGAAAATCAGCTGACCACCAAATGTTTTCCAACATATTTATTGTAAGACCGCGTTCAATTTATATTGTAGCTTCATTAATTTGATTTTGTAGCTTCATTGTTTTGATTTTATAATACTATCGATTTGCTTTGGTTATGCCATTGATTTGATTTGTTGCTTCGCTAATTTGATTTGTAACATTATTCATTTATTTTGTATCTTCACTGCTAAATTTTGTAATTTTTTCTTTGTAATGTGTCTTTTTTAAAACGTTTTTCTGAATTTCACTTAGTGTGTGTGTGTGTGTCATGAAATTTTCTATCGTTAATTTAACCAACTTCCCATCAAGCTAGAGCTTTGAAATTTAGGGAATCGTTCGTACTCGCCTAACAATGCAATATTTAGACGTTTGCGACAAGTTTTAACTAATATTTCAATAATTTTAATAAGACAAAATATTCTTTCCCCTCGGCGCATTTAGGATTGAGGAAAAATTTTCTTTCCTCCTCTGGGAACACCGGGCACTCCCCACACCACATGAGGTATCGTAAACCTTTTGTACTCACAAAGGGGAGATACTGTCTCCCCTTTACTATCTACGAGATAGTAAGGGTTGCTGACTTTTAGTCAGTAATCATTCGCAAGAAAGAAAGATTCCAATATTTGGCGCCATGTCTTATCACAATAATTTTTTCTGAAATCGGGTTCCCATTTTTTTTTAACAGAATGACTTACAAACTTTCAAATGCCTGTTTTGATTTTATGAGTATTATGAATTTTTTAATACGCTCACAAATGTCTCTTTTTAAGTAAATTTTAAAGTTAAAAATAACTAACAGTTTTAACTAATATTTCAATAATTTTCTTTAATAAACTTTGCCACCATATAAAAACGTTTATTTAAAAACGTTGGTTTTTATATCGAATTATTACTTTTTAACTTACATGCGTAGTCCCTCGTAAAATGTTCGAAGGAAGGGAATTATTTTACACAAATTTTCAAAAAAAAAAAAAAAAAAAAGAAGAAGAAAACAAAACTGGTGGAAGATGCATCTGCTCCAAAAACTTTTTACCCTTGGTTCAAATAAAATTTGAGAAAATATGATTCATATGCATATTCAAACATGATATATGTAATGTTTTACAGACAGGAAGAAAATTTTATCACTCAGTTTATACTCTCTAATTTTGATCATTATAAAAGAAAAATGTTATTTCAACTCAAAAATAATATTTTAATATAACCAAAGTTTTAGATACCTTATTGATTGAGGAAAAATATATTTCATTCAGAATTTTCAACATTTATTTTCAAAATCCTCGCTTAAAATTTCATATATCTACTTGAATAGAGACTGACAATACTTTAAGGAATAATTTTTTTTCATACTTCCTCTTCATATATTTTGAAGTATAAAATCTCTTGAAAGATGAGTCATAAGAAATAAATAATACATATTCTACAGAACTCAATAGACAAATCTACTCTTTTTGATTCTGAAATATTTCGTTTTGAAAAAAATGTGAAGTATCTATCAATGTATAGTTTGAAACACTTTATTAGTTCCGCTGAATAAATAACAAAACAAATAAAAGTAAGGATCAGAATTTCCAGAAGAGAACTGATAAATTTGTTACGTTTATATAAAATAAGAACAAGTTCTTATAGACCAAATGAATCGGTTATGTAAACAGTTTATAACCTGACAAAATTCTGCATTTTTTGATTTTATATTCATCACTATTTTCGATTTTGATTTCATAGGAATTTTATTATTTGAAATGCATCCTCGAATTCAAAATGTATCATTTTTGGAACTGATACAATAAGCACTCAAAATAGGCAGCGTTTTTAGTACGAAATTTTCTACGTTCTAATTACCGAGTAGTCCTGAACGCAGCATTAGTTAAATTAGCGAGAAAAAAAATCGAAAGCATTCCTGTGCTTACAGTGTACCTAAGATATATTTATTCTGAATGAAAACTTGATACTTCAATTATACAAGTGATTGTGTTCCATGGAATGAAATTGAGAAATTAGTTCTGAAAAATATTTCTTTTATGAAATTCTATTTTTGTAAAGTGTGGTATTTTGCTAAAATTGCTACATAAAGTTTACAACATTTTAAGCATCGAAGTTAGTGAGGAAAGAATAAAATATCATGCTGTTAAATTGAAAATTTTATGTTTCAAAAATATTTAAGTAATACCTTATTCTCTTCGTTTCAAAAAAAGAGCGTGACTGATCAAACTCATATTAGGCTTAATTATGCACTCATTGTCCAAAAAAAAAAAAGACTGCACCAAGAAGAAATCAGCGTATATGAATGAAAATTAAGCAATTTTAAGCAATTTTCTTACATTTCTTTTATGAAACAATTTTTGTGAAGTAGGATGTTTTGTTGAAAAAATGATTCATAAAGTTTACAACATTTTAATCATCGAAATTAGTCAGGGAGTAAAAAAATATCATGCATTAGCTCTCAGATTGAAAATTTTATTTTTCAAAAATGTTTCATATTAGGCCAAATGATGCACTCATTATCTAAAAAAAGGCTGCACTAAGAAGGAAGTAGCGTAAGCAATGCAAATTAAGTAATTTTCTTACATTTCTTTTATGAAACTCAGTTTTTGTGAAGTATAATACTTTGTTGAAAAAAAAAAGGATTCATAAGGTTTACAACATTTTAAACATCGAAATTAGTGAGAGAGGAAAAAATATTCATGCATTAGCTGTCAAATTGAAAATTTTATGTTTCAAAAATATTTAAGTGACTTTATTTCCTTTGTTCCAAAAGAAGAGCTTGACTCATCATTAAAAATATTAGGGAAACTTATACACTCATATTAGGGAAACTTATACACTCATTGTCCAAAGAAAGGTTGCTCTAAGAAGGGAGCAGAGTATATGAATGCAAAAAAAGTAATTTTCTCGTCTCTATTAGATATGTAAATGTTTAAAGTGACAGCCATATTGGCCTCAATGATGTCAGCAAACACGTGACTTACCACATCATTAAGGACCCTTTACAAGATTTTCTCAAAGCGCATAATTTTGATACTAACTGGTGCTTTTTTGTGTAATTTTATCACTTTAGGGTTTCGACTGCCTTTGTAAAAAAACATTGGATATTTAAGAAGTTGGACGTCTTTGATGAGGGTCACATTGTAGGACATCAGGTTTGAAGGCGCATAGTTATTTAATTGCATTGTACGTGTATTATATCGGTCACTCAGATATTAATTTCACGTTGTTGGCGGAATGGAGAACAAAGAAATGATAACTCGCGACAAATTTGAAATAGAGCTTCACAGACTACAAGTAGGGACAATCGAAGAACTGGTTTGAAATTGAGAAGCACACCAGCTGCTACAATTCCGGATGCAATACGAACATTGATGCTCTCTCTATACCTCTGGCCGTGCCAGTACCATTAGCAAAAGAGCAGCACGGACCTAAACAGATTGGTAGTGGATCATTCTTGGTGATGAGTCTGGCTTTTGTCCTAATGAGGATAATAACCATAATTGAGTGCGGAGGCAACTCGTTTACCACCACGATAGACAGCCACGATAGACACGATAGACAGATTTGTTGTTACTCATCACACATCTAGACATTAGGGTTTAATGGTATTGGATGCGATTTCATATAATGACTGATCACAGGTTGATCTTCATCAGAAACATTTTGAAGACCCAAGGTATGTTACATAGATACTCCGAGAGATTCCTTACCGTGTCATGACCGTCCATACAAATCCTCTGTTTCAACAAGGCAATTTTCTTGCTTATATTGGCTGCCATCTTAAGAACTTGCCTCACAGTCATAGATACTATATCGTATTCAGCACCATCGCTAGACCTGTCGCCCCCTGAAAACTATTGGAATGATATGGGTCATTCTTATAAGATCCACCGCTACAACAAAATTTTTAAGATCTTCGTGCCAAGATCTACTACATAGGATGAGTCGAGTAAAAAAAAAACAAGAAACAGCGTTAACGACTCCATGCCACGAAGTGATATAAACGGACCTGAGCATTTTATTGTGAAAGGAAGCTATTTTTTTTTGACAAATAAATTTTGTCTTACCAACACTGTGGTCTTAATCATTTCTTTTTATAAGTGAGTACTAATTTACTTACAAATATCATTTCAATCTTCCAATTTTTTCTAAGTGCAACTTTTTTTGAAGATGAGAATATGTAAGTAAAGAGAATAAATTAAAAATAAAAAGGTAAAAATACATAGATTATATATGAAAAATTCGGGTGATTTTTGTCACCACTAAGTTTTAATGGCAGCTTTCTCTTTGTCATTTGTACAAAAACGATGTTCCTTAGGTGATATTATTTACCTTTGGGAAGAGGGGAAAGACGTAAGATCAGGATCAATGGCACCTCATTGCTTCAAATTTATATCCATGTGGATCGCTTCCTTCAACAATCCTCAACACATCAAATACATTACATAAAAAAAATTCATTACATATAAAAAATACATGTGGTTTTGAGATACACAAGAAATGTGAAAGTCAGGTAGCAAAACGAAAAGTTATGGTCATGGAGGCCTTACTTTTCAAAGATGAAATGAAATCAAGTTTTCAATATTTAATCACAGGTTATTTTTTTTCTGAATGGCGAAGAAATCTTTAATGAAGTTTTAAAACAGTTAAATTAAAAATTTCGATTGCCTTCATATGTGTTTAAAAAATGTTTTAACAGTTAATGGTAAAAATATAATGAATAAAAATGGGTTATTTTCTAATTATAAAATATATTTTCAAAACGCTCTACATTAAAATGAGAATTTTAATGCTAAAAGTGTGTGTTTCATATTTCTGAATGCTCTTTGAACATATTAATGTTACGTAATGTGTAATAAAGGAAAAGAAATTTAAACATGCGTTATTTTTTCAAACAATTATCATATTAAAATTAATAATACAAAAGGCTACGTTGTCCATGTAGAAAACTTTGCAAAATCCTGCTTATAAAAGTATAATGATTAAAAGGTATCAATCCTTTGTTAAATACATCTTTATAATAAAAAGAATATTAAATTTTTCTTCGTAGTAAGAGGGTGGCTCTAAAAGCACCTGTTTCTGAAGGCAGATGATGTGGCTAAGAAAGGTTATTGTTATCATTACTTGCTGCCATCTGTTAAGTGGAGCCGAGGACAATTTGCCACTGATTCATATGCTAGTTAGTTTTGATTTTTTTCAATTTGTTATTTTACATCAGACCAATGGAAACCAATCAAGAATTAGAACCCTGTGTTGCTTCCATTCCATCTGCTGTAAGGAATTTGATTATGATCTCATCGGACGGGAAGTTATCCCTTTCACTCCCAATGTATCACATACGATTCGCTTGCGTTTCCTCCCCTGTGCCCAGCGTATCACATTTGATACTCTCCGAGAGCGTCTGCTGCAGATCAACGTATTAAAACAGATACGCTCGATGAGAACGTTTTATTTGATTTTTTTTAGTGTTACTATATGGCATTACAATACCGTGAACTCTATATAGATAGGATATTTCGAATGTTGATCTTGATGGTTTGGGCTTGGATTATACTTCTGGTTGTCAGGAGGGGGGAAATTGTTTATATAATCAAAAAAGCATGTGTTTCGGCGTAGCTCTTTAAATGTGATGAAATGATTTAAAGGTTCTTTTGTGCTTTTGGTTTACTTTTATTTTTTTTCTTGCTTATTAGAAGTTCGAATACGAACTTATGAATGTTTATGAGAGGTAGAGTCTTTATTTGTAGATGTTGTTTATTTCATTCGATCGTATTTTTTTGTATAGTGACAGTCATAGCGAAAATAAAGTATTTAACAGAGAAGAGAGACTGGTCTGACAGTGATGCAAGTGAAAATTCTGATAAATCTGCACTGTTTAGTGATTTAGATGATGAGCATGGAACATCAAATAATAATTTTTTTTGAAAAAAAGCAGAAAATACTCGTTTGAGTTTAAGACGTAACTTTGGAGTATTCATTGAAGATACCGCACAACAAAATAAATATTGCAAAATACCGCACAAAAAAAATAAGATTGATTTTTTTATATCTTAATATTCCATGTAATTGTATATCATTATACTATGAAATTTGTGTATTAAATGAAGTATATATATTGTATTTTCTTAAAAAGATACGATTTTATGTAATTTTTTGTATAAAACGTATAATTTTCATTAAATTTTTTCTTCTTTCTTATGTATTAATTTTAATGCATTTTAAAGAATATAAATAAAAAATCAAAATATTCTAATGAATATCTGATTTTAGAGGAATTATTTTTATGAATTAGGCTTAATATCTAAAACTACCTGGGCACAGCCTGACACTCAGCGGGAAGAAGCCGCGGACCCAGGGAAGCACTTCTTTTGTCTCCCTTCCGTAGTGAAAGGATTATGGAGAAAACGATGGATGTCATATTTATGAATTTCTTAGAAAAGGTAAAGAATTCATTAAACAACAGTTATATTTACCACATTTCCCCTTCTTAATGCCTCATATCAGATTCCTAACACGGGTATTTCTTGAATCACCCTTTCATATTTCCCAATATTATAAAATTATTTTTAATTTAAAAAAAAAAAAAAAAAAAAAAAAAAAAAACTTAAGCGCACTCTTAACATTATAAATTTTAACTTCCTACGACAATATTATGCAATGCATAATCTGAACAGAATTAGCATATCCTAAAAACGTTTTAATAGAAAATTATCCAAGAACAATATCCTAATTTTAATGATTTAAATTAAAATTTTAAAACATTATTATTAGATAAATTTCACTTATAATAATTACTTACCAATCCTAAAACTTAAGACTTCATAAATTTAAATCATCGAAAAATTCGAATATGATTTGCAAAACCAATTAAACCTTATTTCTTCATATTTTAATAATGAACACAGAATCTTACAGGAGGAGAAAATAAAAATTTAACCTAAGCGTAAAATTAAAACTTATAAATATTATAAATATAACCTGCTTTTTAATTATCTTTTATTCTTCATGAAAATGTTTAAAAATACTTTTTTCGTTAGTAAATAAAATTGATAAAAATGTAAAATAAGTGTTTTTTTTTATTGATAGCAAAATCATTTAATTCAAGTTCTTATTGTTTACAAATTGCATTTTCGTTAAAATAAATATCTATTTGGCAAACTTACTCTCGTCAGCATTGAGTGGATTCGCGATATCCTATGCGCATAAGACTAGGTTATGAAAAACAGAAATGTCAATATCCTTGAAGCGTATCGAGTAACAAAGGTCACGAGCTATTTAAATTTCATTTAAAAAAAAGTTACTGCATAATTTTCCTTTTAATTAATTCTTTAATCATTTTAATTGCTGTGAAGGTAGTTTGTAATTAATTCTCAAAATATAATAAAGAATCTGAGAATGTTTCGCCTGCTTCGTAATGTACGGTCAACGAAGGTTTCCGCTAATGAAATTTCGCTTCGTGCGACTGAATGAAATTAGTTACGGCAGCCGGGTGGTCGTGGTCGAAAATTCATGACCGGCGTCTTTTATATGTAGATTTTTCCGCTTTTTTAACAATGAAATTTATTCGATACTTTTCAAAATCCTGTCAACTATGCAATTTGGCGCTTTTTTCCTCCCAAAATCCAATATAACAGTTACAAATAGAAATTTTCTTTAATATAGTTTGTAAGTCCTTTTCTAAATCTAGAGAATTTTTGATTGAAAAAAGGGAGATGCTAGTTTTGTTAAGATAAAGATGATTGAAAATGCATCTGAATGGGTGATCGGAGAAAGGATAAGATTCCAAAAATATTCAAATAATTGCGAAATCTTCCTGTAGAGCGCAAAAAAAATATCTTACTTTATATAATAATGCAACAACCTTTCGATCTTTGCGTGGAAAAAGAATAACGTATAAGAAATATTTTCTTTTATACTACTTACTACCTACAAACCGTATTATATAGGATAATTATTCTTTTTTCCACTCAACCATTCACTTGAAAATACTCTTTTGTCGCACTTTTTGCTATATGAGCTTATCACAGTACAAATACTAAAACATCATTTCAGACGTTAAGTTTATCAAACGACTCAAAAATTAGATCTTCATTAAAAATAGCATACTGTATTGTTGTGCCGCAGCTTTAATCAAACATACCAGTTTGTCGTTTTTAATCCCTCAAGTACTTATCATCTTCGAAAATTTCATGGATGTAGAGCCACAAGGCTCCCAAGACTTCTTTTCTGTCATCCTCGGATATGACTGACTTTGGTATAACTATTATAATTTGAAGTAAATATAAATTTGTCTTTGTAATTTGCTGGATTTTATGTAAATTTCAATTGCAGTATAAATATACGAGTTTTAAGTTTCTACTCATTTCTCCCTCCACAACTGAAGGTTAATACTCCATTGCGTATTACTCAGGCATTTATTACGTCACATGTTATAAAGGTCTAATTTAGCTTCTGACATTATAATTTAAAGAGGGATTTTTGTATTTATTCATTTGCATTTTCCTATGTATATTTATAAAATTTAATATTTATTTTACCTTGTAATCTTCTTTTAAATTTATTACATAATAATATTGCTTCTTTTTTTTTTGTCTCATGTTGTAAATCCTTTGGAAATATTCTAAGATTACTAGTTAAATTTTTTAAAAATATTTTTCCTTAGTTTGATTTTCATTAATATCTGTTTAATTATATGTTTGGTTGTGTAATCAATTCTTTTAATGGAATTGTTTGAGCGGAAGGTTTGGCCATTAATTCTGGAATTTTGGAAAACCTTTCCCATAACAGTTTGTAGTCTGTTACAACATTAGATGTATTCTATTATTCTACTTTTCATGAATTTTATATGTTCCAAATTTTCAATTTCTTTATCACTTCTATTGATTCTATTCGTACATATTATATAAATATTTCGTTTAATTTACTTGTTTTTAAAATTTATCTGTTGTATATATAATTTTTTTCTTGCATAATTAAATTCGAATTATTATTTTTTTCAATTTTCTTCATTCGTAAAGATGTATAAGCCTATTTGTAGTACTTGGTACACTATTCGAGCTGTACATAGAGCTTGATTAAAAAAAATCATGATTGCTAGATGGATCGTTGAGTCTTCTTTTAAAAACTAGTTTCTTATAAAAGCAAATAGCTCAAATAGTGACTAAGTATAAAAAGAAATTAGTGTGAAGGAATTTTCCTTACAAACCCGGTTTTTATTAAGTATTTTTAAGCTGAACAAATGTAATATTTTTCTTTTAATACGAAATATGATGTCATACAGTTTTAAAAAGGAAACTTTAAAATTTCTATACATTAAGTGCAAATACATAGAATTTCTTATATTGAGAATAATGTTTGAGATGGACAATACTTCTAGGAATACATTTTGTGTTTTTTTACTTAACAATTTCGAAGTGTAAAATTACTTCTAAAACATGTTTACTAAAAGTCAGTCGTAAGAAATGAGTGTAATATTTTGAAAGATATGTTTGAATCTAGTTTCAAATTGAAATTCAAAGAGTACATGTGTACGTGTCTGTCTGGATAAAATCAGTGTTATTATTTTTACAAAACATATGACATTCAATGCAAGTAAAGATCAAGAATTCATCAAAAATTTAGAAATTCTTCCAAATAAAATCATGTGTATTGAATGATAATGTGATGTAATCTATTCCAAATGTGAAAAATCATCATATCTTATAAGTTTGTATTTATTGCTGCTTTCGCGATTCTACCTTTTATTAATAAGTTTTAAAATATTTATTAACTTCGTTTAAAATACGATATTTATTCAATTTAGACGCATATCGAAAAAAAAAAAGTTTTTTCTACTAAAATTGCTCTTGTTGATTAATTTTATAAAATCTAAAAAGGAAATTAAAGAGAATTTAACTAAATAAATAATCGAGAAACTAAAAATGCTTCCCAATTTGAGAAGTAAATAAATGAAGTTAGTGGGATCTTATCTGTTTCCCCCTTCTACTAATCTCTTGAGGATTTGCTGTGACGTAGTTTGATTTGAGAACCTGTGATTGAGAATGAACAGTTGCTTATGCAAATTAGAATAGGAAGAGTGATGCATAAGGAATAAATTCATAGGATATTATTATATGTACTTAAAAATGCACACATACATACATACCCCCCTATACACACACACACACACACACACACACACACACACACACACACATAGTTTCACACACACACACACACACACACACACACACACACACACACACACACACACACACACATATATATATATATGTCGGAATGATTCCAACTACGAAATTAGAAGTTTGCTGACGGAAGAAGAAACAGATATTATATGACTCGACGTTCAGCGTGAGGTGATCTTCTGTGAACGGACATTTACTCCGATCCAGCTTACAATATTTGGTACTGACTCGGATCTGGTTAATTATAATATAAGTAAACTCTTATAATAATAAATAGAAAGAGGATACGGATCTGCTCCCAATTCATGATAAGTATATTGAGTTTTGGTTATCCTTAGATAATTCTTAAGAGATGAATAAAATTAAAGTATAAAGACTTGATTCTCTACTTATTTTGAGACCTTTTTTAATTTGTGACAGAAATTTAT
This sequence comes from Nephila pilipes, assembly GCA_019974015.1. Classification (NCBI taxonomy): domain Eukaryota; kingdom Metazoa; phylum Arthropoda; class Arachnida; order Araneae; family Nephilidae; genus Nephila; species Nephila pilipes. The sequence continues at coordinate 14,680 of BMAW01073988.1, forward strand.
CCATTTGCAATGGTTCAAATACATGAATGTATCGAAGCCGAAACAACACAAAAGTGCGAAATTTCAATTAAATTTGGATTAATTTCTTACAATGGTGTAGTGAAACATAAATAATGAATTATGTCTCTCTTTTAAGACTCCCGTTTACCAGAACTTTGATATGGTGAACGTAATGTTAATACTATAGAATATTTTCTACCTTCTGAAATATTTACCTTTTATTTATTTGAATGCAATACAGTGGACACGAAAGAGCAAAACATAATGAATTTTTCTACGGAATCCCGTTTTCCCTCCAATTTTCAAAAAAGTTTTAGAATAATTTTTAAAGACTGGAAAACCGACAAACGAATTATTAAAATAGGGTTAAAATATTTTTAAATATTGGAAGAATTATATAATCCTGCAGAATCCTTCATTATTCTTTGTTCTTTCGGATGCACTTTTTTGTGTTATTATAGTTAGAATAGTAACGATTTGAGAAGGAAAATAGAAATTCCGTAGGATTAATTTTATGTTCTTGAAATCAAAATGGCCAGTAGATGGTACCTTTAAATTAAATTTAAGTTAAAAAATATATGATGAAATAACTTTAATGAAGGTGAATAATTTTCAAAGATGTAATTTATGAAATCCTCCTTCCAACATAGACGCACTTATAGGTTCTTATCTTTTTTGGATAAATACAGGGCTTATGATCACAGGCATATAAGAGATATTTTCTCTTTTCCGTGGGACGTTCTGTCTTTCGTAAACAAAGGAAATCATTTCCAGGAATTTTCTTTTTGATTTTACACCACTTTCTACCCTCCTTCTTGTCAACCGATATTTACTTTTTCACCCTTTTTACCGTACATTTCAATCACAAATTTACATTTGTAATAATTAGTTACATAATATACAAAGCTATTGAAAAATTAATGAGTGTTTAATACACTCATCTAGATCAAACATGGTCCTTGAATCAACATAAATTCAACCCACAATACATATAGTATGATACAAATAATATGTGACAATCATAATTATAAGCTATACATGAATTTACGTAGGTTAGTGATAGGTTTTTGTGGACAATACGTAATGAGAAACATCTAAACTATCCAAATTATTCAAAATAAAAGTAATAGTAATTAACAATCCCATATATGTCTAATTCGAAGATGTTCAGTTCTCTCTTTTCAGATTTCAGAAGTTTTACAATATGTACATAAATATTAATGAGAAAACTCTTTTTTTGAATTTTGAAATTGAAATTAAATAACACATTTGGCATTAATTACTTAAAAAAAAGCTTTCCTCATTTTTTATTTTAATTTATTAATTTATTTCATTTTATTATTCTTACCGTCTACTTTTCTGGAAAGTCTAGAATAAATTCATTTTTCGCAATCACAGCAAACATATTAAAAAGGCAGCAAAGTAGAGCAAACTTTTTTCTTCTAATAATGTGTAATTAATAACATTTTTTATGAAAAAAGGAAGAATGAACGTTCCATACGATATTTTTATGTTCGTTTCCATGATAAATGGTTAAAAATAAATACACATAGTTTGCATATATTATATTGAAAACAGATTTAGTTCTACAACTCTCCAGTATTACACAAATTAAAATTACATAACATAGAAGAAGCATACTGAGGCGATATCTTAGGACCTGGAAAATAGATGAGTTAAAGTTATATATAAACTACTATGCAGCAAGATGTCGAGATACAAGTTCATCGGGAAATGCAGAGCAAATTCATCAATTTAGAATATCAATAGTATACAAAATATATAGAATATAGAGGATTTAAATGATTAAGTCATTCGTTCTATCCAAAGAAATTTGTCTTTCTAACTAAAGAAAGAATAATAAAATACTTAATAATTCTGTAATATTTTGGTATTTTCTACTAACCAAATGTTCTTAAAATTCTTGCCTACGTTATCCATACGTAATATTGTATCCTGATTTGAAATAGCCTTATGAAAAATTTAATACGTAAACATAAGGCCTTTTTTAAAATTTTTTAGAACATCAGAGATATAATTTTACAAAATAACAACATAATTAACGAAACCATCAAACGCTTCATTAGCATATCATCAAAGTAAATTAATTAAACCTCGTATTCGTATTTTCTAATTGATAATTATTAATATTTTTCTGTTTAATAACAATATTATATCTTTATTAAAATATATATCATGCATAAAAAATCATTTGTAAAATCTCGACATACAAGAATAAAATTACTTAGAAATGAACAATAACAGCATACAATGAATAAATTTAGAATTTTTGAATAAAAAATTTTAACTTTAAAATAGTATAATTATTTTGTCAAAAAACTAAGCATGCTTTAAGAGAAATAAGGCAGGTTTTTTACTGTAGGAAATATTAAAATAGGCAAATTTAGTTTTTCAGAAATATATATAAATAAAAAAATAAAAGGTAAAGAAAAAAAACAGATATCAGAAAAAGTACTCAAATTAATTTTTCGAAAAATATAAAGGATGCACTTGAGTTTTATTGTTAAAAATACCTTAAGAGATTACTTTTAGATTTTAAAATAGATTTTTGAATAAATCAACAAAATTGTTTTTAATAGAGTGATAACCTTGTATTCATCATTATTTAAAATTTGAAAATTTATACGGTGAAACCTATGTCAAAGATTTTCTTTTCAACGACATAAGTTTTTTCACCAAAGTATTTTTGGTGTGTGCAAACATGGAATTAAGCAAATAAAGACATCAATAATTGTAAAAATACCTCATACGTCTGAGGCGCCAAATAATTTAAATTAAAAGTCACCCTGACTTCTATTTTAATTAATACTTTAATTTTTTCTAACTTGTGCAATAAAGACGATATGAATAGTGATTAGCAATACAAACTAAAAAAAAATCTTGAGTAAATATTTCTGTTCCATTAAAAGTCACTACTGAATGCTACGTTAACCATACTTTTTGAAATAAATAATAAATTAAAGGGCAATATTTGCAAAAAAGATGACTTTTAGCGTTAACTTAAATTTTAATTTAATAATATAAAAATATAATATGCAATTCTGGATTATAAAAATAAATGACTGCTGTTATTTAATACTTCATTTTAATTAAATTGCACGTGATTTTATTACATAAAATGTTTCAAGAGACTTTAATTAACATTTTAGTAACTGGCAAAAAATGATGCAAAATCGAAAATAGCGCACTTAATATTTCTACTTATTTCAATTCTTCTATTAACTTAACGTTATTTAAAAAAAAAAAGGTTCTTAAGCTAAACTTATTAGTCATTTGACACACGATATATCATTCATCTATTCAACGAACCCTAATTCAATAATGATAATTGATGTGTTTTTTGGCATGTTTGATGTTTCATACTCTAAGACATCATATTTTAATCAGACCTGGTTTACTCGTCTTTTTTTACCCCTTCGGCATTTGGTTTTGCAGCTTGCTAGAAAAAAAAAAGGATATACCTACGTTACTTCTCATTAATTTAATTGACCGGTAAAATCTGCATATATACTCTCTCAATGATCTGTGGTGCATATATACTCTCTAAATGCATTTTCAGGTAGGAAATGCTAAAAATGATCAATGTAAGATGTTCCATTTTATCAATGCAAGAGATGGTGCTCGTAGCATCGAAATTGATTTTTTTAGTAAGCATCAAGACTCACTAGACATCTGTTAATGTATCAATTATTCGTATTCGTAATCATGGCACCCTTTCGTACCTCAAAATATTTCGTCATAACATTTCTGGCCAATGAGATCATCTTCGCTTTTTTTGGAACCGATTCACCGGAAGAACCCAACGTTTTCAAATTTTGCTCTATTTCCAATGCATAATGATGAATCCAGGTCTGATCAATGTTGGCAAATCAACGTGACATCAATCAAATTTTGATTTGGATGAAAATGACTAACAAATCAAAACTAACTGATTAATCAATGTCACATTTGATTCTGCTCTGTATAACAGATGGCATCATTCAAAGGTATCAACAATTTACCTTAATGAGGCTATCTGTCTTCCAATACAAGTACAGTTCGAACCATTTTCGTCACTAATTCTGCTATTAGAAATATGAATCAATCTAACCCAGAAACATCTATGAAAAGCTTACTTATAAATCAATAGTTATTTATCTATTCACCAGTCTAATATCAGTTTCAAACTTGCTTTAAAGATAATATGCATTAATCTGAATTTATCGTGGAAAGGTGGCAAGTGGGCAATGGTCAGTTGCTTAATCTCACCAACGTTCCCGTTAACGCGACTCTTTTGTAACATGGTTCACTCATTTAAAAAGCTTAATTTATCATATCTGAAAAATATCGAATTAATACGCACGAACTTTTATAAAACCATTGTAACTTTGGACTATTCGTGATTTTCTCTTGCAGAACATCTACCTGTTTTTCTCTTCATTTTATATTATAATTTAGTAACTTTATTATTAGAACTATAATGGAAGGTAAATTAACCGATAATCAGCGGGCGTCACGCAATTAATATTTTTCAGTGGATGATGATGCTGGAGTTTTATCATTTAAACTGAGCAGTACGAATAATACAAGAAATTGACGAAGATCAACTTTAACATCAAGAAACTAATCTAAAAGTTTTGTTATTACAAAGAAAAATATTTGCCATAGAAACCGTAATGGTTACCAACAAATATTCAGTTGAGGAAACACAAATCCCTCACAAAATTAGCCAAATACAAGCCTTCGAAGAATGATCAATTTGACCTCCCATAAGGATATGGCAGTGGTAGACTAGTTGTCATGGTCAAAGTGTCGCGACCGGTGTCTCGTCGAGTTGTGAGTTCGAATCCTGATGGCACTAAAGACCTGCCGTGTAACGGAGCTGATGCACGTGAAACCTGTTGAGGGCCAAAGTATGCCCATAGGCGTAGAGTGGAAGTTCAGAGAGGGAAATGCCAGCTGATGTGTCGTTCTCTTCACTTGACCAAGATTTAAAATTACGAGATTCGTTACCAGTAGGCCTCGTCGTGCGTCATTATTAAAAAATCATATCACACATCCGTAAAAGGTACCACTGCCCTGACTTCCAGTACAATAATAAGCATTACTGCAAGAAATGTTTCTACTATGTATATCTAAGCAGTGTAGGAATATTCTGTCAGTATTATAGTGATTCAAAATATCTCTTTCCCCCCCTTTTTTTTCGCTGTGTCCTTTTATTCGTCTAAAGTAATTTCCAATAAAAATAATAATTTGTATTTATTATGATATTCATATTAAACAAGAAACTTAAGGTTATAGTTAGATTAACACAAAAAATAGTTATTCATGTAGGAAGCTTTACATTCTCTCTTTAATAGCTCTTCCACTTCAGAATTTTTCTCGTTTTCACAGCCGAGTTAATAATTTAACAAGCACTATAAGGAAAAAAATAAAGAAGTTAAAAAGAAGTAGTAAAAAAGAAAATTTGAATTCCTATTTTTAAAATTTAGAAGAAAAGTATAATATTTTCATAATAGTACATTTCAATTTTCTTATATATGTAGAACTGGAAAAATATTATCTAGAGTTTGATGAGAAAGGCTTTGAAAATTCTTGAGTAGACAATTTTTTATCGTAAAATGTTTGAGTCATCCACTTAATACCTTTTAAAACCCAATAACTCCTAAATATAAGAATGATATTACTCCCCCCCCTTTTAAGAACTGCAACGGAAAAAAAAGAGAATTATATAAAAAAAAAGTAGATAAATTTTCTTCGTCTAATCTTTTCGCGACTCATTTACTTTGCATTAGAGAATCAGTTTTTTTTAACTCTAATAAATTTTACATTTTCAAGCAGAATTTTATAGGATTTCTAATGCTTTCTAATTTCAAAAAATAGAAATGAGATACACATAAAAACTGATATTGATGATAATAAAAACATTTTTCTGAAAATAAATAATTTTATTAATGAATTTTATTAATAAATCAAATTTTATCTTAATTTCAATTGACTTTTTTTGCAGTTGTGATGAAGGTCATTATTATGAGTGTCCCTTTTTTTCTTTTTTGACGACTGTACATTATACATAGGCCATCCATCGAATTCATGATAAAACTGATTTTATTTTATATAAGCCTAAGCTTGTTTAAAAAAATATTCAGCTTTCTTTCTTTTCAGAACTAAATTTTCAGAGTTATTTTTGAAATAGAAAATAAACAGAAGAAACAAAACTATTAAATGCAAAAATAAGTAACTCTAAATGACCCGTCCACTCCCAAAAGAGAAGGCCGCATTCATATATATATATTTTCATATTCCGATTCGGTGGATGTAAAAACCATTTTACGCAACATTCTTTTTTTTGGAGCACAAAACCCATGCACGGAGAAATGAAAATAAAAAAAAAAAATTACTCCAATAAGAAACGTAGCATCTTCTCGGATGTGTTTCTTTTCTTCTTCTTTTTCGAAATTACTCCCGCGGCGAAACATTATTCCAACCGAGAAAGCCCCAATCGGTCATATGGGATTAGTCCTTGCCTTTTTCCTTGCGTCGGTCACTGCAATGGTCATCATATATGGGCACTGCGATATCATCATTTGCTGAAAGAATTCCGGATATAAAAGTGTCCATTACCCACAACACTTTCGCAGTTAACTATTCCAGAAAACTGTTCCGTTCTGGCTTGGCACGAAAAGAAGATGGTCACTTGTTGACACTGAATTCCCTATTATTCCCTACTTGTTAACACTAAATTCTTTATTCAGAGAAATAAAAGCCGCTATCACATTCTTGTTTTATCATAGTGCTAGCATGTTGCACAAAAACGGGTAAAAAAATACTTCATCATTATAGAAAGAAAAAATACTTCATCATTATAGAAAGAAAAAATACTTCATCATTATAGAAAAAATTGTCCTGTTTTTGTATACATCATTTGTATCGAAATGATTGTCCCATTTAAAAAAAAATCCTGCTCTGTCCCTAATTTCAAAACCAAGTATAATTCATTTCATACAATACAACTATATGTGTATGACAAGTATTTATTCACTTTTTTTCATTTTATATATCAGATGTTATTTAATTTTAAAAACTGTTTATCGCTTCATGGTTGGCATTAATGGATTCTCTGATAGAGATTATGAATTTCGGAATCGGGCTTAAGATTTAAGCACCATTTTTCTGATGTATGACAATTTATAAATATTTCCAACTACAACTTCCTAGTAAATTTGTCAAGAAACACACACACACACAAATAAGTTTCTCGTTTTAATTCAGCATTGGTATGTAATTATTCGTCAATAATATCCAAAACTGACATACCTTTTCTATCGTTCTGAGGAGCTGGTGCATTTTAGGTTTCGTCATTCGTTTAGCTGCAACAAAATTCCATTAGAATAACTGTCCATTCAAATAAAGTGATGAACTCTCTTGTAAATAAAAATAATGCATTGACATTAATTTACACATAACATTAAGTTGCACAAAATATTTAAGACATAACACAGGTTACATAGGAGAGCAAGAGCCTTCTCTCGATCCATTTTAAATTCGTTCCGTTTTTCGCTGCTCACTCCAATCAACAGCGTTCTCTGGCAAGAGTTACTTGGTTTCTGCTGGAAAAGTATACAATTCTGAATACTCCCGCATTTGAGTTTCGTGACACATAGAGCGGAAACTCAACACTTTATGGTCTGTATCGGGAGGGGGGGGATCGAACTATCTGTCCAGTTCTGGTAATAGCAGGAGTAGAGTCAGGATTACCTATTTTTCTGGATGATCTTCTGGAATATCTAGAACCTTGTCCTTGTTGGGGACGTTTTTTCTATCCACTACTAATGGGCATAGTTTTTGAATGGGGCTGATCACAATACTCGATTTAGTTTTAATCCGAACTCTTCTTATTATTCAATTTTTCCATTTCTCGAATATTTTAATGACATCTTCAAGTAATTTTGAATCCTAAGAGATTCCGAATTTCCAGCATTCCTGAAGAAGCAATTTAGGGAATAATGTAATGGGGCACGTGAACTCTATGAGATCGAATATCTGGTGTGCCACAGACAGAATTTTCCTTTTGGTAATTGGTTTCTCCTCGTTTTCTTTTTTAATCAGCTTACAAGACAAAGTGTCGTCTTTCAGATTCCATATAAGACTTAAAACCTGTACTTCTTTTTCGTAATCTGAGCTATCTAGTACAAATTCGTTTAACTCAAAAAGGTAATTATTTTTCCATCCCCGTAATTCAAATTTAGCTGTTTTCAGAATTCTTTGAGGTTCTAGTCTAAAATGTTCAAACTCCGAAACAGAGTCTACGCTTGAAATTCAATTATCGACATACATTGAGTCTTTGAGATTCATTGCAAGACCTTTAAAGGCTCTTCTACCTGATCTAATGCATGATTCAAAACAGCTGCAAGTAGGAAGGGACTGCATGATATTCCGAATACAACCCTACAATGTCTATACGTGATTGTCTTTTGCGGATCTCCATCATTCCACCACATTAACCGCAAAACATTTCTATCAGACTCATTCAGCATTATTTGTGAAAATGCCCTTTTTATGTCTGACATAACTCCAATGTTTCTCCATCTAAATCTCTTTAGAATAGCTGGGATCATTTCTATAAGATTCGGACCCGCTTCAATGCATTCATTAATTGATACAAAGTTTATAGTTTTAGAGGATCCGTCAAATAAAGGACGTACCTTAATTGTTGAGAAGTTAGTTGTTGTTGTCTTTAAATACTTCTCTGTGTGGCAGATAATTTACACACAAATCTTTAGAAATGTCATTGTTCTGATTAATTTGTTCAATGATACTTTCTATTTCCCACTAATTGAAAAATTCTTGATATTCCTTTAATCGAATTGCTGATTTCAGGGATCTAACTGCATTCCTTGGCACCATTTCTTTATTATCATGTAAAGCAGGATGTTCATCTAAACAGGGTAGATTCATCTTATATCTGCCATTATTGTCTCTGCTAACGGTTTCTTTGAAATGTTTCAAAGCAAGTTGGTGGGTCTTTGTTTAATAGCGTTTTTCGCTACTATCGTCAATACCCAAAGTGTCCAACTTCCAGAGATGTGTAATTTTTGCATCATTTACGTGTAATGACAATACTAACAATAAGCTATTTGTGAATTTGCCCTTTTTATCAGATTTACCCATTACAATCTACCCTAAGAGTGTATGTACAGCTACCAAACCTCCTGAAAGATGTTTTACATTTCCCGTTAACAATTTATCTACGTAATCAGCTCCAATCAGAAAATAAATCTCACCAGAATATAGACAGGATTGCTCGTTTATCATTGCATCACTAGTTAAAATACCTAGATCTTTTAATTGTTTCAAACAATTATCATCCTTCATTCTAGGTAAGGAAGCAAAAATTTTGTTTTCATCTAAGACTTCTAATTCACAGTTGTAGCTTTCGTCGACATTCGAAAGATTAATATTGTATCTTTGATGCTTTTCGGTGAGTTCAATTCCACCGAATAAACCATGATTTACGGATTCCTCTCCTAGCCCCTTCAAGTTCATCTTTCCCGCGATAAATTTTGTAATATAAAATCACAGGCTACCTATATCTATTAAAACCCTAATAAAATGCTTCAAATTATTTTCTTTAATATAAACTATGAAAGTCTGAAGACAAACTTCCCTTGAACAATTATCGTTCGAAAGCGTAGTGTTTTCAATTACTCCCTTTAATTCTGGTTTCTGATTTTTAAAATGTTTATTTTCTTCGTAACACTTATTATCAGCATGTCTTTTCCCACAAATCATACATTTTACTTTTGTTTTACAAAAAGTACTTATGTGTCCCGATTTGACACAGTGAAAAAACCCCTTTTTAATTAATATATCGATTTGTGCTGTGGTAAACTCTTCCCTAATTCACAACTTATACTAACATGAGAATAGTTTTCACAAAACAGGCACTTAAATATCGCGGCGGATTTATATACAAACAACTGACTGGCAGCTGCAGGTTCCTTTTGTCCCACATCATTCCGTTTGGCTTTTTGCCAATTCACAATATTAACATTTAGTGGGATATGAGAGTTCTTATATATATTTTGAATCTCTTTTTTTTAAATATAACTCCGTCTTTTCTTTCGCAATTAACTGCTTGTTTCAAAGTTCAATTAAATTATTTGCGGAATATTCTTCACCGAATTCTTTATGAATTTCAAATAGTAAATAATTTGACAGTGATTTAAGAATTACATGGATAATAAAGTGCTAAAAGTATCTGAAGCGATGCCTAATGATTCTATGAATTTGGGTTTTATCAAACAGTTTCCTAAAACTTTTACGTCACTTGAATGCTTAAGTGAGGAAATTTCTAATAACTGACTCATGTGGGTGTTTATTAAATTTTCTTTTCTGCCGAATCTCTCTGTTGTAATAAATTAACAGCTTTAACATAATCTTTGTGAGAAATATAGAAACTGCCAATAGTTTCCAAAACTGTTCCAGTTAAATGGGTTTCTAAATAATAAAATTTACTGTCGTCGTCAAAGGATATATTATTCTGTGTCGACGTCTCATAAGTGTTCCAGAATGTAAGCCATTCACTTATATTACCAGAAAATTTTGATATCATTATCTTTGGTAGTTAAACATTGATTAATTGATGTTTAACATCCGTTTCATGAGCTGGATAGTTGGGGGGATTAGGAGGGTCGTGAATAACTTTATTTTGATCCAAACTTTGCAAATATTTATTTGCTTTGAATCTCCATGTTGCAATTTTTTTACTGTATTCTTCAGTTGAATCTAATTCTTTATCCAGATTCTCGGGTTTCAATAGTTTTTCTAAATCGGAATAAACTAACTTAAGGAATTTGAATTTATTATTTGATTGTTCTATATAAAGTTCTGTTTTGCTCTCTTCAGCAGTTACTTCGTTTTTTTGAATTTCTACTTCAATTTTAGTAAATAACTTTAGTAACTGACATTTTTAAAGTTACGATCTTCTTTTTGCATAACTGAATGAGTTTAGAGCTTTCGCTGGCGATTTTATTGCAACTATCAAATTTATCAAATATGATAATCAAAATATGTTCTAATATATCATTTCATTCTCTTTTATTTGTATATATAAATTTTAAAGCCCGAGCTCTAATCCCGACAGTTATGTCATGTCAAGAAACAAAAAAAAAATAAGTTTCTCGTTTTAATTCAGAATTGGTATGTAATTATTTGTTAAGAATATCAAAATTTGAAATATCTTTTGGCATTTAAATTCCGTTGTTCGCTTAGCTGCAATAAAATTCAATTAGAATAATTGTCCATTCAAATAAAGTGCTGAACCCCCTTGTAAATAAAAATAATATATTGACATTAATTTACTCAAAATAATTAAGACACAACACATTTTACATAGGAGAGCAAGAACCTTCTCTCGTTCTATTTAAAATTCGTTCTGTTTTTCGCTGCTCACTCCAATCAACAGCGTCCTCTGGCGGTTTCTGCTGGAAAAATGTACATTTCTGAACAACATTCTATGACCAGTTGTATTGTTAAAATGTATCGTTTAATGTTTGGATATCTAACGCATTGAATGAAATATAAACAGCTTCAATAAGATGGTTTATGTCGGTAGGTACAATTTGATATTTTAATGCTTATATGGCATCAAAGACGTTAAGACGTTAAGTCCAAGACGTTAGTCAGGACTGGTGGAAGAATGACACGATTGAATGCTTGAAACATATTTTGATCCCTCGTTGGCAACTATGACATCATCTGCGAGGCCGCGGTAGCCTGAAGTTCCTGCTCGCGAAGCAGATGGCCGCAATGCTTTCCGTCGAGTCATGATTTTGACCTGTGGCGACATTAAAGACCCAGCGGGCAGCTGGCTGATGCACGTTAAATTTGTCAAAATCCTGTCTTTGACATGATGTGAAAATTTGGAGAGAGAAATGCCATTTTATGTGTCATTATCCCCATTTAGTTGAGATCCAAATATACGAGGTCTGTAGCCCATAGCTCTTGCGTTACTTCTCGGTGTGGTGTCAGTAAATAATTAATCATGACATCATCAGTTTTTTATGGTTATTCACAATAGCCGTTGTTTATACCCAGCATAGGTCTTTTAAATTTAAATTTTCTCAGCAATTCTTGTAGAATCACATTTCTCTTTTAAGACTCTAAACTGCATTTCATCTCCCTAGCTTTCTAATATAAAGAATAAAAATAAATCAATATATAGTATTAAATTTATATTTTATAGGCTTAAAAGCTAATATATTCAAAACCATTCTACCCACTTTTATCTCCTTATCCGATGCAAATTTATAAATCTTACAATAATTTCGACATAGAGGGAGCAAATATGTTCTAATTATGGTGTCTTGTATATAATTGTTATTTGGATGTGTTTCATCTATTTAAACAAGAATCAATATCGAGATGAATTTTTTTGGACGGACGCGTTTTATAAGAAAAAAATTATTTAATAAAAACTCATGAATGTAATTTTACATCAAATTTTAAAATCTCTTTTTTTAACAAAGTTTACAAATTCTCTAAAAACTGACCACGCAATTAAACTGTTAAGAGTCTCTCTCTCCACTTTCTGAACTGAAATCGGAAGAGTAATCACGATTCGACTTTCAGAAAGAATTTTCTTTAAAAAGAGAGAATAATAGATAATTAAAGCGCTTTGAATTTCAAATACCTCCAACTACCCAGCGGGTGAGGAACTCGTAACCGCGTTTTTGTTAGAGATCATTCAGAACTGTCAATCATTGACAAAAAAAGGTGGAAGGAGTATAGTACTCGGAAAAATTTCAGTCTTCAAGAGTATTTTACTCTCCAAAGTGCCCATCACCTAAGGATTAACAAGTAACCCGAAGTGGATTCCTTTTCGACCCAGTTGTTAGGAGCACTGCAAAAGAAGACCAGGCGTGTTTTCTTCTAACCCAAAGATAAAGAGTTAGAATCGGTGCCAAAATAGGCAAAAATCATGTGCCGTTAAAAATCAGTTGTATGATGTTTAAATATGCAGAAAACCTCAGGATAGTTAGAAGATCGAAATGTAGCAGTAATGCCAAATGGCAGAATTTTATGATTCTAGGATACATAAATTAATGTTTAAGCTTAACAAGTGTTTTATTTGTTGTGACTAATACGTATAAGAAATGCTTTAATCAGACGAAGACATGTAGAAAATACAAAATATAGTTATTTAAAGAAATGCAAGATATATAAATTTTTCAGAAATAACTTTTTGTATTCTAAAATGATGTCATCCTATCTGAAAAACTACAAAAGAAGTTATAACACAAAAAGGTAAATAACTGCTTTAAAACAGTCTCTTAAATCGTGTTTCACATTTTTATCTTTTGAAAAGTTGTTAATCATTTTATTTTAAAGAGACTTACTCCAAAAAATATATTCATATTCGAATTCATTATTTATTCATTTTCATTTTCACTCTGTTAAATTTTTTTTATTAGTATCTTTGTTGCTTTCTCTCGAGCAATGTATTTTTTTTTTTTTAAATTTCCCACCGTTCCAGAAATATTTATACAAATAATTTTATTGAAAAAAAACCGACTTTATTATATTTATAAGAATTGAAAAACTATGGGGCGAAATTAATTTATGTTTGTAAAAAAGATTCCTATTTTTTGAATACAAAAAAATGACGCAATGTATAAATATATTTTTTTCCGACTTTCAAACAAATTTCTTTTTAATAATTTTTCTCCCCTCCCCTTTTTTCTGCTTTCCCTTCCCCCCAAAAAACAAATAAGCTACTGTAATGACACTGTTATTCTGAATTTCTGACGCATTTTTTCCCAGTATTAATACAAAGTATTCATTTTAATAATTATTAAAGAAAGTGTTTAAAACATGCGAATGAAAATAATAGAAAAATATATTTAAAAAATTAGATTAGAATTTCAAATATTAACACTTAAAAATAGGAAACTCTAAAATAAAAAAAAAATCCTCCTCAGTATTAATTAAGGAATTCATTCTGAATATTCCAGCATAGACAGAACTTCTTTTAACATAGAATAGAATGCTTAATTACCAAAATTAATTCTTTAAGTATCGTGACATTTTAGGTACAAGTATAAAAACGAGACTTTAAATTTCATTTCTTAGATTTCTTCCGTTGGAAATAAAGTAACATACAAGCGATAGGAATAGAAAGCACAATTAAAGTGTATTATGTAAATTTTTTTTTAATTATCTGAGTGACATTTTAAATATAGTTTTATTAAGAAAAACTTCCTCTCGAGATAATAGTTTTTTATGGATGGAAAAAACTATTATCTAAGTTTATGGATGGAACTTTTCAGCCGTTTTCTTTCTATGTTATGATCTTGTATTTAAGACAAAGTTAACAGAAAATGAACTGTAAAAGTTGTAATAAACTTTAATTTATTCTAACCATATATTATTATTATTATTACGCAATTATTTCAATAAAGATTTATTCAAAAAAATGTTATTCTGCTTTAGTTTGAGTAAATATTTTTTTAGATGAATGGATTTGAACGATAAGTCGCTAAGGCTAAGAACTTTGATCCAAATTTCTCTTCATGTTATAATCTTGTATTTCGGTGAGATCTTCAATATGTACTATAATGAGCAAATTATTTAGGACAAGCTATTTATTTTTGTTAGATGTGTCTGAAACCATTTCAAATCGATTTTATATGATTAGACTGAGTGAAGGGGAACCACCTCAAATAGTATTTATCTGCTTAGAATGGGTATGACTGATCGACTGGTTTTAGTGTAGAAGTACTTACCAATTCTTCAGTTGTGAGCATTTGTGTGAAACAGCTAGATGTTAATGTTTTCTCTCTCTTTTACGTGTTAAAAATGGATATACCCCAAAGAAGCGTGCTAAAATTGTATTCTTAAGGACCTCACTTCTATGACGATCAGAGAGATCGCTTATACAAGTGAGGAAGCAAATTAAGTGTTTCAAGAATCCTAACTTCATTCAAAGAATGAGGATCAGCCTTTCTTAAAAGGAAAGAAAGATGTGTGCGCAAGCGGAAAACTACTGCAAAAACTGATAAAATTCTTATAAGAAATAGCAAAATTAATCCAAGGAAAACAAGCTCAGACATTCAAAAGAACTTATTGGCACTCTGTTTTTATATGAGTAGCTCAATTGTACAATGTAGGCTTCTGGACGCTGGTCGTAAGGCAAAGAGACCAACGAAAAAACGTTTAGCATGAGCAAAATGTACAAATCATGGACTGTTTGATGACATGAAGAAAGCAGTTTTCAATGATGAAACTCATTTACTTATACAGGGATACATTTGAGATGCTGCGAGATGAAGTGTTTGTGAGATTTTGAGACAGGACCACATACAAGAGACTGTAAACATCCGCTGAAGAAGGGCGTGAATGGCCTGGAGATTCACCAGACCTAAATCCTATTGAGAACTAGGAGAATATCGCAAAGAGACGTTTAGATAAGATGGATTGTATAACAAAAGAAGGCTTTCTCATCATTTAAAATATTTTTTCCATTTCCTAGTTTCTCCAATTGATTAGGTAGATTTTAACTATCGTCTTCACTCAACTCATCTAATTCTGCTTCTCTTTTTTCTCCAATAAAAATATCTCTTCCTGTAAGATCCTTTCAACGCATCTCCTCGGTCTTCTGAAGCTCAGTTAATTTCTGTCCTAAATGTTCCAAATCTTCTTGCGTTCCTTGTTTTCTACTCTTTTCCTTTTCCAGCATTGGTTACGTTCCATTCCTATTTAGAAGCAATGCTTCTTCTCGTTGATTTTCCAACAACTTTGCTTGCTTTATAAACAATGCAAATTCAAATGTGGTTTCATGATGATAAACTCAAGAACATGTGTACTAATTTAGTGGAGTCAATGCTAAAACATCTGTAAAAGGTCATGCTAAGGGAGGACAAAAATCATATTAAAATTGTATCATAAATGTATAGAATGAATAAAAGCATTATTTTCTAAATAAAAGGCGATTTTCTTACTTTGTTCCAATCAATTTTCACAGGTGCATAATGTCTGTTAATGTGACGTATGAGTCTTTTACAGAGTTTTTTAAACTATCGTACTAAACATAAATTAGCTCTATTGTTTATAATATATGTTATTGTATATACTTGAAATATATACAATTACAAATATTATACTTGTGAATAAAAACAAACCAATAAAGCCCATTTGAACAACTTTTATTGAAATTCTTACCAGACGATATTCACAGAACCAGTACTTTATAATAAGAAAAAAATTTAATTATTTTTATAATTAATCTCTTAATAATATATTATAGCAATGAAGAAGGTTTGAGTCCCTTTTAAATGAAAAAAAGCAAATGGCATTACTTCGCGAATCCAAATTAAAGAATATTTTATTAACATCACTTTTAGAATAAATCAAACACTTAAAAACATTATTTCTCTTTTGAAAAAAAGAACGTATTCAAACCAAGTAAATAGTCAAATGAGTCCATTTGGTGACTAAGATACAATTACAAAAAATTAATTAATTTATGAATTTTAAATGATTTGAGTATTCATAAATTAAAACATTATTTTAATGTCTATATTACATAGAAAGAATAGTTCCAATTTAATTAATTGAAAAGAATTATAAACATGCATGAATATTAATGAATAGAATATATTCTATATTTTTCTGCAATTTAGTCAAATGGAGGAGGGATTTGATTCAATTCTTTACAATTTTATAATTATTTATTTCTGATCAATTTTAATGTATGTTTAATAAATCATCTTAGTTCGTAACTTTGCAGAATATGTAACAAATGCTGAAGTTGACATCCGAATTGGCACACATTCTCAATTAGCGCACACAAACGTCGCTCGACGAGCCTTGCTTGAAGTTGTAGCGGCTATCTCTCACTAATCTACTCGTAAACCTACAACGACAGGAGTTAAAATGCTTAATAATTGGACCATGTACCGTTAAAATTTAAGACATAGTGAGAAACTTCAAGAAAAAAAATATTGGCTGAAAGTTACACAAATTTAATTTTGTTACGTATACAGTTATTTACAGAAGTTAAGTGGCAGAAGGAACCGAGGCAACCGTCTCGTGTGGAAACAAAGCAAGCACTGTCCTGGTTCTTGCGGAAGATCAATCTTCTCGTTGTCGATCTCTGTCATCTGATCACGGCCAGTTGAAATATGCAAATAATAATCTAGAAATATTGATATCTCGGAAAATATATGTAGCTCCGATTGTCCACTAAGCTCTCAGCTATATATAAGCTTTATAATATAAAAATCAGAACAGTTAGATGGAAAGAAACACCAGCATATGCTACTAATGTCAACGCCATTAATGACTCGTGTGATTAGAGTTAGGAATGGAGATGCTACCACCAGCAGAATTTTTTTTCTTTCTTATTTGTAGTTATAGGATCCTACTCTCAGATGCTTATCTCCTTTAAGTAAGTATAGGAATCGTGACCCCAAGGAATCTTAATGATCTTTATCTTTTCCATGAGGTTTACTTTCTTTGGTAAACAGGGATCTCACTCTCCGAAATACCCAAGAGATCCATCTCTATTTTCGACCTTCCATGTCTAACAATTACCTTCAGTTTAAATTTTTTCAGTCTTTATAACAGTTTAAATATTAAATTTTTGCTGCAGCTTAACCTGATTTGGTTCTTGCGTTGTAAGCCCTAACTATCATTCACTGACGCTCGCTCGCAGTCTAAGGTACAAAGGACCCACAGACAGGCCCTTCGAATATCCCCAAACGTACCCAGAAGTAGCAACATTAAAGTGGTGACCCGAAATTATATTACTATGCAGTATGATCCAGCTTTGTACTTTTGGATGAATCGGCAAACTTCCCTTCGCAAAACGCTTCTGTGTGTCTAATACACTCCTCTCATAAATCACGACTAGTGACGTAAAATACTAGGGTTGATACGCTGTATCGACCCTTCATCTTCATGTTCTTCTGTAACAGTGGCGAGACAGAGAGCCTCACCTTATGAATGAACCGTGACTTATGTAAATTTTCATCATTTATAAGGAATGTAGGGAATGAGATATAGATATTGAAGGTATAAGTGGGAGGTTAGGGATAAGCGGGGATAATGAAATTAGCGATGTTGATGAGTGAACTGTGCAGAAACGCGATAGTGTGAAGTAATATACTAAAAGTACATAACTGACTCGAATCCAGTCAACAAAAGATTATTAAATCCAGTTTATTTAAAACTGCTACTTGCTGTTATTAAATTAAGTAGAATTCACAATTATAAATTTTGGTTAAGGTCACGATTAGGAAGACGCTCCGCATTCGTACCACATTTTGATTTTTGATCATTTTAAGGAAAAATAAAATTCATAAAGATTTATTTACTGATTATGCTGTAAATATTAATAACAAATCTATTTCGTTTCAAAATCATGGGATGCAATAACACAAATTCGTTAGTTTTACCAAAGAATTTTTTTTATAAGTAATATAACCTTAAAGCCTTCCGTCTCCAAAGTGTATGTATTTTTGCGTATATTAATTAAATCGTTTAGAAACGATTTTCCTGTTCTATGAATTTTTTTTCTTCCTACAAGCCCTACATTAAGAACTGAACCTAATTGCATTGTCCAGTTATTTTTTCATAGAGCTTTTTCTAAAGTTGGAATAAAGTAGTTAATGATTTCTTACTGCGTCTCGTTGTGGTTCATAATATTAGTAACTTATCTATTTTGTAACAAATCTGTCTGATTACATTCATTATTATTCAAAAAAAAATTAATTTTTATCTGATCCTTGCACCAAATTCTGAAGAATGTATCATTAATATAAATATTTTTTTTACTAAACTCAGAACAACACAAATAATTAAGTCTCTCCATGAATAATTACTTCAAAAAATCATAAGAATATTCACCCAACCAACCAGAGAAAACTATTTTCTTTAATATTTTTACAACTGGAACGAGTTGAAGTCATTATAGCTTCATTAAGTGCATGCAAATTTTGATGCAAAGGTGATTAAATAGTAGTTCTGGGGAGTTGGTATCGATTTAAAAAAAATTACTTAAAGTTTGGCTGTTAAGATGTAATTACGCAAGATAAAATTTTAATATAAAGAAATGCTGAAGACCAGATAATTTTAGTTTTAAGTTTTAGTTGGGTAATTTTCTTACCTTGGTACATAGTTAAAACGAGATGATTTAATGTTTTCTTGATATTACAAATTTTCCCTAAAAGAAAAAGGAGTTTGGTTGTAGAGAATGAATTTAAAGCATTTATCTCTGTAAAACTTTATTGACATAAGGAATACTTATGAGTAAATAGTAAAAATTTTCAGGCACAAAATCTGGAAAAAATATACTTTTAATAATATTTTACTCTAAATAGTTTTATTTTGCTTGTTAGGTAGTTGATAATGCAAAACCTAAAAATGTTTTTCTTTCCATATAAAATGAATTTGGCTCAAAAAATTAATATGTACTAAGAATGATTTTCATTGCTAGGAGTAAAATAAATCTTAAATAAATCAAAACTGTTTACATTCTTTTCGATTACAAAGTAATTTATTTTAAAAGTGTTGAGGACTCAAACTTATACAAATGAAGAAAAAAGAGGGAAATGCTTGAAAAATCGTAATAAGAAATTGCAGAACTTTTACCGAAACAAAAGGATAAATTATAATGTAATTAATGCACTGTTGCTTTATCAATTTTAAAGGGATTTTAGGATATATGAAAATAACGCTGAGAAATATAGATCCAACTTAAAACTTTTTTGACTGTCAATCTTTTAGTTGGTATCTCGTCGATTTAATGGAACTTAGTTTTAGTCGAGATTAACCCTGTATGAACAGGGTATCCATTAAGTAAATGTGAACATTTTAAAGATAACCAGAACATATCAAAAATATTGAGAATATCTTAGAAACCTGTGATTGGAATCGTCTTGGAAAAGTATTAGTAGTGTTACAAGAAATAAAAAGGTACAAGACAGAGATTGCCTGAAACACACACATTTGTTGCACATAAATATTACAAATGATGTTATTTATTATACTTTTTTTCCAAAATTTATAGGAAACTTTTGAAGTTTCTACTCCTACAAGAGAAGCACACATTACACAGACAGATAAAAGATTGGCGATTATGGTCTCAAACACCTGATTTTGCATACGTATTCACAGCAGCACAGGCGGTGGTTGCCCCAAGCTACATTTTAAGTTCGACGAGTGTTTTAGAAGAGCTTTTAACACGAAGAAAGAAATGCAAGTTGCTTGAATCCAGACAACGTAGGCACCAGGCAAACGATCCAAAGTGCCCAATCCACCGTTGACCAAGCGACATACATCCATGTCGTATGTGTGAGCCACTCATGTCCTGCACTCCCTATGCATAGCATCATTTAAAGATGAAAGTTCGCTTACATTGCGATGCATATGTGGAAAACAGCTGTCCAGTACATATGTCTTTAAGGGAAACGTTCTCGATATTGCTCGTACATTAACGCAGCCAATCGAAACACGAAATGCATATGCGTCCTCTCATTTTTCGTGTAACATCAAACGGCTCGAATGAAGAGAAAAATCAGAATTTCTTTTAAAGCAGAGGTCTTCAAACTAAGTTCCATGGAACTTTGGCATGTGTTTTGCAAAATATCACTATTTGCTTAATCAAAGCGCCAAAATTTAAGTAGAATTTTAATTTTTATAAAATATCGAATTCTTAAAGGAAGTTTACTTGTAAAATTAAATATAAAAAAATATTTAATGGATAGAATAAAATTTTAAATTTCGTAGAAGTCACGTGCTTCAAATATATTAATCAAGATGCATTAGTTCACATATTAATCTCCATTCTTCGGCTTTGGTAAAAAATGATCACTTATTTCTCTACTTTCAAGGTATAAAGTAAAAATGACACCACACTTTTAAAATTTTGGCCAGATCGTATTTTGGAAAGTAATATGGTATGCTTTCTTAACTTGCATACTATTTTAGTAGATTATAAAGCTAATCCCGATAAAAATGTAAAAATTAGTTAAAACAGAAAAAAAAAAAATTATTGACTTAAGAAAAGAAAATCCTGAAACTACTAGAAGAGCTATGAAATATCTAATGAAAAATGTTTCAACTTATGTATGCGTAAAATCATTTTCAATATACACTGTGACAAAAATAAAACACAGAAATAGATTGGATGCTGAACATGAATTAGGCTGCAGATTTCTACAATTATTCTAGTCGTAAAAATATATTTCAATGAAAGACAATCACTATCAAGTCACTTAATTTTTTTTTATTTAATTTGCTATTATTTAAAATATTATTGCTTTAGTTTATTATTAATAGAATAAATTTTAGAAAAAGGAAAAAAAAAAAAAAAAAAAAAACTACCCATTAGTTACCTTCTATTGTGATAATATGCAATATCATGCAATAATAATTTTTCAAATTTCAGTAGGATAAAGCTTTGATATCCTATTTTTTCTTCTTTTTGATCAAGAGGTTCCTTCAAGAAAATGGTGAGCTCAAAGAGTTCCCCAAGGTTTAAAAGGTTGAATACCTCTGTTCTCTAAAGCGATTGAGTAATTGCCACCTGTCTACGTAAAATGACAGTTCTGGTCATGGTTTGCTATGCAATTCTGGCTGTTGCATATCAGACTGCAAGCACTGTACACTCAGATTCAATTCAGATTCTTGGTGATTTCGGTTTCAGTGGATGGTTATCGATCAAGTCTACCTTTCATTCCTTTAGGAATGAGTATCGAATTCGTTGGAAAGTTAAAAAGGAACCAACTAGCCATTCGGCTGAGACAATAGTCAGTAATTAGCCCTTGGCCATAGGCTACAGTCAAAGGTCATTCCCTAATAGTACTTCTTAAGCCTTGGTAGATTTTAACTAAATCACTCTTTAAAGTTTGTACTTTCATTTGTGTGGTTATCATATTAAGTAAATTAAAAATTTAACCATTTAAAAATTTCGGTTACCTATATATATATATATCCGATATTTTTAAGCAATTGAATTTTTAATCATTAATAATTGTTATATTCTTTTTGAATTTTGCTACTTGTTTTTACTAAAATATATAAAATACTAATTTTTATGTTATTATATGTGTAAAAATTTCTTTTTTCATTAATGTTTTAGTTCCAACTTATGAATATAAATGGTGTAAACAGTTATTAGTTTCCTTCACATTGTGAACAGGGATCTTTGTTTCCTTTCTGTGCTTTTAGCATTAATATCAACGACGATCGATTAGGGTGCGGCATCTTTTTTTTTTTGAATAAAATTTAATATTTTTCTATCTGCTTTATGTTATCTTTTTGTTTTTTGTATAAAGTATGTTTAATTGTTACATGTTTAATTTTTTAAAACTATTTTATACCTTTCTCATATTTATTTTCCATATTTCTGATATTTGTCTATTTTCACTATTTCTATTATTATTATTATTATTTATTTTTTTTGTTTTTTATCTTATAAAATAACAGTTGGACAGTTGAATCCTTAATGCTAGAACAGCCACCTATTGCATTCTGAAGCCCATGATAGCATTAAATTATATATTTCTATTTTCTCTTTCTTTTATTTTAGCTACATTTACTCTTTCGTATATTGTAAGGGTCCATTTTTGATGTTTTAGTCTAAATTTCTTTTGAACATTTTATTTTATTTTCTGTAATATTATCTTAAATTTTTTTTGTTTTTAATTTTACATAGATAATTCTAATATATTTTAATTTCTCTGTTTATTTTAATTAATATGTTTTACTAATTGAGTTTTTAATTTGCTTTTATTTAGTATATATAATTTTAATTTTTACCATATAAATCTATCGATAAAATTATAATATAACTGGTTATGTGAGTCATAAATATACATAATTAGAGATTTTTTTTATTATATGTTTTCGTTCAAAAAGAATAATATATTCAAATACTGACAGATTCTAATATATTTCTCAAGGATTCAATGATAGTTTCTTGATACGTTTAGGTTTAAACCTTTAAGTTATAATTCAGAACTTTGACTATTTGTTTTTTATATTTCAATCTCTACATATTGAGAACTTTTTTTGACTGGTTATGATATTGAAATTTCGTTATCAACTTGAATGTTTTGAAACTTGAAAGTCTCTTAAACCTTTAAAGTTTACGACTTTAAATGGTAATTTAAAATAAAATATGGCATTCCATCTAACCTTTGGCTCTAAAGTATAGATCTTGTAGCATAATTTGTTACCGAAACTATCTAGTGAGTACCATAGTGTGTTGGAAATAGTTTATCTCGTCACGTTTTACAAGTTTTGATAAATGATGCCTTCAGTGGTATTATTTTCTGACTTTACAAACTGAATTTTTCAATTCTCCATTTTATTTCATCTTAGGCTTTGAAATATTTATAGACTTCTCTTATCCAGTTCCCTTTCTATAAAAAGATGGATAAAGACGAGAATAAGGAGGAAATAAGGAGGATTTTGTATCAAGACGTCTTCTGCAATGAAAAATATTAGCTTATTTTATGCCAAATTTAAATAATCCTCACTTGTTATAACTAAAAGCAATGGAAGTTTTATTTTAACTTCGAGATATATGCGTGTTTTTTATTTGTGTATATAAAGAAAATGTTATTTATAAACATTAATAATTATGTATCAGAAATTAATAATAATAGTTATATTTACATTCGTAAATCGTGTATCATCATTTTGCATAAAACCCGTTCTATTTATAACTCAGAAATTTGCAAAATACTTACAAACACAACATTATAAACACAGTACGTAATTATAATTTTAAAATCCAGGGGAAATAATCTAATTTTGTACAGTGAAAAGTATCATCATTATGAATCAAGTAGATTTTGCGGAAAGAGTGGTAGAATCTTAAAAAAACTGCATTTTGAAAATAAAGCAAATAAAGGTATTTTTATCTATAGCGTGGAGCACGTTTACATACGATTTTAAACTTCCATTTTCTGACGTGATATTTAAGATATTTAACAAATTTTCATTAAAAATACATTTTTGGAACCAAAGAGCTAATCTATAAGTTTCAACAACAAAATCATAAAATGCAATATTTGTGGCATATATACTAACTCTTTCCAAGTCAGTGACCATGGTAGATTGGTAGATTAGGGATCATTTCCAGGAACATACAGCCAGCGTTGTTTCAGTCGAGTAGTGGACACAGGCCCTTATGCCACTAAAGACTATTCGTGTAATGGGGCTGGTGCATGTTAATATTGTCAAGGCTCAAAGTCCTCACTTGGAATTGAGGTCCCTCCCCCAGCAACCTCCGCAAGAAGTCTAATTATCATGTAATTCATTGGAAAAGGAAATATAGTCAAAGGTGAATACTACATTTATTTATCTTATTCCCCTTTTTCTTCTTAACAAGCATTTTCTTCCTAACAAGCATATATATATATATATATATATATATATAAGGGTGCGTTTTATTATTAATAATTCCTGATTCTCAGTAACAGCAAAAACAACACTTGTAATGTCAGTCACAGTTGTATCAGCAAGGTTCAGCTCACCAGTTTACTAGTTGGAATTACGAACCAACATCAACAGTAATACTCTGAAATTCCAAGCCAGACTAA
Source organism: Nephila pilipes (assembly GCA_019974015.1). Lineage (NCBI taxonomy): Eukaryota > Metazoa > Arthropoda > Arachnida > Araneae > Nephilidae > Nephila > Nephila pilipes. The sequence goes on from BMAW01073988.1 coordinate 39,294, forward strand.
CCATTTCAATAGATTCCATGGCAGAGACAGGCCACTTCTAAACGATTTCCTAGTTGATTACTTTCGGTTTTGAATTTGTCTTATTTATAGAAACTCCAGCCAGGCAAAACATCTCAGGGAAAATTCAGAAAATGTCTGTAACTTCTGGTCTGATTGAGTTTAGCTCTTTTATGTACCTTTTTCGTATGTATCCCCAAGTCACCAGAATGTTCGTCAATCAATAGTCAATGTTAAGGGATTATTGCTTAAATCTTGCTTGGTTGATAGATGAAATCTCTGAAAATGTCTTTTTTCTTTTTTAAACACAAAAGCAGTAAATGTAGTTAAATTTCTAGCAATAATATTTCACAAATGAATTACTTGAAATAAACAAGTCTTAAAAGTTTTTTATGATCTTGAATTTCAATTTGTACATTGCATAAATGATGTTTTTAATATAGTTTTATCTTGACAGATATCTTTAAGAAAAAGAGTTTCGATCAAACTAAATATTAATTAAAAAAACATTTAAATGAAATAGTTTTTTTTTATCCTTGACAATTAGATTCTTCAGATCTCTAGCTAATTACCATTGCTCGTCAATTATTATTATTTTCTTAAAACTCGGTATTCGTTGAGCAAACGTTGCTTTCGCTTAAGCATTGCAATGTTAAAAATCTTTTATGAGCAAGAATAGCATTGTGAAAAAAAAACAATAGAAAGAAAAAGAATAAAAATGCTAATATTTCTCAAAACGCCTCAGGTGACTATCTCAACGTGTAATTTTAATTGAAAAGACTCACTAATCGTTATTTTAATTAATATTTTGATCCTTTCTAATTGCCATGAAGATAATATAAATTGCGTTTCAGGAAAAAGGGCAAATAGCTTTATATATCGCTCAGATATCGCTACTTCACGAATGCCGATGAAAGAATGCATCGTTTGCTATTTTAAAAAAAGTTTTATAAGAATTTAAAAAATATTTTTTTTATCAGAAGTAAATGCTAAAATTGCTTAAAGGAATTTTCATTCTAATGTCGTTATTTTAACAACGTAAATCATTTGAATAATAAAACTCTAGCCTCGAGGTAGTATTGCAAAGTAAAAGGAATCATAGACCATATAATTTGGAAAAAGTAAAATTTATCATTAAATTTCAGGGCAATAGTCACAGATTTCAATATCAATCACTCTCATTGTTTTCATTGCCAACTATTTTCTGCTTTAAATATTTATGAAAATTACTGATTACGAATCACTTAAAAATCCCATAACAATAATTATAGGAGCTAACATATTTTAACATGACAACGGG
>BMAW01074009.1:0-26439 GCA_019974015.1 Nephila pilipes
ATCAAGAATGATATTTAATGAGACTATACTATATGCTACATTGTAATAGGAGTTTAAATAAAAAAAACTTTATCAATGTAAATATCATACAATATAAAAAAATTATTGATTGCACAACTTTTTCAAATTCTAATTTGTTAATTAAATATCAAATTACGTACTGATTGCTAGTTGGTATTGAAGTTACTAAGGCAAAAAAAATCAATAATATTTGAAATGTTACTTCTTTTTTGAAAAAGAAGTTAATTAAATTAAGGGTCGCTCGACATTTTATAAAAACAACTTTAAGTGAATAATTACTTCAACGCTGGCAACTATGTTTTACGCCATAATGTTCATTAGTTCGGAACGAAATATTTATTTCATTAGAGTTAATCAAATGTTTTTAAATTAATTGATATTTTTTTTCAGCTTTCTATATGATTTTTCTTATGGCCATTAATAGTTTTATACATGTCATAATGTATCTCTATTATGGTTTAAGTGCAATAGGACCTCATATGCAAAAATATTTGTGGTGGAAGAAATATCTAACAACTCTTCAAATAGTAAGAAATGATTATTTAATATAGCATTTTGTACTTAAAAAGATTTTGCTCAGTAAGGAAGGCAAAATACACTGGTGAAATAAATTAAGAGAATTCGTATATTTTATCGAATTGCATGAAAAGGACTGAACTAAAGGAAAAACCACTGCTTCTAGATGAAAATGCAAATCTTGTACGGCAAATGCGTAAGCGTACACATGTGTGTAGGTGGAGCCAGCGGAAAAACAGGCTTTATAAGCGCGTGGAGGGTAAGACGAATTTCGATCGCTAGCACACCTCGGCGAATTTCTTGGTGTTATCTTGCAGCAATCGGTTTAATTCACATCGGAACAGTAAAAATCAGTAACCATCAAAGCTAAGTTGATGAAATGAGATGGTGAATCGTGGGGAGGCTAGAAGCAGGCGAATCGCAAGTCCAGATATGCAGAGAGTTTGATTTAACGCCCAGCATTGTGTGTAAACTATGGAAACAGTTCCAGGATACTGGATCCATCGGGAAAAAGCCTGGGCAAGGTCGTCCAAAAGCCACGACGGCCAGAGAAGATCACCATTTATCCATTTTAGCGAGGTATAACAGAGGGGCTACAGCTTTTTAGCTCTATCGGGACCTGTGTGCAACAACAGGAAACCATGTAACAAGAGTGACTGTTTCCAAAAGACTGAATGATAGTGGGTTGTTTGCCAGAAGACCGGTAAATGCGTCCCGTTGACATCTACGAACAGGAGAGTCCGATTAACGTGGTGCAGGCAGCATAGTTATAGGAATCTAGAGCAATCGGTGACCGTTTTGTTCCCCGACGAGTCCCGTTTTAGCCTAAACACCGATTCTCGCCGTACTTTCATATGGAGATAGGCAGGGATCCGCTACCTACCCTCCAATGTCCATGAAATTATGGCGGTGGCGGTGTAATGGTCTGGGTAGGCATCATGTTGGATGGCCGCACACCTCGCCACGTCTTTGACAGAGGCTCTGTGACTGGTGTGAGGTATAGGTATAAGGTCTTGAAGCCTTACGTTCGCCTTTTCCGGGGTGCAGTGGGCCCCGAGTTCATCTTAATGGACGATAACGCGAAGCCACATAGAGCTCTTCTGGTCGACGAATTTCTCGAGAGTGAGGATATTCGCTGGATGGAGATTGGCCAGCCAGGTCTCCAGACCTTAATCCTACAGAGCATTTCTGGACTCCTCTGGAGATTCGTCCCCCACTCTGGATAAGCTCGCAACCCCCTCCGAGAACCATCCAGGAACTGAAAACTGCGTTGGTGAATGAGTGAAACCAATTGCCGCATGCACTGATAAACTGCCTTATTTCCAGTACGACATCATGCTGCAAAGCGTGTATAGCTGTAAGAGGGGACTATACCCCCTATTAACCCATTTCTTTTTTGTATTCTGCAACCACTGTTTCAGACGTTCAAACTCCCATGAGTGTTACGCACAAACATGTGCGTCTATTATAACTGTTGAATATTTATTTTGTTTGTATTATATCAACCTACATTCACACCAAATTTTATTAAAATCTGTCCAGTAGTTCTGGAAATCGAAGATAAAATATGAAGATAAAATCTCTTAATTTCTTACACCAGTGTATTTTGCTGTAATTGCCAATTACTACTAAAGAAATTCTTCTATTTCATTTTTAAAAAAAGTCAATTTATCTTTATTGAACTGGATCAAATTGCCAAGAGATGCAAGAATTATTACTTGTACTAATAATTTCATATACTATTAAATAAGTATTTCTGAAAAATGCTGAAATATAGCTTTTACGTTATGTATTCCATTAAAATTTATATTTTGACATTAAAAACACTTTGCAAAGTTCTAATTTTATTTTAACATATTTTTGTTTTTTTTTTATTGTAAATAGAGCATTGATTTTCTCAACTCACATTCGTTCAGAAATGGCATAATGCAATATACGGTTTTAAATACTGTGATGACCGTCCATCATTTTTTAATTCTGTTGCCATCTTTTCTTTTAATTAAATAGTCGATAATTTTTAGATTCCCATTTAATATTCATTTGAGTAGTAAAAAATGCTTTATTAATAAATTAAAAATAGATAAGGTCGTTCTCTTTCGATTCCTATTTAATTCCTCAATTCTAGGTTATGATCAACTAATAGAATTTTAACTTACCAATTCACTCATTATGATTCAAGCACTTCTCAATAACAGTAGCTTCGTATCTGTACTTAGACTAATAATCACTTCAATTCAAAAGATTAATTACGATGAGTCAATATCCTTTACTAATACCTATAAAATCTACCATTATCCCCTATCTCCCTTCCCTTTATTTTCAGTAATATTCAATTTATATATCATTCTCTTTAATTGAGTTCACTTCGCTTCCTTTTCATCTTCGTTTAATTTACCTAATCACGTTTCATTTTGGTTGGAAAGAAATTGTAAATTTAGGCAATTCAAATTATTATCCCCGAGGTTAATGAAAAGAAATTCTCAAATAGCCCAACCTCAAAGACTGAATGTAAAGAAACGAAGATCTTTCACGAGTTGGTATCTCCTTCCTATACCACCGAGTAAAGAGTTTGAAGCCATGCTTTATCTGAAGCCTAGTATTACATCTGAGAGTCTTAAAAAGAATAAGAACTCGAATACCTGATTTAACTTGTACAACCACGAATCTTGCAAACTTAAACAATTGCTACCGAGGACTAATATTTTACTTGGAGGAAGATTTCAAATTTTTGACTCATTCTAAAATGCAACAAAAGTAAGACGGCCAGCGAAAAACTCAAATGCTGTATATTGCTACATGCAGAATTTTGGTTTTTCGTCTCAATTCAAATTTAGTTAAATCTGCTTTGATTTGAAAGCTTTTAATGTAGTTATTTTATTTTTTATTTTTTTTTCTAAATTAGTAAATATTCCCTCCAGGGTTTTCGATAGTAAATATTCCGTCCAGGATACCGAAGGACTCGATTTATGGATGGATTATAGAAGGTACCAAGCCTTCAAATGATGATTTAAAGAGCCCTTTCTACAACGTTACAGAATATTCTTTTCAAAAACTTTTTTTATTTACTGTGACATGTTACTATAGGCAATTAGTTTATTAACATATTACCGCTACCACGATTAACAAGTTCGTTAGTGGTCCCCTTTACATCCGATTATGATCTTTATTAAAGACACCTGAACTCTAGTAAAAGCTCAAGCAATAATTCTGTTTTCTATGAACTTTGACCTCATAGAGTTCTATCTCTTGGAACCAAAAGTACCCCCTTTCCAAATGCTATAATTTTGCAGATGACATCTCCTGTCACGGCTGGGTTGCTCAGTGGCCAATGGCTGAGTTTATTAATTATATTTCTATCCAACCAAGAGAAAGGATTATGTCCAAGATTTTGGAAAAGGGGCAAACTTCATTCCAAAAAAAATTTCCGAAGAGAAGAGACGTTTAAGATCTACTAAACGGTCGATTAGAACGTCGTGTCCGAGGACATTGTACTGCTTTTTGCAGTATGCGACTAGCACCCAAAAAGTGTCAGATTTGAGTAGCAAATGTAAGAGCGACAAGCACTTTATATTATTGTAAATATCACACATCTTAAATATTTCAATTACCTACAATAAATTAGTATAAATAAGTATCTGCCATTTAGCACAACTTACACAAACCCAGCAACTGAAATAGGAAATGACGTTCTCATTTTCGCTTAAAAATGCTAGTGAAAAGAAATGAATGTCCATTTTTAACATTAAACATACCAATTTATGTATTTGTAAAAATATAAACACTATGTAGTTATTTCTTAGAGGATAAATGTTAAATAATATTGTGTATACATTGAAAAATCATAAGATATCTTGTTGTTGAGTGAAACATATCTTTTTTAGCTTAATTGTTAAATTTATTTATTCAAAACAACAACAAAAATTTAGTGTATTAAGCAAATATGTTGAGAAATGTTTTGAATAATAAAGGCAACAATCTTAGATAACTTGTGTATAATGTAATATTTAGTAAGCTCTCTCTAAGTTATCAAAAATTTTTCATTTATTTTTAACATGCCTTTCTAATATATTTATTCATTTTCAGATTCAGTTCGCTTCATTTCAAATTTATATGTTACAAGATATTGTTTCCGGCTGCAATCGTATAACAGAGTTTGAATTTACAATATTCATAGTTGTAACCTGTTTCTTGATCTTATTTTGTAATTACTACATTCAATCATTTCTAAAAAGTGCAAAGAGAAAAAAATTATGAAGAAACCTATAACTAATCAGCCTTTATTATTTGGTTTTAAAACCTTAAAAAATATATTAAAAATTAATTATAGTAAACAGAGAAAATAAAAAAGTTAAATATGTTACTTGATTGCATAGATTATTGATTGTTTGAATTTTGAATTAATTTTTCTTAATGGCTGAAACAATTTTTACACACACAGAAAGGACAATTTTTCGAAAACTAAAGAAAGAAAGAAAATTTTTACTGAGAGACACATTAAATCAAATAATAGTGACATTACCCTAATACACATAAAGAAACACAAATACAACTATTGACCGAAAATGTACACGTGGGATAATAGAACATGAATACAAATACATGAGATAACAGAACAATTAAAACTGAGTAAGTGAATGAGAGAGTGCTTTTGGCGAAAAAGTTTATATCCAGCTTAGCTGTGCGTCAAACATTTGCTTAAAATATTACTAAGATGACAGGTAAAAAAAATTAATGACAGGGTTAAAATCTCAAACAGGGTGTAAAAAGCTAATCTTCCATAATAAAGTAAATAAGTTGCAGTGGGTATATTCATCACCTTCAAATGAGACAAGTTTAAAATTGATGAATTAAAAATATTATGTGATGATGATGATACACTGGACAATTTATTAAAATTTGGGATGAACGAAGCAGTCGAATAATATTTCAATGGTTTTTATTTTTTATTTTTGCAATAATTAAATTTAAGTTAACGATTTTTCTTTTTAATTTCTTTAAATAAATTGCTGAGAATTCTCATTTTGGCAATTTTTTCCTTGTTGGTAGAATAATGGCGGCGTGTTGGTGGAAGATATAAAAAAAATTTATTTTGCTTGTGTTTGTTTTAGTGTTTAATTTGTTTCTTATATTAAAACAAAGCTGACGCGTCTTTAATAAGAAAAGAATTTCATTATGTTTGAGTTTGCAGAACCTTAGTGGTATAATTATTTTAATTTTTTTTAAGTTAAAGCTTTTAATCGGGGTAAGAAAATTTTAGATAATTTTTTACGATTATATCAGTATATTTCGGTCTAAATGAATGTTTTCTTTGTTTACCTTTTTTTCTATTTCTTTTGGTTGAATTTTTCATCTGGTGTTGTATTTGTTACATATTTTGTTTGATTTTATTCTATCTTGTCACAATGTAATTCACTAAAGAGTGATACTAATGAAGTCTTGAAACTTGTTATGATGGTAGTTCATCGAAGTACTATAGCTGAATGAAACAACCGCATGAGACAAATGTAACAAAGCATAAGGATTAGTGGAATTTCATATTAGAAGATTCTGAGTGTACACATGATTTCTAAGTTAAATTGATCCTCATTTATCCACAAGATATGCAATGGCTAGTGCTCATCTATTTATATTTCGATAGGAAATACAAAACAAAATCAAAACTTGCAGAATGATCAATCGGTTCCAATTGTTGCATGATTGGAAACTTGTTACTTTGGAAATTTCTGTAGGAAATTATCAGTTCCTTAACGCAATTACTGTTCTTACTCATTTATATATAGTTATACCACACAGCACTTTCTATCGGTAAAAATTCCAAATCTTGATTTTTTTTTACTAGTTAAATCTCACCCATGTATCTACATCGAAAGTGACAAAGGTTTGGTTCATGTCAGATGCTGATATGATCCAAACTAAAAAAGCTTAAGTTTATGTGCGACAAAGAAAGAGACAAACTCCTTCACTAAAAAAGATTCATCTCATAAAAAAAATTATTCCAAAAAGTATGCCAAAATAAACTAAGAATGATAATTTTAAGGTTTACTTTCTTGACACTTGGCCCATCTCTATTAACTTCTTTCCTACTCTGGAAAATTTTTTGTTTACAGTGATTAATTTCAAAACTGACCTAAAGTGATTGTCAGAAATTAATAACTACTGCACTGTTAAGTGCTTCCAAACATAGAAATTGTGTCATATGCGAATTTTCGAGTATTTTCTAACCTAACAGATATTCGTAAGATTCTAGTACGCCAATTTCACTGAATTTTGCCTTTAATTTTGAATCACATTGTGTCTCAATTATCACCATTTGCATCTCATTAGGTACTGACTCTGTATCCTTTGAATAGATTCAAGAAAACAAAGAAATCTCATTTTCCAATAATTTAAAGCCAGCAAATCTTTTTTCAAATTCCTTTCTCAGATTTATCATTTTTCCTGCGCATTTTTTAAACAATGCGGTTTCACCTAAAGTTATTTTGTTCATTATACATGTCAAAGAATAGTTAGTTAATTTTTCATGATATAACTGCTTCTTCCATAGGACTAGCATATATTTGAATGTTTAACTTCATCACACATGTTTGTTTTGATCCTAACTTTTTTTGGCAATTGTAAATTTAAATCATATGTTTTGTTACATAAATCATAAAGGATAAACCTAGTAAATATGTTGTGTCAAAAAATAGGCTTACATTTTGATTTTTACTGATTAGGAACTGGCATATTTTTTTCTTTCAAATCTGTAGAATAGTTCAAGAGCCTTAGAGCAAAATAGCCAACGTAACTTCGGTATACATACTATGAGATACTGAAATAATCAGTGTTAGATTCACTTGCGAATGCAAAGAATTATCGTTAATTTAAACCTCGAGATTTTATGAAATTAAGGATTTTTTTAATGGACTTTAACACACGTTCCGTGTTCATTACCTTCGTACTTTTTGATGCGTAATGCTATGTGTATGATGAATAATGGTTCCATCATAAATTTCAATTTTTTTTCCTTCAGCAGAGAAATGAAACAACTTTTTTCTCTGGTCCTAGAAGTAGTTCCATCTGTAACCACAGAAGTTAATTTTGTCAGATTTGTTTAATAAAATGTATTTTTGTTGAAGATCAAAAATACAAATACATCTTGTCCAGAGTAAGCATTAAACATCGATTTAGCTCTATCAATTCCTCAGAAATGTCTCGAATGCACTTAAAAACACAGCTAACTTGAACTACTTTTCCAATATTCGTACTCACTTCACAAACAATAGGTAAAGCTTCGGAAATTAAATGATTTTGCTTTGATCTGATATCTCAAATTGTTGGCCAAATCAATAATTATTTCCGTAATTGTATTCCCAGATAAACAGATTTCTTGAAAAATTTTCACGTTTCTTGGAAAAATAATTTCTGCTGCTTTGATTAGATAACTTTTATAAATTCACCTTCAGTAAAAATATTCGAGTGTTAGCTATCATCTCTGGCAACTCTTAGCTAGCATGCTCCACCGCTTCACTTTTTTGTATTATTTAGAACTTTCATTATTACATTATTTCCTGTTGCTTTTTTCAGTCCCAGATTGAGCTCTTTTAATTTTTATTGTCTCATGAATCCCACGTAAATATCAGATATTGATTTTTGTTGTAAATAATCACGACTAATGTACAGTTTTTGGTACATTAAAAGTATGTCATATCAAGCAGATAATTTTATTACTAATTCCACGGCAAAAAAAAAAAAGAACTATACTTCCCATTTCTTTGAAAGTTTCAATGTTCGTCTGTAATTTTTATTTACTTATGCATTACGTTTTATTTACTTATACATTGTTTTTGATAAAGATATGCTGAATAAAAAGGTCTGAAAAAAATTAATAAACTTTACACTTTTTCATTAGTTGAACATTTAATAAATATTTTCTTAAATTTCTTTCTTTGTATCTCTTTCATTCATAACTCTCTTTAGTTTTTTACATTCTTCAATGATTCCATACATAGACTCGTAACTTATTCCGAGATTTTATCCCATTAACCACTTGGTAACGAAAGCTGATATGTTGTACCTGGTAAATAGTTTCCTTGTGAAACAATAATCCTCTCGCATGAAAAAATTATCTCCCCCTAAACTAGTGTCCTTGAAAGAATTCATCAAGGTTAGACACTCCTATTAGATGATATTAAATTTATCGCTGTCTCAAAATTTCTGTTACTCTATTTACTTTTTCCAGACACAAAATATGTATTTGAATTTAATTACCTACGTTCCTTATTCATGATTTGATGACACATAATATTTCCTGATTTAATTTTAATGTTCTGCCATTTCTTTCCTAAAATATAAAACGTTCTTAGATCTGATGAATCATATATCATTATTGTTATTTTGTAAGCTGTTGAAAGAAGGATTATTTATACTTCGAGTTGTGAAGTATACTTTCTCGGTTTACTTTGTATGGTGGAGGGCATGACAGACTTAATGATTTCGTTCCATTACATTTGCTGAGAGAACCGTACAAATGATCGTTGCGGCATCGTATTTGACAACTTTGATCTGCATAATACATATTTGAAGTTTCGTAGGAATCCATTCAATATAACCGAAGATACAGGCCTCTGAGTACTGTCAGTTTTATTTTACCACTTTGTTCATCAGTAATGTACTGAAACAATTCAAAGCAGATGCAAAAAGGCATTGCTATAATAACCAAATATATAAATCACAAACAGGAAAGCATTCTACTGTCGGCATTGATTTTTTAAGAGAAAAGTCAAAAAAGTATTTAGTTTAATAAAATATACAATAAAATATACAAAAAAGAGCTCGTTAAATAAATCACTCGTTGCATCATTTTAATCTAATACAAGACATCCGTTTTTCATGATCTCTATTTTTAACTGACATCCCGCTGAAAACGCACATGCAGTTCTAGAAGAGCATCAACTTCCGCTAGAAGTAACTGAAAATAGTTTAAGAATGTCCATAAATTATCCATTTTTCTCATGTACATATAAAATTTTAATCGCGTACATTTCATCAGAAGAGTTCAAAACAAATACATAAAAGCCTTTTTACTGGTACGAAATACATAGAATGAATTTACATATAACCATAAAAATATAATGAGTTTAAACACAAAGAGGTGCATATCACTTAAGACGATCTGTAATACATAAAGATATAAATAAACTAATTAATCCTTATGATATATTTAATTTTGATAGATCATCTGTATTTTTAATTGTGCACTTGGCCAAAGTAAATTATGCATTTTATATCTCTGTAATGATATTGTTGTAAGTTAGCAAATTGATACCCAGTCATCTAAATATTTTAGAAAGTTACGATAAGTTATTAATTCAATGTATGAATCAAATACACGACTCTCAAATTGTTTAATATAAGGCTTCCACAGTATAAGGCTACCGTTAGTGGTTTTCTTGTAGTTTAGTTAACTTTTGAATTTCAAAACTAATAGGGTGCCAAGTTCCAACGTCATCTCTTCTAGAGGCAATTATCACCAACACCATAGCACTGAACAGTAAAATGTATTGAAAATAATTGATTTTTGAAAACTTAAAATTTGGAATTGATAAATAGTTGTAGATTATGGTCAACTGAAAGAAGAGTTTTTAGCCTAATATGCTATTAATTAGTTATCTCATGCATAAACTTAACTTTTAATATTTTTTAAGAAAAAGACATATTGTTATATTTTTATTGATTATATTTTAGTACTTTTGAAATTTTCCAACTTATAGATAGCTAGTGTTAAAAGTCAAATAATACCAGAAAAAATTCAGTCCTTTACATTTGTAGCTAGATATCCCATACAAGTCTTAACCTTTCAGTATTTTTAGAAACATTTCAGAAATAGCTCCTTTTCATGAATTCTTAAATAATTTTCAAATTATTAATTCGATTTTATACATGAAATCCTAAAAATTCTGGCACTTTAATACACTTCTATATTCAACTTCCTCAATAATATATATTCATTTTTTAATGATATTCAAATTTAGAAACAAAATTCATTTTTTAAACTTCAAAATACTTTTGTTTATATTCCCGCTTGTGTGTTCAGTGTAATACATTGTCCGTATTGTTACAAAAATGCCAGTCACATGGTCTACAAGTGAAATCAGCCTAGCAAGGAGGATAATGGCAAGTGACACTTAATAGGTTAATTTACAAATATTCAGCACATGGCGAACACAGGAAGCAAAAATTGGACAGATTAACAACACAATCAGGAAACACAGCAATTGCACGTAGTAGTGACGCAACAGGAACAAAGACAGTGTTTGCATAGATCATCAACACAGATACAAAGCAACGTAATAACAGACACACACTGCATTTTCAATAACGTTCAGCTCCCTGTTTTACTAGTTCATACCCCGGACGAATCTTCAAAATAATATTCTGCACTTGCAAGGCAAACAACGACAGCTTCCAACAGTCGTGGTAGATAAGTTCTCCAAAATCCGATCCGATTCACTCCGGCTTCGCGTCTCTCCGTGTTTATAGCTTTTCCGTCCAGGTATGATGTCACAGGGAGTATTCAAGAAAAGTCCATTGCTTTCACCTTGTAACACCCGTTCGTTCCGGGCGCTATCTTGTGCCATCTTAATTCTAAATATTAAATACTACGACACCAATAATTACAGAACCACTAAAACAACTTTCACAATTTATTATTATATATCTACTATGACATCAATAATAGTGCTCTCCAGGTTAAGTTTACTAACGCTTTAATTCAACCCACCAATAATAATCTAACAGCTTCTTACCAATATCTTTTATCAACTGCAACTCCGAATCTGGAACAACTGCTGAAAATACTAGAACAATTCTCAATCCGAGTGATCTCTACTCGGACCTCACCTCAATACTAATCTGTAAATCCAGCTTCCTATAATATAGCACTTAGATTCCACTTCTTCTCACTACAACGCCTCTCTGATCCTCCTTCAGATACTCTCTACTCCTTCAGATGGAGTTTATATAATTCCCTCTGCTTCACTTCATTCCTAACTGCTTTACATAATTATTAATGTTCTTCATCACGTTTCATTTTTGGTTGGGCAAAGGTTGTTTAGCGAAAGCAATCAATCTCAATTGAAAGTCCCCAAGGTTAGTGAAGAGAAACCGCGAATAGCCCAATGTCACAACCTTAATCAAGATTTCTGAAAAATTCCAGCATTTTTGTCACTTAAGTCGCCAAGTCACCAAAATATTTGTCAAATCCGTCGCCAAGATCGGTTGGGGGAAGGGTTTATATTCCTTTAGCTTTTTTTTAGTTGCCTACGAAATCTTAGTACATACCTCTTTACCTTCATAAGTGTAACGTCATAGGAAAACGCCATGGCAGGTTCGTTACTATTTTAACTAAAGAGAGACAAAATAAATGGGAGTTGTTGTACTAAAATCAAAATGTCTTTTTTTGCATTTATTTCTTTTAGCAGTAATCTCTTGTTGGAGAAGCATGGTCTCCCTTGGGGGTAAAAAGTGTTTATTTGTTCTGGTTGGAATTCCTACTATTGAGTTTTGATGAGATTCTAGGTCACTCAGGATCTGATGTAACAGACCACTCTTCTTAATCAAAAACATGATTGGAGCCTTATTTACTTCTTAACAATACGTAATTAAGTCTACAATTTGAGAGCGAAATGGAATTACGAACTCTTTCCTCATGCTTGTACATGTTAGTATGTCAATGTTAATATTTGGATTGAAAGGTAGATTCTACCTTTGCAATGGTTGACTGCCAATTAAGGAAATCTATATAATATGATGCCTCCCAATTGACTTTTGAAGGTATAAATGTTCTTATATCACTATAATTAGTATGTTTTCTTGCCTTCTGGATTCATTTCACATGAAAAGAGAAAGTACTTCCTTTTTGTCACATAACATCTTCAGAAGAATGGATTCATTGTGGGGCAAACAAATATTTGTTTAAGAAAAAGAATATATAATTCTTAAATCCTCCTCTAAATTTGTAACCTTGAACTGTTTTTAATAGGCCTTAGATGAAGATATTACAGATGGATATTATTTTTTGTACTCCCAAACAAAAAAAAAGCTTATACTCTATTAACAATGTACACCATCTGGTATTTGTTCGATTTCCTATTTTTTATATATTAAGTCTATCGGACTGAACTCAGATATAACAGTTTGACTCACGTCCCATGGATATTTCTGGTCAATGCCAACATCCAGGGAAATTCCTTGATGAATTGCTTTGAATAAAACCTCCATCAGGTTTTTACAGTTTAGAATAATGATCATTTAGTCAGTTAAATCGTTAAAAAATTTTATAAGATAATTCAACTCAACAAGGACTTAGTGGAGGATTTGAGTACTGTGGTTTATATTCCACTTCATCAACAAACGCTTTCTTGTGAAACAATTCTTTTGGAAAGTCTGTTGTACCAGAGGAGGTACATCCGATTCGGTTGCTTTGAAAATAATCCAGAAGGCTAGAAAATCTACTTTTATAACAACAAAATTTAATTTTAAGACATCATATTCAGTCCCTCAACTGGGACTCTACCATTGCATCGCATCCACCATTCATTTCAAATATAAATATTGAGCAGCTGAATGAAATTGTTAAGAGTTGCACAAATATGAGGAAAGAGTTCATGATAACATTTCACACTTAATCGGTAGAAAATGTTCTCGAACTATAAACAGAAGTCTTAGAGTACGTCTTAAGAAAAGTGCGGTGGGACGGTTACATAAAACATGACCCAGAAATCTCTACAAATTTCTATACAATGCAGGAATTCAAGTAAAAAAGAAATAATTATTTTCGCCCAAAGAAGGCTTAGCTCATTCAACAAGAATAACATCTCTACAAGAAATAAACACTTAGGAGGCGTTTTGATTAAGAATAGTAATACCAATTTATTTTGTCTTCCTTTTGTTGTTATAGCATGGAATGTTATACTGCATGTGCGATCGAGAAAGTAAGCAAAAGAGTTTTGAGCTTTTGAAAATTAACTTCGTTTCAAAATCTAAGAATCATTGAAAATTGAATGCATTTTGTTGAGAAAGCTGAATACCGATACAAAACTGCTTTTAATTTAGGTCTTCCCTTATACAAGCAAATTTATTAATTGAAAGTTGTAATAGTGTGGGGTAGGAAGGAAGGGTCGACATTTCTAAAACACTTAGTTTATTAACAGCCCAGCTACAAATCTATCCTATCTCTTCTCTCCTCTTTTTCTTGAAAGCTTATATAATATATATATTAGTCTTAATTAGCTTGATTACGTTCTCTTCTTCGGAAGAAGCTTTCTAATACAAATAATTGTTGAGGGATCCGCGACCTTGTCACTAACAGTCCTCTTGAAAATTCCCCAAGAGGACTGTTAGTGACAAGGTCGCGGATAGACCCGTCACAACCCCCCTCCGTGAAGAAAACGTGATTTATTTGAGGGTCTTAACGACCTGATAGAAATTACGTTAATAAATTTTAATACACTTAAATAACTAACACTGGAACATTTGTACAATTATTTTCATTTTACAATCATCACTGCTGAGTCACTTGTAAGGCCGAAAACTACTCCTGCTCCTCGCTGTTTCTACTCCTCCGGCTCTTGTCAGGTATGGACTTATCCTTCTTGTTGTCGCTTGGCTGTCGCTGATGCGCAATCTGTTGCGTAGGGGATATAGACTTGACCTCCGGGACTGCTCTTGCCCTTCCTTGATATGTCTTCTGCTGCGAAGCTGATAAGGACTTGACCTCCTAGACAGGATTCGTCTTTCGTTGTCTGCCGCTCCTCGAGATAGACCTGGACTAGACCTTCCGGACAGGACTTTACTTTCGATGTTTGCTCCTCGAGATGGAAGTGATGCCGGAATTGGTCTTTTTCTATACTTACAGCTCTCTTGAGGTTGTCTTTGAACTTCAGAATTCTCAATTAATGAAGAAGGAGCACTGCGTTTTCACCAGTTTCTTCTCACTGGTAGCCTCCTTTTACTCTGATACTCTCTTTCGTAATTATTGGAAAATTCAATCGACCCTTCACTTCTCATTCTCTCACCTCGCCATTGTTCCTCTTTAGAACTTTCTTTCCTGGCTAGACCTTTGCTACCCTCAGTTTCTACCTGTTCTGCCCTAGACCATTCACCATACAATCCGTCTGTCTCCTCAACACCCTCAGCCCTTTCTCTTGGGTGATAAATCCGTACCTGATCTACATTCACCGTTATCAGTTTACACCTTTTCCAAATAACCACATTGTTATTCTGAACCTTCATCACCTCATATGGGCCTTCAAATTTATGTTTACTTACTCACAATCCTCTTTCTTGCCGAGCTCATAAAATATGATGGCCCCAATACCAAATCCTTTACCTTAACATCAACTTCTCGTCTTCTCTTATTATAATACTTTGCCCATCTATCCTGTTGAATCTTAGTATTTCGCCTAGCCTCTTCAAACAATTTCTCAATATCACCCACTAAGTCTTCTCCTAACTTCACTCGGATCCCTCTACCATATTGATTAGACGGCTTTTCAGGATAACTGGTGCTCGATCCCTTTCTAACAGATTGACTAAAGTGCCCAGAATTACTACTAGAGACAAAAAGAAAACTGCAATTAATATTTTGATTACTTACTAAACATCGGATCCGCTCCTGTAATCTCTCTGACCTCCTTATCACAGTTTGTAGCAGACTCTGAAAGACTTTAATAACCTTTTCAAATTTCCACTTAAGTTGTTTGCAAGTCTCTCCTGATTTTACAAATAATGTATTTAAAACTGTGCGAGAGAGATCAAAACTTTGGTTACGATTAACATCACGGTTGACGATATTCTGGCATTGCACTTCTGTAGTTTGCCTTTCGTTATGTGGATCAAGAGCCATATCTCGCTTCGTATGTGAGAGATCGATCTCCACTTGTTCCTCTATTTGTAGTACTTCTTTAATCTCCGAATCTGAAATTTCTAACGATTTTTTATAAAAATCAGGATTTTTTATCAGAGGACTTAACCGTAAAGCAGTCATTCTACTAGGAGATTTTACTTCAACTTGCAATCGCTTCCCTCTGGTCCAATCATCACTCGACGCTCTATTTGCAAAATCATTGCGACTCCTTCGACTATCGAATTTATGATCACCTCGATCATTCCGAATTCTGTTCTCGAACTACTGATTTCCTGCACTTCCGCGATATCTAAAATTATTCGAATCCATATTAGTCACCCGCGCATCATTCTGTCTATAATCAACCTTTTTATTCCTCCAGTTTCGTTCGAAACGACTGTCGAGCAACCTTCCACTCGAATCCCATTCCTTTCTCTCGTCATTATTGCTTGAACCTGGGATTTCCTTATACCTATGTCGCTCCTCATACTTTTCTACCAATTGTAAAAGTTGGACCTTTGTTGTGGGGTTTCGAACTTCTACATAATCCATTACCTGTGGGGATAATCTCATAATGATGTGATTCAACAGGTTTTCTTCCGTCATTTCAAAATTAAGAATTTTCTGTATCTTCAATAATTTGTAAACAAAATCTGACGGTGCCTGACATCTAACTTGGTGCGACGAGTAAAACTCAGCCTCTAACTCCGATCTATTTCTGACCACCAGAAAGCTGTTTGTTAATGCCCGTTTTAATTGTGCGAAGTCTGTTGCTGTTCCAGTCATGTACGAAGAACCTATTACCTCGAACCAATCTTTTGCTCTTCCTATAAGATGACCCTTTAGGTAAGCACAGGCTAAATTTGTGGGAATATCAAAATAACAAACATGATTATCTATACTATCTAAAAATTCCGACACGTTTTCCTTTCCGGAAAAAAAAAATTTCAGGTAATACTCTAAAACTCGAGCCAACTCCTATCTCGGGGTTTGGGTAAACGGGGCGCCATTGAAAGAGTTCTTGGTGGGAAGGAAGGGTCGACATTTCTAAAACACTTAGTTTATTAACAGCCCAGCTACAAATCTATCCTATCTCTTCTCTCTTCTTTTTCTTGAAAGCTTATACAAGATATATATTAGTCTTAATTACCATGATTACGTTCTCTTCTTCGGAGGAAGCTTTCTAATACAAATAATTGTTTAGGACTGAAAATTCCCCAAGAGGACTGTTAGTGACAAGGTCGCGGATAGACCCATCACAAAGTGTACTATTATGGATACCTTAATATTAATGCATAATATTGGATGTTTTTCGCATTTATATGACTCTTAATAATAACTATTTATGATTTTCAAAGTTTTTAAAACATTAAATAATAATCAATAAAAAAAAATTTTTTAAAAAGCTTAGGCCATGTGTGGAATACTTATATAATCATATAATAGACTCTAAAAAAATTTTTCTTGTATTTAATCAACAAGTACAACTAATTCTCAACAGAAAATTTTAAATTTCTTAAACTCGTTTTTTATGTATACTGTACTGTATTGTATAAGAGTGGCCACACGGTAAGAGTGGCCACACGGTTTTTAAAACATTAAATAATAATCAATAAAAAAAATTTTTAAAAAGCTTAGGCCATGTGTGGAAGACTTATATAATCATATAATAGACTCTAAAAAAATTGTTCTTGTATTTAATCAACAAGAACAACTAATTCTCAACAGAAAATTTTAAATTTCTTAAACTCGTTTCTTATGTATACTGTACTGTATTGTATAAGAGTGGCCACACGGTAACCAAGTGATTATGTTTGTGAGCTTGCAACCGGCATTGTTTCCGTCCAGTCAAGAATTCGAGTCACAATGCTACTAAAGACCCTCCATGTAGAGGGGCTGATGCACGTTAAGTCTGTCGAGGCCCCAAATCTTCACGTTGGTGAGGTATGGAAGTTTGGAATTTGGGTTAACAGTTCAAGTATCGTACTCGTTACTTGATGAGATCTATCGCTAAAAGCTCTCTTGTAGCATTTAAGTGTGACGTTTACTAACAATCATTGTCTAGTATAGGGCTTTTTAGAATTTGAAGTGTAAATTGTTTACTCAAAATAAACATATTAAAACTTTGATAGGTTATTTCTTCAAACATTAGAAAACGACATAATTTCTAGAATCTTCTGTATGGTTAGATCAGTTAATCGTTATACTTTAATGAAAAACACATTTCTTACTTTGTTCGGTTAGATCAGTTATACTTTAATGTAATTTTGTTTTATGTAATAATGGTAATAGTTAAACTATCCGAGTTTTTTTTAAGGTTGTTTTTAGTTTAGTCGATTCAATAGCTTCAGTGGCAAGCAATTTTTTCAGGTCTCATTAGTGCCTTCCTGCCTCCGTGAGAAGAACCAAATTTTTAATTTTTAATTTCGTGAAAATATTTATTATATATTCATAATGAACTTAAGTGTATTCAATTTGGACTGAACAGCATCTGTATGCTTAAGACAAATATTAGAGTCACACATAAAATAGAAATATCATCATATATATTTTGCGCTTTGCAGTAAAGGTGATAATGAATAGAATCGTTAATTAATTCTTTCAGCGTAGCGATCGCATTTCTCAATTCAAAAGTCATAATCTTCCGGTAGTATTGCGCATAAGTGTTATTAGATCACGCTGCATAAGTAATTTCCCAGTATCGTTTAAATACGTTCAAATCAGGTAATTATAGCACCGATTTCCTCAACGCAATCTGCTGCATTTTCCATTGACTAATCAAAAGGATTTTTGCCGTGTTTTATAACGAGAATTAATGCATTAATTTATACTAAAATCCTTTTTTAGCAACACATGAAATGTCAATTTCACTTCACTGTAAAAGACACAATTTTTTTAATCCTTCTGTCAGATTATCAGCTTCGAAAATTTTATAAATATATAGTTTTTCCTCTCCTAGAGAACTGGACATCAAACGAATATTATGCTCCCTAACATTAGAAACTCACAAGAAAATAATGTTGCGTGCTTAATTTAAAACTAAGCATGACTACTACCTGTAAGTTTCGTTTAGATGACTAGCGCCTACATCTAGGTTTTATTTCTGTTTGGATTGTGCACTTTAAACTTCCACAAGTTCGACATCATCTTCAAAAATTATATTATTCCTATTGCTTTTTGCTTATGTGAGCTTGTCATATGTTACCGTCAGGTAACTTAACCTTGTAGGAATTGAATTTTTTCCTTCTAAAATTTTACCAGGTTCTACCCACCCAGCTTTTAGTTTAGTTTTTATTGACGTCGCTCTAGAAGCAACACTAGGGCTACTGGAGACGGACCTCGCAATTTTGAACCACGGTCAAGTGACAAGGACGAACGGGAGAACTTTGGGCCCCGATAGATTTAACGTGCATCAGCCTCGGCTACACGGCGAATCTTTTGCTGCCAAGGATTGAACCAGCGACTGAACGAAAACCGCATGCATGAAATCCGAAACCATGACCACTGGCAACAACGGCCATCCTACTCACCCAGCATATAGCTTATTAGTAGAATTAGGAAATAATAAATAACCAATTCACCCTTTTGAAATTACTTCATTTATTTGCAGTTATTTAAATAAAAAGCATAAGTTTCTTGTTTTCCTACAATAATTGAGAATGCAAGATCAGAAGCATTTCCTAAACTTATTTTCCCTTCTTACAAATAGCCCAATTCTGAATTACAAAGACTTAAAGGAGTTGGTTATTTCTTTTAAATACCGCCATGGGATTTTTAGCTTCGCGAGCATACATTAGTTTAATTGATGATAGTTCCCTCACACATTTTGGCACTTCATAATAAGCGAAAAACAAATACAAATTATGTGCTTCCCAATTAAAAAGATTTGTACGAATTACGCGGGGTAACATGTGTTTAAACACACGATTGAATTTTTCTACAAGACCATTTGAGGCGGGATGTGTTGGAGTTGAAATAATAAATTGATTGAAACACAATAAATGAGTTAACTTCATAAGAGTTAATGAGTTAACTTCATAAGTTCATGATTGAAAGTTTCATCACGTGGTACTTAGCGAACAGGTGACGTGGACGACACCTAACCTGGCACAACCATTCTCTAAACATGCATTTTCCACTTTAAAGCTCTTGGAGCTGTTTTGAAATACAATTCAGGAAAAAGTATAATGTTTGAAAAAATAGATGACATAAGACAAATGTATATGTATATTTTTTTATGAAATATAAGGATACTTCATGATATAATACAGTCACACTAAATATACATTAAAGTTTTGTTACATTATATTTAAAAAGTTATAAGAAGTTAGAAAAATTATACCGAACAGTTGAAAACAGAAAACAGTATAGAATACATATGAATCAATATTTAACACTAGATAAATATTATCATAGTTTACATCGGAATAATTTCGCAATATTTTTTTATCCTGTTGCTTTCGTATGGCTTAAAAGTGTTAAACATTTAATTAGAACGTTATTTAGAAGGCCACTAAAATTACCTGTGTTTGATTAAGAAATTAAACAAAAAAAAAGATTCTGTAATTTTGAATCAGACATGCTTTCTGAAATTTCTATTTCCCATCATATTATTCAAATTACTTATTTATTGCATAAATAAAAATTAATTGAACATCGAAATTCCGATAATATGAATAATCCAAAATACATTAAATATAATGGTATCTGGACTATCAGTAACAAATGCATAATTGAAATTACCGTACCATTTTTTTAAGGCAAATATTAATTTTAAAAAAGTCATCGTGATTTTTAACATTCACGAATTATAAAAAAATGTTGTACTGAGTATTACTGAAAGAATATGAACATATTAGAAACTACGGAAGCCATAGCGAAATTTACCAGTTTGCTTTCGAAAATCATTTAGACTTTTACAGGTATAGTCTCTGTCTAAGGAGTCTTTCGGAATACTCTTTGTTGATACAACCAACTGATATCATATCTTTTAAAACCTGGTTAATCTAAATTATTTTTATTATCGTTATGATTAGTTAAAAGATTCTTTTTCAAACGAATTGAAAAAACTAATGAGAAAGAATTAAACACAAATATTTTAAGCGATTCAAAGACACCATTTTTGTCACAAAGCCTTGAAAGCGGTTTATAATTTTTATTTTTATACTGTTTTCTCTTTGTGTGATTAAAAGTTTTCTTTTGACTTTAAACAAAGTATTTTTTTTTAAATATTTTCAAAGATTTGAAAACACACCGACTAATCTTGCTTATATAGAATTAAAATACTTTCTAAATTGGAATGAAAAATAACAAGCAGACATAACTTTTCCTTTTTTTTTTTTTTTTTTTTCGTATCATCTTATTGCAAAGCAATATTAGTATAGTTTAGATTTAAGAGGATACTTAGAAATTATGTAAGATTGGCATTGCTTTCTTGAACTCAAAATATTTGTTGAACAAGAGATATGTCATCAAATGGAAATGAAAATAGAATTTAAAAATAAGCAATTTAAACCTTTTTTGTCGTTTTTGTTCTTACGATTATATTTTATAGCATTGTAATATATAAAATAATCTTGATTTGAGAAGATAGTTAGAAATTCTATAGGATTAATTTTACGTTTACGAATTCAAAGTGGTTTGTCAATGGGAGCCTTAGTGTCAAAGAAAAGAGCCCGAAATCGGAACACGATTTTCAGATAGAAAAATGTCCCAATTTTCTTATAAATTCGTATAGTTACATCGATTTATCATACTGAGTGTTTTTAAAATTTAAAAACTTTATATTCATTCACATTTTTATCAATTTACATTACAGTATAAGAGACGAAATGCGGAAGCTACTTTAAGCCAATTAAATATATTGATTCAAATAGAAATAGGTTGATTAATAAATGTGATGCTCTCTAAATGATAAATAATGAAATCATAATATAACAAGTTAACTAAAAATTCTAATAAAAGTAAAAAATTATAACAAAAATTCAACAAAATATAGTAATAAAGTATAATGTAAGAGCATTTTTTCTGAAGAAGCATTATTCTCTAACATCAAACGAAGATGGTTTTAGTTCAATTCATTTCTTGGCAATGGATTGGCATTTATGAAGTTTCATGTTTGATCTTTTGGATCACAATCCGAATAGTTCGAATGAAAGATGGAAATAATTGCAGAGATTTTCATTAACAACTATACCAGAAGTTAAACTCCTTAATAACAGCCTAAGAGAGGCGTATCTTTTAGCCTAGTTGATAAAAGCGCAGCAAAAAGCAATTGGTTAACTTTTCTTCGGACCAATTGATCAAGGGTTCTAAACGCCGACGGCATTCCAACGCCAAGGTCAACTCTCTCCCACATGAAAACAACCAAATGCCGAACAATTATATTTGAATTGCTTTGTATTTCTTTTTCCAATACAACATATAATTTAATATGAAAATAAGTTCGTTAAAAACAATTATTAAATATTACTTTCGATAAAGAAAAAAGTTATCTGCATTTTATAAGCAACTCAGAGTAACTTGTTTTTGAAATGTTGTAGAACGTTCTAGAGACAAATTTGTTACATAATATCATTTCTATAATTTCTTTCTTAAATTACCTAACTTTGATTAATTAAGCTAAGATACGGGAAAAATTCTGCGCGATAAAGTAATGGGAAGACAAAGTGCAAAAACAGAATATAGAAAAACAGCCCTAATACTTCTTCCTCAATTTCCCGTTTCCTTTCACTGTACTGTCAAGGAAACGCTAAACGAGAAAAAGACGTTTTGGAATACATGGGGAAATAATTTTTTCAGCTGTCATTTT
The DNA here is from genome assembly GCA_019974015.1 of Nephila pilipes. NCBI lineage: Eukaryota > Metazoa > Arthropoda > Arachnida > Araneae > Nephilidae > Nephila > Nephila pilipes. The sequence continues at coordinate 22,236 of BMAW01074009.1, forward strand.
TCACGAATTTCTTAGGACTGTTTCGAAACCAGAACTCTGATCAGGTATGGATATTTTTCATTGGTTATATTAATGTTTGCATATTCAGTAACTAATTATACAATTATTCACTTTTATCAATTGTTCAAAATTAGTGCGAAATCTTCATAGCTATTGTCCTGTTCGTGACTGATTAGATTTAATAATACAACAGAAAAAAAATTGGATATAATTTTATAATTTCATTCTGTCTTTTAAATAAATATAATCTTCCCTGTTTTTTTAACTAATTTTCTTACGCATCGGAATTGTATTAGAGGCAATGTGATTGAATTTTTCATGAATATTTATCTTTCACTGGGAATTTTCATTTCAGGGAAAGGGGTTCAATTAAGTAACTAAATTGTTTCAATTATACATATATAATTCTTGAAAAGACAAAAGAAAGTAAAATACAGTCACTTAATTAGGAAACACAAGATGCATTTAACTACTGTAATTTTATTATTGAAATCTTAAAAATATATTGTTCAAATTTCGTAACTACATATATTGAAAATGTATACAGTAATTCAGGTATCTTATTCAAATTTTAAGCATGCCTATTTTCGAATAATTTATTTGGTTCGTGACCTTATACAATATATTTTTGTTTAATTTAACAAAGATTTATTATTACGGTGTACTTGCATTAGCTATTAAATTTTATCATTGAAAAAATATTAGAGTGTCACTGATCAGTTTTATCAATAATATTTATGAAAATTGACAGCAACATAACTTCAATAGAGAAAAATATAAACAAATTTTACTAAGATTTTCTGTATTGACTTTGTGTGTGTGTGTGTGTGTGTGTGTGTGTGTGTGTTTACTTATGTTAATTAGACATGATTTTTAACACGTAAATAAATTACAAAACATTATCCAATGAAAACCGAAATTAAAATTAAAAATTTTAAAACTATCAAGTAACGAAATTATAAAAAAAACATATATATGTAGTAAAATAAAAATACAAAACCTTATAGTTAAATTTATATTATATATAATTTAAAACATACAACGCACGTTGTAATGTTAAAAAGTCGTTAAATTGCTGGAAGTATAATATTATGTAATATGCAATTATACATATTAAACAGGAAAGTTATTAAAAATTAAAGTAAAACACCGATAATTTAAAACATTACAGCAAAGTACAATTTACCAAAGTCTGATCTAGACTTACAAAGAATACCTCAAGAGAAAACAGATAAGAAGTTAAAATCAAAAAGGGAGATAAAGTATATCATTCTAAGCTATCTAAGGACTAAAAATTTACTTAAATACTATAATACATAATAATATGAATTCAATACAAATGTAAGTCATTAGTTAAAAATTACAATCAATTTAAAAACTGATCCACCTTAATCATTATGGCAAAAATCAAGAGCAAAGAATATAAATAAAACAAAAAAATGGTGATAATGTAATTTTTTAATAATGCCCCACATTTTGGAGTGGAATAAAGTACATATATATATATATATTAGAACAGTACATGAAAATTATAATTCATAAAATATCACTCTTAAACAAATTCGATATATCAATCGTAATTTCATACAGTAATATCTGAAAAAATAACATAACTAAAGAAATCATTTAAAAAAATGAAAGAAGAACTAAAGTAAAATCAATATAACACATAAAAATTATTATAATTAACCATACTAAAATTAAAACTTAAAAAGAAAATAAAAATTTATTAAATAGCTGAAAAATTATAAGAGTGAAAGAAAAAAAATTTAGAATAATGGAAATAATGTAATTAATACTGTTCCATACTTTGGGATCGAATACGTACGTTTATGACATTATTACTGATCAAACCATCATACTTTAGTGAATTATATTATAATAAAATATGGTAACAAATCAAAATTCAGCAAAATTCAGAAAAATGACCATAGAAAAGAGAAGAAAAAAAACACAGAATCAATATTAATCAAATTCAAATAAACAGGAAACATCAAAATTATACATATATAAATAACTAAAAAATTCTAAAACCCAAAATCTGAAAAACATATTAATTAAACAACAAAATCTAAAAAAAAATTTAATGAAATTAAAAAACTCTCAAAAAATGTAAGAGACATGCCATTAAAATAGCATAGAAGTTGTATTAAAGACATCTACGATCAGCTAAAATTAAAAATTATGAGCCATATAAACCAATTAAACAAAATCCAAATAGGTAATAAAAGAATCATAACTATGACCAAAATTCTAAAAATAAGTAAAACATTATAATATTCATACTTAAGCCTACCACTACTCTCCATGAATGGATTTACCACCCGAATAAACACTGAATGATTGATTGAACCATATCAAAATTTGGATTTGAAATATTTTTACTATTAAAATTAGTAACCAAAAATGAAAAGAAAAAAATAGTTGAGAAAAAAAACAATATTAAACCTATTTATTAACAATATTAACAATAGACATGAAAAGATAACAACTAAAAGGGTTAAAATTAGTTTAAAAACAAAATTGAAAGAGAGTCATCAACTGGATTGAAAATACTTATGAATTCAGAAAACATCTAATATTGAAAAAACATTTAAAATTAAGAAAGAGAGAGAAAGAGAAAAAGGTAGATGAGGAAAAAAATAGAATCATGTGAAAAACCAAAAAAATTATATATGGAGAAATAAATAATCAAAATACATTAGGAAAAAATCTGAAAAAGGCGAATATAATTTTAATCACTTATATAGCTTTTACATTTTAAATTTCTTTTTAAAAATTTTTTAGAATTATCAGCCTTTGTATATGTAATATAGAAATTATTTGTTATTCTGAAAATTAATGGGTAAATTAACTAATTTGATATTTCTCATTAAATAATTACACAAAATATTTCTAAAAATATTTTTACTTAAATTACTATCAAAAGAAGTCACTTTATTGATTTAGAAACCGTAGTTATTTCTCTTGTCATAAATATTATTAACAATCCCATTATTTTACAATTTTTAAATTAACATCTAAGAAATCTATTTGATAAGAATTTACATTAGTTTTAATCAGAATTAAATACCATGTGTAAAAGGATAAATATGGTAAAGTATTTGTATTAAAATTAACTTGGAAAAATATAGGATCATCAATTTATCTAAATAATTTGAAATTACTATCTCTAAATTTATATTCTCAGAAATGTAGATAAATTTTAGCTAGATTATTATTAGCTTACCCTTGAGGTATATTTTCTCAGTTTTCTTATAGTTTTTATTATTATAACTAATATAGTTTTCTTTTAGAACAAAATTAATAAGAGATTTAAATTTTTCATATGATATAGATCTATTAATTTTTAATTCGTTTAAATTAACCAAAATAACCATAATTAAATCATCTAAGTCAATGGAATAAAATAAATTTTTAAAGTCATAACTATATATAAATAGAGTATGTTTTTTATCTATTATATAGTTAATAATTTCATCACTATTTTTAATAATAGCAGTGTTATCAAAACTGTCGATAGAAAATTGTAAAAGTTTTCCAGCAGTAGTAATATAAGTATTTAAAACATTTGTCACACACACAGTTTTAAATTTAATAGGAACTTCTCAAAATTTAGGAGTTAGAATATTCAAATGTTATCAAATTCAATGTAAAAACCGTTTTTCATTTCAAAGGTTTAATTCTATTGGCTATTCCTTTATCTCTATTATTAACATTAAAAGAGGTTTTATTATTAATTAAATGCTTAAATGTCAAATCTACATATAATTTCTGACAAATAATCCCATAATTCCCTGGTACCTTATCAATGCAACAAAAAATGAATTCATCTTGTAATTTTTATAGAACTTTTAAAATCTCAAATATAAATATTATTATTTACGTTACAATTCAAATATTTAAATTTCTTATTAATATAAAATTTATATTCTACAAAAATTTAAGACGATAAATTTATATTTAAAAAGTACTTTTGTTAAGAAATTATTAATATTTCCTTTATTTTTTTCTTTAATAAAGTTATTATTAGAAATAATAATTCTAAAATAAGCATCTTTATTTACAGTTTCTCCCACATTTTTATCCCTAATAATATTTAGATTATCAGTAATGGCATGTTAATAATCTTCGTTAATAAACTATAATATTTACAATTTTTTTTAATTCAGTAGATTTTTACAATTATTATTATAGTGTGTGT
>BMAW01074011.1:0-31212 GCA_019974015.1 Nephila pilipes
CTCTCGTTCCCAGATTTTTGAACTGTTGTTGCACAATGCTCCAAAAGAACAGTCGTTAATTATCGAACAAATAAATGTAAGAAAAGTATTCTCTTCGTGGAAAAATAGTATTCACTTCATTTTTGTCTTCAAGTGTCGCTAACAAAAAATTGAAGTGCGCTATTTTGAATTGCTTCGAATCTTCTCGGTAGGGAATGATCTAATCTGAATATTTAACTTTTTCCAATTCAGTGACAAGGTACTATTTAGTATTTATTTTTTGATTGTTGAACTCCATATTTCTCAGAAAACAAATCTACATTGTTTTGCTGTTGTATACGAGATCGAGGATACAAACAAGGAGAAATATTGAGATTAAAAATGGGTTCTTGAATATCAATTGGTATAAGCAATACTTTAATGTACGCTGATACTCAAAATTCCTTGAACAAGCTTTGTTTCATTTCTTTCTATAATCGTATTGATTGTTCAGGTAATGGAATCTTAAATATAACATATTATCACCTCTCAGTAAATTTAATAATCATGAAATTAAAATTCAAGGCAATATGCATATTTAGGTGCATATTTCTTCAAATTTACTCAAATAAAGACAAATCTAATACTTTCTAACAAAGAAACTTATTGTTAGTTTCGAGTTTTGTTAATGTAAGTAGATTTATTTTTGGGATGCACACACTCAAAAAATGCAATAAGTGCTTAATAATTGGCTCATTTCTCGCATTCTTAAGAAAGAAAAATTCTACAGCGTAACTATATACTATTCATTAAATACTATATTAAAGAATGGTTACTTTGTTTACTAATGTACCACACTTGGAAAATACAGTAAGAAACTTCATTTTGAGACACGTTCTAATAAAGAGTGCGATACTCGAATTTGCATACCTCTTCTAAGGATAATGAATTTGGGAATTGTTTTTGGTCTCTGTGACCAAGAGTCATGGTCTCTCTATCTCGAAAGATATTGTTCCCGTCCAATAGGGATCTCGAATCGTGATGGACTAAGGATGAGGTGTATGTAGACGAGAGGATCCAAGTTCTCGCCTTAGTATGATAATAATGTTTGGAGAGTTAAATGCCATATAAGTAGTCGGGGAACTTTATTCTGAATGACGAGGTCCGCTGCTCATAGCCCTGGTGTTGTTTCTGGTGTGACATTAATAGAACGAAACCAATCTGAATTCTGGGGCGGAAAAAAAGTATGTGCATTTGAATTGGATGGGCACAAGTAGATCTTCAATCAGCTCTACATACATGTAGAAACTTAAGACTAAAATGAGTACCTATGTTCAAGGGTTATACAAGTTCACCCTGCTCAAGGGGAGTAGTTATCAAGGGACCTCAAGGCCTTGCCTTCTTTACATTTGTACTGCCATCAAGACCTCGAGTTACACTAGATATCCTTTTCTTTCCCATGGCGTTTACTGTCTTTGTTAAATATGGAGGACGCGTCCGTGGAATACTAAGTCAATCCCTCTATATTTTCAAAGATCCTTCTTGTCATCATATTTGTTTTATCTTTATTCCAATATTTTTCACGTCTAGACCACAGTTAAATCTTGTTTGTCGCATTTGGCTCTTGCACCAAAAAAAATTCCATTTCACTCACTAATTCACCATTATTGTGTCGAATAAAATGTTAAATAAGTTGAAAAACGAAGAAAGGGGATATGAGTGTATTTCTAGCAAATATATCCACTAAACCATTTTTCTTTGTTTGCGAAAGTACTTCTTGACATAAAAGACCTGAGCTTGATAACTATTTAAGAAACAGCCTCATACTAACAAAATAGAAAGAATGAATTTGGTTCACTGGACTGATTTACTAAAAGAGAATGTGCTTAACAAAATTGAAAAAATCAGAAGAATACAAAGAACAATTACTAAAATAAGTTCTCAGGACTTGTCAATGACACAAGCGTCGTTTGAAATTTTTAGCATTGGTGATAAAAAGTTAACATTTTTCTGATAGAGAAGAAATTGTTAAGCTTTGTCTCCAAACATTAGAACGTCACCTTGATAATAAGGGTCTTGAATAGAAAGCACACAAATTTTTTGAATCAAAACAAATTGTTATGAGAAATTTTATCGAGTTACTCTCTCGGGATTTATTCCAGTTATTGAAAGAACGTGTCCATTCTTTTACATTCTTTTCTCTAGATTTGGATAAATCAACGTTCATTTCTAATGCTGCACGGGGAAGTTTTATTATAAGAGGACCTAGGATATTTTTCGAATCCTTGAAGAACGTGTAGTGGAAGTGTCTGTAGGTTAAAACATAAGAGTATTAAACGATACTTGTAAATATAAAATCATACCTGTAAAATGTAAAAATAGATTACAGCAGGCCAAATTGTACGTGTACGGAATTAATACCATCAATAGCAGGCAGTGTATTTTAAAACTTCAAAAACCAACACGTAAAATTACCATTTGTGAAATGTGTCAAAAAAAGAGAGCAAGAGATTTAGACAGATGAGAATTCAAAAAATATTGTGTATTTTTTAATGTGTGATGTGGAGATCGTAATATTCATTGTCAAGCGTCCTGGTTTTATAGAGGGCATTTCTTAGCCGATTTAGGAAATTAAAAAATGCAGGTTATAATTTTTTTATAACAAGTATCTAGTATTTAAAAAGTATTGCAACTAAAAATTGAAACAGTTTTGAAATTTGTTAATGAATTTTAGAAGTTCTAAGAATATGGGTCTTAATTTTGAAATTCAAATTACAATGTTTTCACGCACGGACATCAGCCAAACAGATATCACTTCATCAATGGAAATTTTAAAGATAAACATTTTGGTGAACGACCAGAGAAAATGTAGGGTCAGCATCTCCAACAGAGTCAAAAGAACATAAATTTCTATTTTTGAATTTAAGACGATTAAAAAAAAAAGAAACGAATTTACCAGGACCAATTAAGAAGGGAATTGAATGTAAAATCCAAAATAGAATAAAAAAAATCAAATATGACCGGTATTACTAGTTGACCACCAAAATTCCGAGTCTAAACGAAGCTTATTTATTCAGTGAAGAGGAAAGAAGGTTTAAGACCATAAATCCATCAGTGAACTTGATTAGAATAATAAATGGTTTTTCAGACTAAAGTCGCACAGCTTGTAAGATGCACTTATAAGAGTCTACAATACCTATTTGAAATAAGGTTTACAAACGAAGTTACAGTTAAACATTTCGAATTCCTTCGGAAAGAATATTTGCTGAGGTCCATCACGAAGAGGAAGAGTTGAACTCCCAGTTCGGAAAATGCGTTGCAAATGTGTCACGTAGTCAGAATATGGATGAATCGGAATCTCTTCCTGCAAACGCGCAGAAAACAGATAGTTATGAGGCAGTAATTGCAAAAGGTCTTTGTGCAGAAGGGACGAGAGGAAAGGCTCTGGGCCAATAAGTTTTTATAACTTAAACCTTCCTTTATAGCTGAGGAAGACGTCCTAACCATCCCGTTGCAATGCACAGTGGTTGATCCTCGCACGAAATTGATATGAATTCTTAGCATTCGAGTTTTAATTTTTAAAAATACGATTTTTAAAATATTCTATCCCGTTTTTAACTAACATCTCATCAAAATATTTCAAATCAAAGGACAATGAGTACTCAATGTCTACATAATAGTCAGTTATTTTCTTAACCAACTAGTTGCATGTTCATTCCATGGATACTTCTTGAGCAAATGTGTCACAGATTTTTTTTAATGAACTATCACTAGAAAAAATGGTTCTAATTTTTAATTTCAGTTTTAACATTTTTATCTCAATTTGAAAAACATAGAGCATTTGATATTGAACTGAATTTCCCTCAATTATTGATTCTTTTCCGATGTAATAAATTTATTTTATGTCTTTTTTTCTATATTAGAAAATTAAAAATGACAATTTTATGGAAATAAGGATTTACTCCTGAAAAAGCTGAAATTTTTTGTTATGTTTTAGTGTAACGATTCCTTTTATAAATTTGTTATTTTATTATGAATCATCATAAGAGTTGTAAAACTTTTTTTCTGATTTAATATGGCTTAAAATAAAATAGTTCTTTAACAAGTGTTTAGTACATTTTTTCTTTCCAAAGTATAAGAATATTTTATTCCCAGAAATATTTTATAAGATTATGCAAGCTTTTTCATTTTGTTCTGTTTCAGGAAATATCCTCAAATAGTATATATTACAATCTTGTAATATGAATGAAGAAATTTTATGACTGAATAAGCTATTAGATTAGATTCTTTAAAATATTTCGTTATTTGTTTGTATTGGTTTCATATAGAACGTAGTTCGCAATTTACAAGCACTTTCTTTTAAAGCAATTCGATATTTTATTCTCCTATTCTTTTGTATTTTTAACAGTTAAGAATTAAAGCCCACGCATATAAATAAACTATAGCTTAAGTTCCATTGAGTGAAATTGATTTATAACTTGTTCATTAACATAAAAATTAAAAACAAACCAAAAATCTGAAAGCGAAGATATTCTTAATTTTAAATTCCAAGTCAATAGATGCGAATGGATCCTGAACTTGCATCTCACTCTTCAGACTTCCTCAACACTTCAGCTTGATGTATTGTTTGACAAAAAGTGTATTACCTCAATACGCATCGGGTCTTTCAGTGGTGTCAGAATCCTTTAAATATTTCGATTAATATTTAAATTATTTCAGTACCTAGACACTTTTATATAATTTTCAAAGAATTTTTTTGCAAAATCTGTGGACTTGGCAGAATTTGACGTTCTCATTTGTTGTCAAGGTTACCATTATTATTGAACAGGCACTAGTGGTTGGCATATTCTCTCCTTGATTGTAAGCTGTTTCTTCGACCCCGCAGTAAAAAAGTCCAATAGTTTCCTTGTAACTGCTCTTGGAAAGAAAGCGCTTGATGAGCAGCGTTTTTTGAAAATCGTTTTTGAGCGCTTTCAGGAAATGTGTTCCTAATAAGTCGACGTGTATATACTAAAGTTTAGATGTCCATAAGTAAGGAATGTGAACCAAAACATAATTAAAATAATTGATAATTGTATAAACCCGCTTTCCCAGTATTTCTGCCACTTCAGACTGAAATTACTATATCTTATCGGATAATAAAGCAGAAAATTATCATGTTCGAAGTCATCACAACGAGTCTTTATTCTGTCGTTCCCAATTTTAATCTTTTTTTGCGTGAAAGAATGAACACTCTCCAATCGCGTCTGCATAGCGGTAATCATCAAAAGAGGAGGAGGTATCAATTGATCCCTTAAGATCCTTCAGTACATGAACAACTACATTATTTAGCATCATGGAAGGTGACCAACCATTGTCTTCCTGTGAAGTTCTTCTATTGGGAAAAAGAATTATAGGTATATGCAAATCCTAATCAGTCTGGTATCTGAATACATGCATGGACAGTTGTTTCATACCCGTTCAGCCTAATCGTTCCCTCTTTATTTGTGCACCCTGAAGTCATCCCGGTTGTCTGAATGATTAAATAATTACAGACTTTCTTTAATTGTTAAAATTTGTTTCTTGGTCCTAATCGAATATTAGAGGATAATCTTATCGTCTTTTATCAGGATATTTGCATTTCTTACCGCTTATTTATATGGTATAAATATTTTTTAGATAAATATAAAATAGAAATTTTTTTCCCTAATCATCTACATCCACGGTAGTCCTACAAACTACTGAGTCAAATCTTTTCTGAGTTCATATTATTCATATCGTTTCGAAATAAAGATTATTTATGTTTGTTGCTATCTCTCTGTATGACTATTTTCATCACTTTCTTACCACTCTTTATTGGTGTGTATTCTTAATATCACGTAGTGTATTTTGTGTACAATAGATGATTCGTCGTTACATATGATCTCTTGCCACCTTGATGATTATTTATAAATACCATGTTTGTAAACTACCTTGTCTTTAGAGGCGAGAACTCAAGTAGTGCTAGTTGACTTATGTATTAGGTTTCAATTTATTTTACAAACATTTTTCAGAGAGAAACGGGAGGTGATCAAAGTATGGAAATTCTAGAGAAAATGATGAGTGAAACAAACTTTCTCAGTCGATCTCTGTTATTTTTGACTAATCGCCGTAGCATGTGGTTTGGGGTCGAGATGCAGAATTATGTATTTCCTATCGAATATCACCATTTTCTTTTCTTTAAGTGTTTTTTTTAAATAATCCATCTGCGGATAGAGTTTCTTCGAATTGAACATTTAAGGTATCCGACTACGTTAAAAACTCGAATTTTGGAGAAAATATCGAATTTTTTTTTATTTATCCATTAAAATATTTGAAATCTTCTCTTTCTGGAGCTACCTTCCATTTGTAGCTACGGTATATAGAAATCAAGTTTTAAGTATTTTAATATCAGACACTTTCCAAAAAAATCACCGGAAGTCACGATTTCGAAACCGGAAGTTAATGTCTTGTCAAAAATATTCGTTTATTTCCAATATTTTTAAGAACATTTACTACTTATATTTTTTTAAAAAACTTCTAAAATATATTAAGATTCATTTTGAGAAATCTGGCATCACATTTAGTTGTATAATTTTCAAGAAATCTGGCAATATACACTTTGTTTACTATTTTGCTGAGCAAAGTTTTTTGAATTACTTCCGAGTTCTGTTTTTAATTGTCATTTTGTTTCTGTTTGAAATAACTGTTTAAATTGTAAAATAGTTTTTAGATTAATATTCTTTATTTTAACTATGGGTAGTGCGAAAAATAAACGTCAGAGCAAGAAAAGGAAATTTCATGGTAATCGTCATTCTGTTTGTCAGACATCTGATACAGTCAGCACGAGCAGCGAACGAAAAATTGGAACTGTGGAAACAATAATGAAGGATAGCTTCAAAAAAGATATGAATACTCTTGGTAATAGGATTTATAGCCTAGAAATCATTTCAAGTGTCATTGAAATGCTGAGTTGCCCTTTGTGTTTATTACAAAGTTTAGTACTCAAGGAAGAGTCCAGTTTTGGTTTTCTTTCCAATATGCTCCTGAAATGCACAAACTGTAATTTTATTCATGGTTTTTCATCAACTAAGAAAGGAAATAAGATGAATGAAATCAATATGCAGTTTGTTTTAGGTATGCGTTTGATTGGAAAAGGCCATAATGCCTCGAAAAAGCTGAGTGCTGCATTAGATATGCCATGTTTATCCAAGTCAGCTTTCAGGAACTGTGAAAAAAAGTTATTGAAAGTTACAATACCTATTGCACAGGATTCTATGAATACTGCAGCTTCCGAAATAAAAGACATCAATCATCAGGAGGAGGATTTGACTAGCTGTGGTGTATCTTGTGACGGTACTTGGCAACGTCGAGGTCACATGTCATTGAATGGGTGTGTAGCAGCTTTATCCATTGATACAGGTAAAGTTGTAGACATTGAAATCATGTCGAAGAATTGTCGCATATGTACTCGAAACAAAAGGTTGAATGTATCCCGTGACCACATTTGCTCAAGAAATCATTCTGGGTCATCATCCAGCATGGAATCCGTTGGTACATATCGTATATTTGAACGGTCTTGCCATTTGCGACAGTTGAAGTATTCGTCCTTTTACGGTGATGGGGACTCTCAAGGTTTCTCAGCAGTGAAAGACGTTTACGGAAAAAATAGTGTTTGCAAATATGAGTGCATAGGGCACATTCAGAAAAGAGTCGGGACCCGCCTTCGAAAACTAAAATCAAACCAGAAAGGATTAGGTGGGAAAGGAAAACTAACAGATAAATTTATTAATAAATTGCAAAATTACTACGGTATTGCAATTAGAAGCAATGTTGGTGATTTGCCGGGAATGCAAAGTGCTGTAATAGCAGCATTTTATCACAGCTGTTCAGGAGGAGATCAGCCAATGCATGGCCAGTGTCCTAAAGGACAACTTAGTTGGTGTAAATATCAACGTGCTATTGCTTGCGGTGCAAAAATAAATGAAAAAAGCAAAAGCCTGCCTAAAACCATTGTTAATTCCATCAAATCCACTTATTTTGATTTATGTGAACAAAGTTTATTAAAAAAATGCCTCCATGGCAAAACACAGAACTCAAATGAATGTTTTAATGGTTGCTTATGGAAAATAATCCCGAAAGATGTATTTGTTGACCATGAAACATTTACTTTGGGAGCTTATATATCCGTAATACATTTTAATGATGGTTTTAAGGGAGTGTTGAAGATATTTCATGCGTTTGATGTGTTTCCGGGGCAGTATACGGTTGATGCCTTTAAAAACTTGGACATTATTCGCATTGCTGACTCTAAACGACATTCATTCCCATCAGCAAAAATGGCAAGAAAAAAAATTCGCACTGCAAGAAAATCAAATTTTAAAAGAAAAGAGAATGAAGAAGGTGTAACTTATAAAAGTGGGGGGTTTTAGATTGATTTGGTATGTATATCTTTATTTTCTGAACAAGTTTTAACTTTAAATCCAATTTCTGAAGAATGCATTTTTCAGTATTTTTACAATTTTTGAAAGGTGATAACTCAAATGTTTTTTTCTATTTATTGATAAAATTTGGTAGAAATGTTTTTCATGTTATTCTTAAGAACCTGTACTAGGATTTTTGTAATGTATTGTTTATAAGTGTATTTATTCACATTTTAATGCATAAGAATGGATGATTTTTCTTAAAAAAACACGTGCTGTTATTTCGACTCTTAATAACTCTTCAAATAATGTGAATTATAAGAAAATCCTAGTCCAGGTTCTTAACAGGTATCATATCAATACATATGCTGAATAACAATGTTATAGAAGGATTTTTCATGAAAGGAGTATCTTTTGAAAATGTGCTATTTTTTCCTTATTTTATTCTAAAAATTTGCATTTTAGAATTTTTTCATTGTAATAAAACTATTTAAATGTTTTTTTACGTACATTCTAATTCAGTTGATACTAAATATTTGAAAAAATTATTCATTTATACGGTTTTTCAAAATTATTGTTCCGAACGTAGTCGGATACCTTAAACATTTTCTAAAACTCAAAGTTTTAGTATTTGGATGTCTCGCCAAGTAAACAATATCCTATTCAAGCTCGAGATCTGTTTAGAGATAGAGGGGTGGGTTATCTGGGCAGCTTTAATTTCGTTTACCTTTCGATATCTTGGTACGTGATTCGCATTTCATCCCCAGTTATCATCCGGTCTCAGAAGGATTCATTTGTGTACCGAATAAGGGGAGATGTTCATATGAAGACTGGATTAAACAAAATTTACCCATTCAATTCACTAAGCACCAATCTGGGATTTTGGTAGATCTATTCTAGGAACAATAGAAATTATACTGTACAATAAATGTTATTAAATGTATGCAAAATGTATTATTTCATTTCACTTCTGAAACGGACAGAACATTCCTGTTGACCTAATATTAAAATGCGCTCCGAAGTTGTAAAGAAGTTTGAGTTAGTATGGCAGGTCAAAGCATAAAAGTTAATTTTTTACTTTTTAATAATTCTTCCGCACAAATGGTAAAATCTATATCTATGCTGTGTCAGACCCTACAATGTACTATTATGTTAGTGTCTATCTTCTATGTCTATCTGCTATGATATGAAATATGATCTTATGAAAACTTGCAAAGAGGTCAAAGCAGACTTTAAAGAAAGAATGATTACTTTCAAATAAATTCAAAAACTATTTTGATGAATTTGCGTGTGAATATGTACAAATTGTGCATTCTATAAAAACCGCCATTCATCAGGATTTTTCAATTTACAATAACTATATGTTTCAGAAAGCATGCAATATGTGTAAGATATGATTTCCAAACTTGCTCATACACTTTTGACTAACTCTATAGATTATAAAATGGTGGACGTCCACCCATTTGTGTATTTGATAATTTTATTCTTTACCTAGAACCAACATCTCAGGCGATCATTTCAAGAATCGTTAATATAGTTAAATGACACCAATATCCGGCAATATCCATTCATTTTCTAGTCAAGACATAACGGTATATACGATCCGGCAATTTTCATTCATTTTCTCTAATCTAGACAACGGTGTATACGAACATGTATATTTTTCTTTATAAATATACCACATGCAGCAAAAAAAAATTTATTTTTTATATCTATATGACCATCTAATGGTACATCATTACACCATCAAATTTATGTAACAATTGTAATAATTGAATCTGAGTTTCACCTTGTTTGATGCATTATACATTCTGATACATTCTGTTACTCTGTCGCTAACTCTCAAGTGATGGTTACCCAATCAAACGATTAACCCTGAATTGATTGGAATCCGAACTCATTGAAATAAATGACTTTAACGAGTTTTAATTTCATAAACTAAAGAGAGAGAAAGCCGCCAAACTTTTATTACAATATTTTTGCTCGATTCTCCATTGCCAGCAACGCATTAAATTTCATGTTGGCATATATTCTCCGTCTTTTAGGTATAAAGTGATCTCTATATCCCTACTTGTGGAGTGAAAGCGCAAAAAGGAATACTTTTTTCACATCGGTGTTGATTAATGTTTTCTATAAAAATCAAAATTAATAACTTCCGGCCCCTCATAAGTTTCAATTTCAAGTTTTTGTATCATGATCCTAAGGAATAGTGATATTTTTCTACATTTGACTCTACTTATCCACCAGTGTTTGCATTTTGTACCATTTCTTCAAATAATTGAATCAGAGTTTCACCTTGTTTGATGCATTATTTCCAGATATGTCTCTTGCTCCATAAACATTAACTTTGACTCCCTCACTCACTTTATGATTTAATAAAACTTTTTCACGGGATGGAATTGCTTAAATTGAGAAGAATGTATGATTAAAAATCTTATTAATAATATGAATGCAATTTCCTTTATCAACTATGTTTAACACCTTTCTAAATATGCACGATTTATAAGTTTGTTTTCTATAAGTTAATCCATATTAATTACAAGAAAATATTGAAGAAAAATACCTTTAACTTTAAATGCTGTTATTTTCTTTACCTACTACTGTATTGTGTGTGTGATTTTTATTTCAAATTCCAGAGTAAACTTTTTAATAAATAAACATTTTTACAGTTAGTTTTTTGAAATTTGTGCAATGTTTAGGGATATTGTATGTAAAAACAAAAGAAAATGTCTGAAATGTTTTGAAAAAACTTATATATATTAATGAATGCAGGTGCTCATTTTAAGATTGAATGAGTGAATGTGAAGTTTGGTGGCGCAAGAGCCAGAGATGGCTATGTTGTGCCAAATTATAATTAACTATGGTCTAGACATGAAAAAAAGGATATAAAAAGACAAATATTGGTTTACATGAAGAAGGGTCGAAAATAGAGAAGAATCGCTAAGGTACCCAGAAAGTGCGTCCCCCGTGTTTACCAAAGACATTGAGCCCCATAGAAAAGAAAAGGGTAAGTTAAATACCTCAGGGGTATAAAGCCCATACTTACTTAAAGTCCTCGAGTTCCACTGATACAATCCTTTAGAGGCAGAGTGCTCGTCTATATACACAGACACTGGGTACCCATTTTATTCGAATCTTACGACATGCATGAGCTACAGTAGGTCTATTTTGGCATACCCGGTCACCAACGGCCACTATTTTTTACGGAACTGCATGAAAACATCGCAGCAAGTTATTTTAAGAATTTATAAATGTTTGAAATAATTTTCATTTTTTATGTTACAAAATTGTAATAATCACTTCATTTATATTTAAATATTTTTTGGAGAGAGATTGAGATTCACTAAATGCGCAAGTTACTGAGATATTTCTGTTATGTATAACTTCTAGTGAATGCTCTACATGCCGAAAGACATAAATGTTTTGTCTTTGAAATTAAATAAATGTCTATAATTCGAAAATTTTGAATCTTTTGCACTCCTGCGTATGTTAATCACAGTGTCGTATTATGGAAATTCAACAGCCAATCCGCTGTCTCGGGAACCTTAAGGTCATCAGTAACCTAAGCTTCAATATTTGCAGAAGGTGTGATGATTGTAAGAAGAAATATTTTTCTGTTGTTTGTCAAACGCTCCGTCTGATATCGTAAAATGAGCCGCGTTAATTCCGCGAGCTAACTGTATCCGACTGCATCTGGATGGAAACGGGCACCTTTATCATGTCCTGAAAATATCCCAGAAAGGGGCAAATAAGGCAACGGTAAATTGAGGAATTGGCCTCATGTTAGACAGACGCGTTGATCTCAGAGTCTTTGACAGTGGATCAGTGACTCATGATAATCTTGGTGCCCTAAGGTCGAAGTTTTGGAGAAGCAATCGGTCCTGATATAATCTTCACTGACGGCATCACCTTGTCTCATTTCCAAATGTCTCATTTGTTTCGAAAATACCTTACTTACTCTGTTCGAAATTGTATAAATATAAGGTAGGAAGGACCCTAGTAACTTTTCAATTGATCATGTTTTATTATAATTTCAGATTTTCATTTGCTGATGATCCAAACACACAATGTGTACCGTATAAATGTTATGGAATTTTATTATATCAATAGGTAACTTTCTCATTATAATAAAACAAGTGCAGATTTCTGAAGGTATTTTTTTCATCAAAAATAATAATTATTTTTTGTTTTTTTTCCTATTGTGTTGACATAATTTATTGCTAATATCGAAGTAGTTTAATAACATAGATTTTTAAATTCTGCAAAATATGTTCATTTTTTTTTCTCGATGTTCCTTTTTAAATTGATTTCCGGAAATTTTTGTGGTCGTGGAAACAAAATGATCATGATTGCAGTTGGAATCAGTTAGCGTCCTAATGCCACTGAAGCTCCAAACTTCTGTGCGAGTCCTGTCTGACATTCAAAGCTTGCTCATTTCTGCGCATTCATTCGGGCCATTGATGTGCACTTGGAAGAGAAGTTGTCGGATGGCACGCAAGGAAAGGATTCTAAATTCTCCAGAATCCTCTAGGGACCCATCGGGATGGAACATGTCAGCCACTTGACATTCAGTGGTAAGACTTGCAGAGATGAAAGAGAAATATCTATAAGGTTTTTGTTATCACATATCCATGCCGTAAAATACTGGGTTCTGCACGAATTTCCTCGCAGAGCTATTGTGCATTCAATATAGGACATTCAAACGAAATATTTGGGAGGAAATACATTCAGGGAAGTACCTTTGTGCCGCATTTGAATTTGTGATTGTTTATTTACTTCGCACTGAGTAGTAACAAGACAGCTTATGGCGATTGACATCATAATTTCGAAACACGATCAAATGATTGAAAATATACCCGATATAGCCCTTCATCACCATACTTCCACACCCAACCAATGGCCTTGGCGCCTTGAAGAAATGCAACTTGTGTCAGCTCCGGTCTCGTAGGATTTTTAGTAGCATCAAAGCATTCAACTACGACTCGACGAAAGCAAAGCCAACCATGAGTACAGGACATGACCACTGGATTAACACGGCCGCCTTTCCATTTCAAGGAAATAATCAAATTATATTATAATTTAACTCCCTCATTTAAATAAATTTCGAGTATATGTCATTAATATAAGTTCAAGAAATGTATATATTTGCAATTAAAGAAGGAAAAAATTGTCGAAAATACTCGCCAACATTCAATGTGCCTTATAATTAATCTATATTCTTTAATATGCAGACTGAAATCGCATGATATCGAACTGCAGTGAAATGGTATTAAATTAAAATTTAGAAAATACAGATTGAATAATCTTCTTAAATCACAAACACATTTTTCCGAACATTCTATAACAAATTTTCTGCCCCCAACTGACATCTTGAAATTTCCATTTCTTTCAAACCACTTGATCAGCTAGCGAATGCTGTGATATCTGTTGCGAGGTGTTTCCTTTCTAGTCCCCTTCATTATGATAGTCTGTTCACAAATCTTTAAATTTTCGATCCGTATTCTTTATTTTTTGTCATTGAATAGACCAGTTGCTTTAAACACGTTCTCCTCATTAGCTTGCTTCTGTAGATAAGTAAGAAAAGCAGGAGCCCATGTACCCAAGTGATCTTTTACTTTCCCATTAAGTTTAATGTTTTCTGAAAACATTGATGCCAAGACATTGAGATACCATTACGATTCTACTCTATATTTTCCATTCTCCATCTCCTCAATCAAATTAATGCCATTTCTTTCATTTTTCTGTCTTGTTTATAGCATCGAATGCTAAAAGATGCATAGCCATATTCTACTCATGATCTAAAAAGCTCTTTTTTCTCTGACTACAGACCGATTATAGGTTTCCGTGACAATCTTTTTGTATTTGATATGAAAGAGCAGAGAAAAATACTATATATTAAGAACTGGTGAGGATCTAACGTTGATGTATTGCTTATCAGTTTTTGCTTGGAATGTATATAAGGATGAGAGGTGCTCTCTCAGGGTTCGACCTCGTCATTTGATTATCACTCAAAGTTTCGAGACGTAATGTCTCTGGTTAACGAACCATAGATATGGCGGAAAGAGACCGCGTATTCAGGTTCTGTAAAAGTGTCACTTTATTTAACAGAAAATGTGTCCTTTTTTATCAACTACATTTTATTTACAATATCAAGATTCATGAATAATTACCTATTAATAATAGAGACTGGATTTTTAAGCCTTAGAAAGGCGTATTATGTGTGGAGGAAGAAATTTAATAGCCTTCGTTGATCTATATCCCATAAAAACAAACAATCAATCAATCAATATGAAGGGAAGATATGTAACAAAATATGCAAAATTTTAAATTCCTTCCTTTGGAGAAGCAGTATAAATGTTACAACTTAGGTATCAGAAGGAATTTTGAATTTGTCTTCTCAATTTTAGCTTCTACTACGCAGTGTGAATATTAAATAAGGAATACGATTCTATATTACTTATAAGTAATTTTACCTAAATAAGCTTACAAGTCGTTATTCAGTTTTAAATTTCACATGGTAAGGGAAACGGATAGGAATTATTTCAAGGAGAACAGTAGAATTTTTGTTAATTTCTATTCAAAGAAAATGAAAATTGAGTAAACGGGACTTGATTTCGAAAAAAATGTAAAGAAGGATATATTAAAAGGTAATAAGTTTTCCCTTTTTTTCTGTGTGTTTAAAGTCATTTAAAAAATATTCAAAATGTGATAAAGAATTTTTTTCCGAATAGATACACAAATTAATTTGGAATCGTTCTATGTTATATAACTACATTTCTTTTAAACATGACTCTCTATATATAGTTTACATAAATTACCTTTCTTAAAAGGATTGTAGGATTTCCTTTTTCTTATATGAATTCTGCCTGTACGCGTGATTTAAGACTTTTCTATAAGTATTGAGTTATTAAAATTTAAGGAAAACTGATATATGTTTTAAAGAACCTTATATTTGTTACATTTTATTGAATCGAAAATTTATATCCGTCGCAGTACATAAGTATAAATTTGAATATAAACGTCATGATCAGAAATAATCTAAGCTGCCCATTCTGTTTCTATTTAATTGTCTTTTATATCTCCGCTTCAACACTGTCACAAAATAAATAAGATCTCTGCAGTGGTCAGTCATAAATGGCTGTGGTTACAAAATGTGTTATGGGTTCTGAGTTTCATATAGACTTATTGATCAGTGCCCCATGAAAATCCATTTCCACCGTGTAGGGCATCTAGAAATTTATAAGATTCTCTTAAAAAACTTTTTTCTTTGAAGTACCTTTTTTAAACAACATTTTATTTTCCACGAATAGTTGCTTTGCCATTATTATTCTATATTCTCGTAAAAACTCAATCATTTTTCGATATTTATTGAAGCAAATTAACAGAAAAATTTAGTTTAATTTTTGCTTAACATTGTGTTAATATTAGACATAAATTGACGACCGCGATATTCTAATGGTCAATATTGTCGACTCGAAGCCGGTGGTCTTTAAATCTAATCGTGGAATCGAACTTAGATTCTTCTTTTAAAAGTCGTATATTTAAACTGACGGATATTCATTTTGTTCAGAAACGAATGGATGCTTTCAGAGTAGGTTCAAAACGCACCCTTTTTACTCGAACGTGGGCCGAATTCAAGAGTCGATCGTCGTTAATCTTGAGGTTGATTTTAACTTGAGATTAAATGAACAATAATTGACACCATCAACACATTATACAGATGGTTTCAAACAACAAAAATTATATAATTCCTTAAGGGATAAGCTCAGATGAAAGGTATGAGATGAATACATATAGATTCTTTACAACGTTAAGTGGAATCTGTTTAATATATAAAACAGTAGGGGGTGAATAATTTAGTTACTGCATTCATGCCTTAAATGAATTTGCAGTAAAATTTCATACATATCACGTAAAGCACTTTCTTTGTCTCTCCATCTGTGATTGGTGGAGACCCATGAAAATCTGTTCACTTTGTTAAGTTAGATATCCGTATACAAAGTTGTAAAATGTTCCTGGTCACGACAGATATTTTTTTATTGAATAGGGCGTTCGAGCCCTCTGAAATATTCCCTTCTAGGGGATATTAGGGGATATTATGCACGTGATATCAGTTCTTTTTAATTCACCAAGATAGATTGATCATTACTAATATCATTTGAATTTGCACAATCCTGTTCACAGAATTTCCCCTTAAAACATACAAAATGTTATCGAACACATTATTTACATATCTCCGTGAAAAAAGTTGTTATAAAATATAAAATTGGAAAAATGCGAAACACTGGGCTTAAACAGAACTAACATAACAGCATAAAACAGAATTGTATATTTGAAACACTTTCTAGGCTTCTCCGCACAGGGGTTGGCCCCTAGAGAACTTAAATTAACATTCGATACCATGATCGTACATTTTTCATCCGTAGTTGCTTTCTAATACATAAATTAATATTCTATAACCCTATGTTTGGGTTACATAA
Source organism: Nephila pilipes (assembly GCA_019974015.1). Taxonomy (NCBI): domain Eukaryota; kingdom Metazoa; phylum Arthropoda; class Arachnida; order Araneae; family Nephilidae; genus Nephila; species Nephila pilipes. Next base: position 16,859 of record BMAW01074011.1, read on the forward strand.
AATAGAAATAAACATTAATATTTTTTTTCAATCCTGAATTTTAATAACAGAAAGTTCTGTTATACTAATCTATATATTTTTCATTTCAATAAAAATTAATCGTTCTATTCATAGCAGTTTTTACAGTATTTACTAGATTAGACTTCATTATAATATTTTTTTAATGACATTGCATTATATTATGCTAAAATTTCTACTGTAACAGGTGAATTTATATTCCTTTGCGCCGACTTCGTAAAAAGACCGGTAATGTTGGTGGTGAAATACTAATAGAGACAGAGTAATCCAATACTAAATAACTATTTCTAAATTAAATATTAATATTATTTGAAGATATATTACATAGTTTCTAACTTTACATGTACCGATTCTTCATAAGCCAGATCGGTTTAAATTGAAGACTGTAACGACTGATTTCACTTATTATTTGGAACAACACACATATAGCAAACACATATAGTCTTCTATTTGGGATGCACACATTCAAAAAAAGCAATAAGTGCTTAACAATTGGCTCATTTCTCGCATTCTTAAGAAAGAAAAATTCTACAGCGTAACTATATACTATTCATTAAATACTATATTAAAGAATGGTTACCTTATTTACTAATGTACCACACTTGGAAAATACTGTAAGAATCTTCTTTTTGAGTCACGTTCTAATAAAGACTGCGATACTCGATTTTGCATACCTCTCATTTCTATTTTTGATTTTAAGAAGATTAAAAAAAAAAAAACGAAATTACCAGGACCAGTTCAAAAGAGAATTGAATGTAAAATCCGAAATGGAACAAAAAAATCAAATCTGACCGGAATTACTAGTGGACCACCAAAATTCCGAGTCTAAAAGAAGCTTATTTATTCAGTGAAGAGGAAAGAAGGTTTAAGACCATAAATCCATCAGTGAACTTGATTAGAATAATAAATGTTTTTTCATAGTAAAGTCGCTCAGATTGCAAGATGCACTTATAAGAGTCTGCATTACCTTTTTAAAATGAGGTTTACGAACGCAGTTACAGTTAAACATTTCGAATTCCTTCGGAACGAAGATTTGCTGAGATCCGTCACGAAGAGGAAGAGTTAGACTCGCGGTTCGGAAAATCCGTTGCAAATGTGTCACGTAGTCAGAATATGGATGAATCAGAATCTCTTCCTGCAAATGCCCAGAAAAAAGATAGTTATGAGGCAGTAATTGCAAAAGATCTTTGTGCAGAAGGGACAAGAGGAAAGGCTTACGGTCAATATTTTTTTATGACTTAAACCTTCCTTTATAGCTAAAGAAGACGTCCAAACCATCCCGTTGCACAGCAGGATATAAAATGTAGCACAAACTGAAAACTTTAAGCAGCTAAACTAGATCTCAAAAAACACCCGATTCGAATTGTCCAATATTCTATTAAGTCTCCTTAAAATGTACTGTCATAAAATACAAGTATTTATAAAAACACTAGGTATTATTTCTGTTTATATGTTGGGCATAGGTGCAGTTTTCCACCATATTGTAAACATATTAATTATAGTTAAGCATTTCTTATATACCCAACATAATAATAAACAAATGGAAAAATGAGCGTTTTAATCGAAAAGTAGCATTTGCATTAAAGGAATCAATATTTAAATAAGTATTCGAAGGTTCACAATCCACACAGGTCTTACAATCAAAAACTATTGTCAGCATTCATCTTTGACCAAACGTATTTCGAATACACAAGTCGCTTAAATCTGCGTATTTAAAAGTAGGGCACAGTCTAAGTACTTATCAAAATACCCCAATTCTTCACCTTCACAGGAACAAAAAAATCTGTTATCATCGGAGGCCTTGTCAGCATATAGAGATCTATCCTAATCTCGGATAGATACTTTGAGTAATTTAAGTGTAACCTTTGTGTATCTCTCCAACATTTACCACAATTATTTGTTGTTACTCATTAGATTCGCCCAAAAGTCTAAATTAGAAAAAAAGGAAAAGTGTATCTCACAAATTTTGTTTGGGTCATGAGCTTATAGAGTTTTACCGTAGAGTAATTAAAAAAATTATTTTTCAATTATACACAACATACTGCATTATAATATTCAATCACAGTTATTGGATGCAAATTCGTTCGAAATGAAATTTTATTTCATAAATAGATCTAAAGTTTTCTTCAAGAAATAAATAGAATATTAATGCTCTTGTAAACAGAAAGGTGAGTTGTAGCGTGCTTCCAAGGATAAATACTTATTCAATCAATTATCTTACAGACGGTCTCGCAGAAGGACGTCCAACGCAAACAAAGGTTATTTACACAAGTCTCCAGATTTGCTTATCATCCATCTGTTGAGTGATAAAATTTTCAATCAATAATTCGCAATTAAGAAATGTATTCATGATCGAGAGTGGCATGGGGAATGTGATTTACCCGTTAAAACTTCAATTATATCCTGATTATTATTATCCTGATATCCACATACATCCTTCTCAATGATTAACTCAGGCAAATTTACGCTGAACGTTATTTGACTCTACAGTTTGTGTATAAAGAGAAAGAAGATTGTGAAAAGGGGAAAAATAAATATCTGTTCAGATGTCAACCTCGTCACATACCTATGGCTCCTTATAAGTCATTTGTCCCTAATAGCTTGCGTTTTGCTTTTAGCTCAATAAAAACGAAATTGAATAAAATAATGACTTTACAGCACTGTGCATCCATGATTGGTGGTGATTGATTTGCTGGAATAATTAACCTCACTGTGTAAGCAACTCGAGACTTATTGGTGCTGCTTCTCGTAATGTTGAATCTCATACAAATTACGAGAATGGCGCCTGTGCTTGCACCTCTCTTTTTACTTCCCCATCACGCCAATTAATTAATTTCGAGCCACGAAAAAACGCTGGCTGCAGGTCTACTACCATATCCAGAAGGCAACCTCCACGGAAGATTTAACGTGCGTCAGTCCCGGGTCCATGGTGGATATTTCGGGGCATTTTGGTTCGACCCCACGATTCCATGAAAAACGCCGGCCGCAAGTCTACTACCATGTTCAGAATGTAACCGCGGCCCCCTAACTGTGTGTCGAAGTTCCTATGTATAGTGTAAAAATATTGCCCCAAACCTTTCGCTAATTTTGCTGTAGCACCATAGTTTTTAATTTTCTCTCCCTCACTCCATCTGATTTGAAATTTTCTTCTAAGAACCCTGGAATCACCAATGGCCGAATTAAAGATTAAAATTCAACAGTTATATTAAAGTTTTCACATAAAATGTCTAATCTTTTTGTTAAGCACTTTTAAAATGTTATTGATTTTGGACTTCTTAATGATGATTTAATCTCATGTAACTTCTAAAGACGATCAGAGGATTATAATTCCCAGCAAAAAAAATGAAATTAATTGCTTATATATAATACCTTTAATCCTGATTAAGGCTCATTAAGAGCCGTTTTGTTACAACCACCGATGGATAATAAAAAAATGTTAACAGAAAAAGTCGAATTTATTACCAAAAATTATAAATAAAAATGGTTACTTTTCAATATTTGAAGATTTAGCACTTGTCATTTTGATAAATTTGCGTTTCGATCCCCTCTCCGAAAATTGTGACCGCCATTGATGTGATATTGACCTGCTTTTTTTCAGAAGCCCCTCATTGGTCAAAAAGTTTTATTCTCAATCCTTTATTCTTTTGAAGGAATTTAAATTTGATTGGGTCTTAAATCAAGAATATACGTAAGCAGATCAACATATCACAATTAAACTTCTTTACAATACAATGGGCTATCTCATGAATACTCTTCCTCATTGGTTTTGAATGGCTACAAGCATTCTTTCTAATGTCCTGAAGTAAACAGCTCCGTTGATCGTTATCCCCGGGTCCATACACACTGTAGGCTATGCACCTTTATCAGCTAGGTAGCCATAACATTCTACTGTTGAAAGTCTGATCTTCTTCGGTTTGCTTGGTGGAGTTTGCGTGCCTCCATTTTTAGGAATTTTGTCTTGCTTTTGAGGCGTGACATTCCATATTCAGGAATCATTTACAGTAACAACAGATTTCAAGAAGACTTCACTTTCAGTATTGAAACGAGTGTGGAAATTCAACGTTGATCTTAGTAGGTTATTTTGCATGAGGTAAAAAATTTGTAACCCATGGATCACAGAGTGTTTTGGAGTGTGTTGCGTAATGAACGTGTAAACAGATGATCAGTGAATTCCTTTTCTGTCGAACCATTTGGTCAGCTAGAGAATGCTGCGATATCTGTTGCTAGGTATTTCCTTCCTTGTCCTCTTTCTTTATGAGCGTCAGGTCAATCTGCTTTAAATTTTCGATCCATTTACTTTCTTTCCGTCATGAAAATAAAAACTTGCTGTAAACACAACATTTTTCCTTAGTAGCATGACTTCTGTAGATAAGTAAGAAAAGCAAGAACCCTTGTACCCAAGTGATATTTTCATGTGCATTAGGCAATATATTTAGAACCGCTCGATTAAAAATAGTTTTCCAGTGTGTTTTGTAACGAACATGTAAACAGATGATCGTGACACTTCGGGAAATTCTGCCCTTAACTAACATTTCTTGAACCTCCATTTCTGTCAAACAACTTTGTCCACTTTCAAAGGAATTAGTGAGTAAATGTAGAGTTTATTGGCACATGAGCCAGATATGGCTATGCTGCACCAAGCAAAACTTCACTTAGGTTTAGTCTTGAAAAAAACAATTTTCGGTTTCTAAGACAAATTTTTTTCATTTGATAGGGAAAGTAGAGAAATATTGTATGTGAAGAATTGGCGGGGTTTGTAAACCTATATATTGCTTATTAGTGTTAGCTTGGATTGGATATAGGGATGAGAGATGCTTGCTCAGGTGCTGATCTCGTCATTTGATTACGATTCAAAGATAAGATTCTTAATGTCTGTGGTTATCGGATCATATATCGGGAAGAAATAACCAGCACTTATGGGTTAAATAAAAATGTTCATAAGTCACTTTATTTATCATCAAATGTATCCCAAATATATAAGTTTCATTTTGATTATAATATTAAAAATCATCATTTATAAAGTATGTATATATATATATATATATATATATGTGTGTGTGTGTGTGTGTGTGTGTGTGTATGTGTATGTGTATGTGTATGTGTGTATGTATATGTATATGTGTATATGTATATGTGTATATGTATATGTATATGTATATATATATATGTGTATATATATATATATATATATATATATATATGTGTGTGTATATATATATATATAGTGGAGACTGATTCTGCAAATATTAGAAAGGCGTTTTACATGTATAGGGTTGGAAATAACAGCCTTTGTTTCTCGTTCCATATGAAATAAAGTCAAGCAATGAATCAATATGAAAAGACGAGACGTATCAAATTATACAAAATTTTAAATTCCTTCCTAATAGACGAGTAAATATTTAGAAGAAAGAGAGATTTTGAATTTTTATTCTAGATTTTAGCTTCAATTTCGCAGTGAGCATGTACAAAAAAAAAATATGATTATGCCTATTTTTAAGTCATTTCTTCAGTAACAATTTATAAGCAGTTATTCTGTTTTAAATTTCACATACAAAGTAAAACTGTCGGAAATTTTTTCAAGGAGACCAGTGAATTTTTATAAATTTTTTACTCAAGATCATGGAAATTGAGTAACCTGGACATGATTACGAAAACAAAAATGGTAGAAAAGAATATTGAGAAAGGTAATCAGTTTCCCCTTTTTCAGTAAGTGTTTAATGTCATTTTAAAATAAACAAAATGTTACAAAAATACTTTGTTACGAGTAAATACACAAATTACTTTAAAATTGCTGAATATTACATTTAACTACATTTTTAAAAAGTATTCTGCATATATATTTCTTATCTAAATTCTATCTCTATACTTCTTTTTATTAAGTATAGAGGCATATGAATTTAAGGAAGCTGAAATATTTTTAAAAGTACCTTATATTTGGAATATTATACCTAATTTAAATTAGAGTAAACCAATTAACACTAAATCCTATATATGCTCCAAGAATGGTCATAAGTACTTCGGTGTTTTCATTTGAAACACAAACAAGAACAAAAAAATGCTGTGAACAAAAAAACGAAAATATCTATTTTTATATAATTTTTTTACTTAACTCTTTTGAAATCTCTGTATTAAGCATTATGGAGCGAGATTTGTGGCGTATAAATTAAGTTGTTTAAAGCTTGTGGTGAATAATTCTATTCATTGTCACATTCATGGCGAATAAATGGATATCTGTTAATGTATACGTTAAAAAGTGTTATCACTGTATTATATATATCGTAATTTCCTATCAAAACTGTATGTTTCAAACATAAAAAGAGTACGTGGTATAAAAATTGCATAATTCTCCAATCAAAAAATCTTACTTTTTTCAAAAATAAGAATAAATGCTTCCGAGCGAGTCAGGGAGTCTAATCGAACCACTCCTGTTCACGAGCTCATGATCGACATTTATTATTGAATCTTGAGTTCGAGTCCCTCTGAGATCCATGTGGTGACCGGGTATGACAGTATTGTCCAGCTCATGTGTGTCATAAGAAGCTACTAAAATGAATACTCAGGAGTCTAGAAGTATAACTAGGCACCCTGTTATTGAGATTATATCAGGGGAACATACGGACATGCCTTCTTTTCGTAAATATGGCCATCATGACCCCGAGACACCCTAATGGACTTTTTCTTTCCTATGAGATTTACTGTCTTTCTGAACAAGGTGACGTACACCTGGGATACCTTGGAGATTCTTCTTTATTTTAGACACTCCTTCGTTTTAGCCAACTTTTGTCTGTTTTCAATTTTTTCAACCGACTAAACCCCAGTTACTTTTTGTTTGGCGTAGCATAGACACATCTGGCTCTTGCGTAAATTTCCTTCACTTTCGCTCACTCATTCGAGTCCCGCCGAAATTCTCGCCTCTTCGGGAAGATAATGCAGGACAAATCTGTTTGGACAAATTCACGTTAGAGTGATGGTGACGAAAGACGTAAGTGTTCGCTCTCACTTCTTTTCTAAAAAAAAACTTAATTCTCTTAACAAAATTTACCTCTTAAAACCACAAAATGTTACAAAACAATCCATATATATCTCTTTTTAATAAAGCTCTGTAAAAATTTATATAGGTCAATTTTGAAAAACTGAGATTATTATCCCTAACATAAAAGCATAAAACAGAATTGAATATTTTAATTTCTTTCTAGATTTTTCTAAGTAAATGTCCTTCTGAGAATCCAAAATAGAGCAGTCGAAAATAGGTTAGTACAAATTAAACAGGTTATTCTTTTCTAAAACTAATGAATTGAAATTCCAATTCTATTCGTTTTGGATGTAGTTTACAAAAAAAGGAATTTAAAATTCATCCTGTTTCTCAATCTTCCATTTTAATAATTGAAAGTTCTGTTAAAATAATCTATTTCTCAATTCAGTACAAATTATGCTTTCCATTCTCATCGCAATTTTTAGAATACTTACTAGATTAAACCTTACAAATGTACTTTTGAATGACAATGCATATTATTATACTAAAACTAATACTGCAAAAGATAAATGAATATTCCCTCGTTCCAAAGTCGTAAAAAGACCGATTAATTTGGTGGTCATACGAAATACACAATTAGGGTTCAAATACTATATAACTATTTCTAAATTAATTTTAATCCTATTTGAAGATGCATTTTAAAATTTTTTTCTTTCCATGTACCATTTCATCATTATCTACATCGTTTTAAATTAAAACCCTCTCAACTATTTTCACGGTTCACTTGGAAAAAGGTGACCACCAGATGATGCGATGTTCCCTAAATAAAAAAAATCTTTTAATCTCATTATCTTATATTGCTGAAAATTGAAATCGTGTTCCTTTCAGTGCGACGTTAATAAAATCTAAACTAACCCAAACCTGATCCATCTGCGACAATATCCCAGTCGTTGTACGAAGAGTGAAATCGATACAAATTTTACCAGAATTATTTAGATTGAAGTTCTTATGCAAATTCTTTAGATACCACCACTTTCTCTGAATCGTGTCTCTTTCCTCCTATTCCAGCGGATCATCGAAACATTTCTGAGCCCCACCCTCCAGAGAATAAGAGCCAAATCACTGAAAAGAGTTTCACTTTGACTCCATGGATGGTCAAGATTTATTTTCGATGATGGAATTTTTGGCTAAGATCATTTTAAAAGATTATGGGAAAATATGTGCGTTAAAAGATTTATTAGCACCATCTTCAAATATCTTTAAGTCTTACGACGATATTTAAATTCTGTGTTAAAACGCTGATTTTTATTTGTCACAAGAGATACTTGATAATGCATTGTCTTTTCCCCGATTGTTCACTCTTTCGGAATAAAATGAATTTGTGTTTGTTTCTGATCTTGTGATACTCCTCAAATGGGGTTAACGATAAAGATAAGATATTTCCAAAAGATACTTTAAAAGATTTAAAAGTCCAAAGAAAATCAACAAGGAAGGTAAATTGCCTCTCAGACCGTAACTGTACAAAGGGCGAAGTATCCCATTGACCCGTGGACACTCATAAGCATTTTCTACATCGAAGAAAATAGAAACCAAATGATCCACCTTTCGAGCAGAAGAATGTTACCAAGAAATGATATTCCTCCACGAAAGCCTCTCTAAAAGGGACGAATGTTTCGATTCACACATTTAAAATTGATATACGACACGGATATTAACCGACATAAATATTCCGGTCTTGTACCATTGCATCGGTTATGTCAGCTAACCCTGTTAATACATCCCAATCTACGCGGTTGAAGGGTTTTGAGGAAGAGCATGACGGCATTCCAATGCCATTAACCTGGGAGATTGGTAGAAGGAAATCTTGACAATTATGAAAATCATTCTCAACCTCTAAATTCTACAAAGGTAGCAGTGTCGGCCAGCACATGTCTGGATCAAGGGAATGAAATATTCTGTAGGAGCATGTAAATACGTTTTCTCGTTTATGTTCAGCAAACATGGACAGTGATTCGAGATCAATTGCTGGATCTTCTGACCCCGAGAATAGGTATCATAATATCCCACTGAGGGCTCTGTCCATTAAAGTGACCTAGCAGAAGAAAAGTAGCAAGTAATTAATCGACTAATAGGTTCAAATCTACATGAAACAGAACGTCGTTAGGAGACTGATTTAACGTGCGTGTATGAATTCGCACTGTCTGTAGCGATTTGGTCCGTGTAATGAAGCTATGAAGATAGTTCTGGAATGCAAACATCACCAGCAGAAGATGCACAGTAATCCACAAACAGTAGTACACAGTTATGTCCACTCCCTCGGGTTGTCATGGCTCTCTCCAGAAAAGTCTCCTGATGAGCAAAGTAGACAGGTTGGTGCGAGGATGTTACGGTTTCGAGATCCTCTAATCTGGGTCGTAAACCTAGGCAGTTCCAGAAAGCAAAGAAAACCATTACGCAATCTCAGTTGAAGTCATTCCACATGACTCCTCGCCGACAAACATTACATAATCCTCAGTCGAGGGATATCAATAAAATCCTGGTAACTGTGCTAAATATATTCATAAGGTCTAGCATATGTGAAAGATTTTAAAAAATTCGATTTCTTAATTTCATGATTATTATTTAAAATGAATTCACTCTCTCTCGTTTCCCTCGACCAGTGTAGAGAGGTTTTTATATGTATTTTTTTTAAAACAGTACACTACGATTCAAGTGTAACTCGCCTTTCTCTAGTCACTTTTCATTTACTTTTTAAGGAAACGAACATTCGATTATGAAGCCCAGAAAGTTAAAAACTGTTAGTTGCGTAAAGGTACGCGAATGTCCGATAATACAAATTGTGAATTTATATGCTTTAATGGAAATTATATGTATTGATGGTAGACAAACTAGAGGTGATTTCGGAGCAGTCATTCCAAAACGATCCTTTCTACCGGAAATTCTCCACAATGTCCAGGACTCAAAATAAAGTAATATGTTATTCTGAATACGCGTACATGGACTTCACTTCCATTAAAGCCTTTCAAATTCTTTATTCCATTTGGTACGATTGTTAGATTGTATTTCATAACTAAATGAGATATTTCTAAATAAAACGTACATTATACGACCAAGAAATATATGTAAGATACCACTTTCGAGAATATTAACTAAAATACTTCCTTTTTTGATTTGGTCAGCTTTTCTTTCAAATTTTCTTATAATTGCATTAATTTGCAATTTCACCTGGTACAATTTAATTTAAATAAAATTTAAACATTTATGAGGTCGCTGCAACCTTCCAAAATATGTGTGTTAAAAAGAAATTTTTAAATAAAATCTCAGTTTTAAAACTTTTAATTATAGATATTTAACACGTTTATCTATTCCCAATACATGCCATTGTTAATGAAATTATTCATTATTTATCGTAAACTAATGTTTCGAAAAAAAACATATTTTTAGAAATTATCAATAATTTTATATCTTTCAGATACTGTATTGCTTTCATCACATCCAAGAGATATGTTTATGTGTCAAATGTAATACGGTAATTCTAGGCGTATCTACTCAATCGACCGTTATACATATAAGTAAATATTTACACACAAAATGTATCTGTATTGAAAAGTACTCATCCTGCGGTTACTTCTTTCATTTGACTAAAAAAGGGGAATACTGGTTTTCCTTTTGAGAAAATCATTTTCCACTTAGAACGCACATCCTACAATTGGAAATATCTTCAAGTCATATAGAAAAAAATGTCTTCATCTGATGAAGAGATTCCACAGTGTGAACGCCCTAGCACTAATTATGAACCTCATTCATGTGAGTCAATAGATTTGTCAATTCTTGCAACACCTGATGCTTCAAGTCGTTCTGACAGGCCATCAATTATTAGTTTCCCATTTAGTGAAGAATCTCCGTCTGATCACAAACAAGTTGGAACGTCTGAATTGCCAGGTCCTGTTATTATTCGTGATGTGTCTTCGAATAGTTGTGATCTGGAAATGACCTTAGGCCACCAACAACCAAAACAGTCTTTCAACAAAGAATTTCCTTGTTCTGTTTGTAGCAAGCTGTTCACCGGGAAACGATCGCTTAAGACTCACATGAGGATCCATATGGAAAAAAAACAAGTCACATGCGAGACATGTGGCGAAAGCTTTACTACAAAAGGCTGTCTGAAAAATCACATGAAAATGCATTCGGAGAAAATACCTTTTACATGCGATACATGTGGGAGGAAGTTTCCAAAAAAAAGCAACCTGAAAATTCATATTGATTCTGTTCACAATATGTTAAAGCCGTTTATTTGCAATCTATGTGAGAAACAATTTTCCAGGAAAGAAAGTCTCAAAAGGCATATTCATAATGCACACAATAAGGACAACCCTTTTTCTTGCAAATTCTGTAAGAAACAGTACGCAAGGGAAGAGAGTCTGAAAAAACATATTCGAAGAGTTCACGTTAATAAAAAAAAAATTTCTTGCAGTATATGTGGGAAACAGTTTATACAAGATTGGTATCTCCAAATACATATGCTTATGGCTCACGATAAGGAAGAACATTTTTCCTGAGTATGGTTTGAGAAAATTAACGTCCCCAATAAATCAAAAACATTATCAAAATTAGATTTTAAATAAGTGTGTCCATCAAAGGTGAGGAGAAGACGACATCAACATATGGATTATTTGGTCAGGATTAGTATTTCGCGAATAAAGCAGGCCAACTCTTACATCAGGAAAAGAAATCTCCCTGAAGAAGGTTCTCTCTCCCACAATCCTCCTTCACCTTATGCCCCTGATCAACATCTCTCGCCTTTTGAACGTGGCTGATTAAATCCGAGTACCTCTTAATCTCAAAAATTAAGATTTTAATCTTATCCAACGACCGCTCATCTTGATCAATCTGCGATAAATTCTCAGTGGTTGTTCGTCGAGCGAAATTCATATGAATTTTTAGCACTCCGGTTTTAATTTCTAAAAATATTCTATCCCTTTTTTTTTCTAACATCTTATCAAAGTATTTCAAAACATAAGATAATAAGTACTCAATGACTACATAACAGTCAGTTCAGTTCTCAACCAACTAGTTGCAGCTTCATTCCATTGATTCTTGTTGAGCAAATGTGTCGCAGATTTTTTTAATGAACTATCACTAGAAAAGTTGGTTCTAATTTTTAATTTCATTTTAAAAATTTAGATCTTTATTCGTAACATAGAGCATTTCATAATGACATAAATTTCCCACGATTATTGATTCTTTTGCGATAAAATGAATTAATTGTGTGTGTTTTTGTATATTAAGAAATTAAAAATGACAATTTTAAGCAAATAAGGATTTACTCCTCAAAATATTGAATTTTTTTTTACGTTTTAGTGTAACATGTCATTTTATAAATTTTTTATTTTATTATAAATCATCATAAGCATTGTAAAATATTCTGATTTAATATGATTTTAAATAAAATAGTCCTTCAACAAGTGTTTATTGCATTCTGTCTTTCACAAATTATAATCATTTTTTATTCCCAGAACAATTTGATAAAGATTATGCAAGCATTTCTGATTTGTTCTCTTTCAGGAAATATCCACAAATAGTATATATTACTATCTTGTAATATGAATGAACAACATTTATCACTGAATAAGCAAAATTGGGTTCTTTCAAATATTTCGTTTTATGTGTGTTTGGTTCTCTGACATAGAATGTACTTTGCAATTTACAAGCATGTTCTTTTGAAACAATTGGAAATTTAATTCTTGTATATTTTTAAAAAGGTAAAAACTAAAGCCCGCACATCTAAATAAACAATTGCCCAAGATCAAAGGAATATAATTGATTCATTACTTATTCATTAACATAAAAATTAAAAGCAAACCAAATATCTAAAGGCGAAGACCTTCTTAATTTTAAGTTCCAGGTCAATAGATGGGAATTACTCCTTATCTTGCGCTTCAGACTTCCTGAACATTTCAGGTTGGTGTATGGATTGTTAAAAAGTGTATTAGCCTGAATACACGTCGGGTCTTTCAGTGGAGTCAGAATTCCTCAAATATTTCGATTAACATTTAAATCCTTTCAGTAACCAGACACTTTTAGATAATTCTCATAGAATTTTTTTGCAAAATCTGTGGACTTGGCAGAATATGATGATCTCATTTGTTCCCGAGGTTATCATTATTATTGAACAGACACAAGTGGTTGTGCAGTATTCCTTCATCTAGGATCATGAAAAAGTCCAATAGTTTCATTGCATCTTCTCCTAAAAGAAAGCATTTGATGAGCAGCGTTTTTTGAAAATATTTTTTTATTACTTTCATAAAATGTCTTCTTAATAATTCGACGTGAATATACTAAAGTTTAGATGTCAATACCTAATTATTGTGAATCAAAACATATTTCAAAATATTGATAACTGTATAAACCGGCTTTCCCAGTATTTCTGCCACTTCGGACTGAGATTATGACATCTTATCGGATAATAAAGCGGACAATTATCATTTTTCGGAGTCATCGCAAAGAGTCTTTAATCTTCTTGGTCCCAATTTTATCTTTTTTTGCGGGAAGGAATGAACACTCTCCAACCGCGTCTGCATAGCGGTAGTCATCAAACGAGGAGGAGGTATCAATGGATCCTTTAAGATTCTTCGGTATATGTACAACTCAAATCTTTAGCATCATGGAAGGTGACCAACCATTCTCTTCCTGTAAAGTGCTTATATTGGGAAAAGGAATTATAGGTATATGCAAAACCTAATCAGTCTGATATCTGAATACATACATGGACAGTTCTATTAACCCTTAGAACTCGGCAATATCCTTTCCATTTGGCAAATCAAAATATCCTTTCCATTCGGCAAATCAAAATATCCTTTCCATTTGGCGCTTTTAGGATTGAGGAAAAAGTTTCTTTCCCCCACTGGGAAGTTTGAGTTCACCACATGCGGTATGGTTAGTTTTCTAGTTACAAAGGGGAGATAGTAAGGGTTACAGATGTTTAGTCAGTAAGCACTGAAGAGAAAGAAAGATCCTAATATTTGGCGCCATATCATATCTTAATAATGTTTTCTGAATTCCTAGTTCCCCTTTTAATTGAGTGACTTATAAGCTTTCAAATGTATCTTTATCGTAATTTAGATTCGTGTATTGCGTAAATTAACATTTTCAAACAAAACAAATAACAAAGAAATCGACAGCTATACCATATTACTAAGATATTTTCTAAAAGCAAGTATGTTAAAACAATATTAAATTAATAGCTTCTGTAATCTCAAGACTATACTCTTTGAGTGTGCGATAGTTCAATCACAAACTCGTAATAATTTATTCGGTGCTTGTATATATATATATATATATATATATATATATATATATATAT